>JARFJB010001998.1:4030000-4482500 GCA_036346205.1 Vesta saturnalis
TGTACAGCCAAATCGTGCAGTTCGTCGCGACGACATGCTCCAAAAATACCAAAGGCTGTGACAACCTATAAAACACAATAATTTTTATAATGAGAATTGGAAAAAAAAACTAAAATCGTTATACCTTAACTAACAAGTACGTATGATCAGGCGCCTTCAACATGAATTCTTCAATTTGATGCCGTTGCAATACATAGGACTTTTTAGCTTGATCACCTACAAAATTATTCGTCATGAATTCTGTGAGCATGGAAAAACGAGATATGTCAACATCTTCCTGCAACTTGAACATCTTTTTCAATTTAGAATATAAACACCACAGTGACGACGGCTTATAGATCTTTGACTGCAAAAATAGATATTTATTGAATAGAGATAATTGACTAATGTATATATACAATCCCTTACCATTTGAGACAAATATGCCATCACAACTTTTTCATCACATTTTGACACATTTTTTGTGCTCCACCACGAGCAAAACTATGTGTAAACTATATAGTTTTTGAAGTACGGCCATATCCACATTCAAATGCAATTTATTAAATACCTACAAAAAAATAGTTGCCTATGGGTTTGTTTAGTGAGTTCGATGTCATTTGCCTGTTATGGTTGTGTACTATTTCAATTGCGCTAACAAAATTATTCTACGTTTTAAATCCGTAGATGTCAAACTGGTGTCAACGTAATTCAGAAAAATTTTGAAATTTTACCAGAGCAACTATTTAGTTAGATGCTTTAAAAAACTTCAACCAATAATCACAAAAAAATACATATTATTTAATAATTTGAATTTAACATTTTTCTAATAAATAAAATAACGATTAATGTAAGAAGAAAATAGCAAACAAATGAAAACGAAAATAAATCAATATTAACGAACTAAAATATATGATTCACTTTTAATTGTTATTAAATTACCATTTTTTCAGAAACCGCCACATATAGGTATCTGATTTTTCACGTAGAATTAAAAAATTAAATACATAGTATACCGGTGCCGTATTTCGAATAATAAAGTTAGCTGTTTCAAGTCAAACCGGAAGTGATGCTTAAATGTTATAATTTTCATAATATAGATTGCAAGCTCTCATATGACCTCCCAGAATTCTGAGATATAAAAGTGAAATACTTATTTATTTTAAGTTTTGTTATGAACGAATAAGTTCAAAGGTAAATATGTAATTAAAAATTGTTATTAATTCTATTAAATACATAAATAAAAAGTATACTTGAGTAGGATTTGAACCTACGACCTGTACTTTGCTAAAATCCTACCGAGGTACACTTTTTATTTATGTATTTAATAAAATTAATAATAATTTTTAATTACATATTTACCTTTGAACTTATTCGTTCATAACAAAACATAATAAATTAAAATTAGTCAAGTTGCTTTGGTGTGTGTGAATGCTTGCGATATTGCAGGCTCACATTCCATTAATATAAGTAATTTGATTTTAATCTCATTATATTTAGCATTTACATCAGTTATACATGCATAAAGACAAAGTTTGCATCAATTGGGCTTGAATCTCGATGGCGCAGATGGTTCGCGGTACTCTAGCAAAGTACAGGTCGTAGGTTCAAATCCTACTCGAGGTAAACTTTTTATTTATATATTGAATAAGATTAATAATAATTTTTACTTACTTATTTAGTTGATTTTGTTTTGTTACTATTTTCTTCTTAGTTTAATTATTATTTCTTTTGTAAAGAAAAAGGTACATTCTAGTTAATAAATATTATTTTTTCGTAGTTTAATCTTCCAAAATGACTTAAATAATTTTTAACACGATTTGGCTAGTAACCGCTCTGCCCCCTATGGTATTACTCAAAAGAACAATACAACTGCCTCGGATCGACCGGGCCCCTTGCTGACGACTGCGCAAGGAATAAATGGCGAGTCGGTACGTGGAATGTTAGAGGTATGCATGGCAAAGTATTTGAAATTGTGTATGTAATGTACGAAAGGCAGCTTGATATTCTGTGAGTATCGCAGACAAAGCGCAAAGGAGATGGAGGATGGCAGTCTAGCACTATGGTTAGGAGTTGAGACTAAAGTGCATGGCGCAAAAGGAGTTGGGGTGATCGTAAGTGAAAGAGCGAAAAGATGTGTTAAACAGTACGAATTGGTATCTCCCCGGGTAGTGTGGGTTACAATAAAAGTGGAGTTTCGAAGAATTTTTCTTATTGCATGCAATGCACCGGTGAATGAAGAAAGAGATCAAGAGTGTGAGAACTTCTGGAATGATGTAGAGAACGTGTTGAACGTATGTAAGCCAAGCGAAAGAGTGATGATATTGGGAGATAAGAATGAACATTTCGGAGAGTCAATGGGGAGAAGCCTGTTTGTACCTAATACGAGGTTTAAACATAAAAATGTGCATATGTATAAATGGTAAAGAGTTGAATCTAAAAGTATGATTGACTTGATAGTGTATGATGAACGACATAGAAACCTGGTGAGAGACACAAAAATAATGCGCGGATCGGAGTGTGGATCGCAACACTTTTTGGTTGTGGAGAGTGTGTTTAGGGGAAAAGTGGGTTTGGAGAAGGAAAGCAAACGTCGAGAATTCGGGTAGACAAACTAGTAGATAATGGTACGACAATGAAATACGCAGATGCTGTGAGTAAAGAGTTGAATGTGAATAAAACAGGGTGGAACGAACAAATAAAAGGCAGTGACGCTGAAAGTGCATGGATAAGCTTGAAAAACTGTGTTGTCAATTGTGCCGTGGGATATGTGGAAGAGCGACTGTAGGTAGACAGAAAAAATGTGCTTGTGGAAGAATCGGTAAAAAAGGCAGTATGTAAGAACATAGATGCGTACATGGCAATGACTGTTGCAAAAACAGAGACTGAGAAAAAGCAATTGTATGAGGTATACAGATTAAGCAACAAAGAAGCGAAGGAGGCAGTGAGAATAAGTAAAGAGGAAGTGACGGCTGCGGAAAGAGAGAAAATGCAGAATGATTTTGAGGGAAACAAAAAAGTCTTCTGGAAATGGGTCAAAAATACAAAACGTGGCCAAAAACAGAGCGCAGGAGTGATGAATACGAGCAACGAAATAGTATGGGACGATTGTGAAGTGAGGAAATGCTGGCAAGAATATTTCGAAAACCTGTACCGTGGTGAGGTAGGTAAGACTGAAGGGTTAAATAAGGAGAATGTATTACAGAAGGAATGGCGAATGAAACTGAGAAGGATACTGGGATAAATCAGGTACATAAAGCGGTAGGAAAGTTGAAAAACGGTAAGCAGGCGTAGATAAAATCACTGGTGAAATGCTAAAGTGCCGAGGGATTGGAAGAGCGCGATCATTGTACCACTGCATAAGGGTAAGGGGAACAAGAGTGATTGTAAGAACTACAGAGGAATAGGTTTGCTCAGTGTACCTAGTAAAGTATTTAAAAGAATACTGATTGATAGAGTACGAGAAACCACACAAACTAAAATTTGGGATGTGCAGGGTGACTTCATGCCAGGAGGAGGATATGTTAATCGGATGGTTGCTCTCCAGCAGGTGATCGAAATGTGTTTAAGTGTAAAAGGAAGCTGTACTGTGCGTTTGTAGATCTGGAGAAAGCATACGACAGAGTGAATAGGGAGAAACTGTGGGAAATATTAAATGAAGGTTTGATAAATAAAGGTCTAATAAACGGAATAAGGGTTAGTAACCAACGGTAGCCGGGCATGTGCTAGGGTGAGAGGAGGTGTGAGTGAATACTTTAATATTGAGTAAGGAGTGCGACAAGACTGTGTGATGTCACCGTGGTTGTAGAATGTATACATGGATAAATGTGTTAGGCAAGCATGTAGCGATACAAATGGTGTAATGGTTGGTGACGTAAGTACACGAGTTCTGGTATATGCAGATTACGCAGTTTTATTAAGTGACAGTGCGGATGAGCTACAAACTGCTCTGATGAAGTTTCATACAGTCTGTGAGAGCATGGACCTAAAGGTAAACGTGAACAAAATTAAGATTGTGGTGTTCAATCGGGAAGGTGGAAAGGAGAGTAGAGTATTTACTTTGCAAGATGAAATTGAATAAGTGGACGAGTTGGTATATCTGGGTATAATGTTTGCTGCAAATGGTACAATGAATGGCGAAATTGGACGAAGGGTCAATGCTGGAGGGAAAGTGATTGGAAGTATGTGGACGATAATGAGAAACGAAAGCATGAGCCGAGCTGCGAAATGAGCAATTAATAATGGCGTGTTTGTCCCGTCCGTACTGTATGGAAGTGAGACATGGGTATGTCAAAAAAAGCACGAAAGGAAAATAAATGCCGTGGGTATGAGGTTCCTGAGAAGCGCATGTGGTAAATGAGAAGGGATAAGATAAAGAATGAGTCGATAATGACGGATTGTGGCCAGGATGATGGATAGATATAAACGTTGTAGATTACATTGGTTTGGTCACATTAAGAGAATGAACAACACAAGATTAACGAAGCAAATATGTGTGGGTGATGTTAGAGGTAAGACCGGGCCTGGTAGGCCGCGTAAAACTTAGCTAAATGTAGTAGAATGTATAATAAAAGAAAGAAATATAAGGAGTTTTAAACATAAAAGGACATGTCAGAGACAATGTATGAATTTTGCGGAAGCTAGGAGGTATGCAGAGATAGGAATGCATGGAGAAAGATTGTGAATGAAAAATAAATAAGAGACAGGGATTGTTTTGCCTACCCCGCAAAGGAATGGCGTGAAGGTTATGCTATGTTATGTTTATGTTAATTAATTAACATTAGTTTGACATCAATTGATGCTAGTACTTTTATAACAAACGTTAACGCACTATCAGTTTTTTTCCTAACCTCATTTGTTTTTCATCAAACTGATATAATCATAATCATTATGATATCTTCAATGGCCATTTCTTCAAAACTGTTTCATATAGGGTGTTTCTTGCATAGAATCGAAAAATCAAATAATAAACGGAGGTCTCTGTTTAAAATACGACCTTGTTAGTAATCTCATTGGCAGCCGGAAAAAAGGTAATAGATAAAACATTTATGATGGTCATGAGTTTTTAACGCATGATATTGACTTTAATTTAAATTGAATAATTTATTTTTAAAATGATGAAAACTGTGTAAAAAGTTTTGTGTTATAAATACCCATAAATAGAACTTAAATGAAATTTGTTGGAATGCTTCTCAAAGAAATGATAAGTTAATAACAAAATTAAGTAAGTCAACGACTGAATTGTAAACAGAAACATGTTTGAGGTAGGAACAAGCAGAAATGATTCCCAATTACAAAAATATATAGAGGTAGATAAAATTATTTTTTGGGCTATAGTAAAAGAGAATCGTTAACTGCTTGAAGTGGGCAGGGGACGATAAATTTTTAAGGCACTTAAAAATTACTGTTAATAACTAGAGTAGAAGCAGAAGCTCTAATTTTTAAGGCAGAAATAGGTCATAAACGGGGAGGATATTTTACGAGAAATATCAATGCCAACATACGTTTTTACCGTGCAGATGATCAAAGTGGAAGCATTAACAGCTTCTGTTAATTAAAACTATTTCTGCAAAGGAACTACTTCCTATAAGAAATAAATAACAATCAATTTAGAGCTAAGACAGCAGGTTGCAAACGATGCTATTCACGAAAACACAAATAGATCTCAAAACACAAACCGAATACAAATGAACTATGAATTATTAATTCAGTCATTACATGTAATATTTTTTTTTCTAAAACTTTTTCCTAAAACCAGAAAAGAAAGTTATATTTTCCTCTCTACATATGAAAGTAAACATTACTGCCAACACGATTTATGTAAAGAACAATCCATATAAATATTTAATTACAGTATATTTTCTACATGTTCACACACAAAAATATACTTATATTTTTCTACGAGTATTAAAATTATTTAATGAAGTGTGTGGCCTCCAGTCGGTCTAAAATACACAAATTCTGGAGAGATCATTATCCGCTGCTCAGTCTTTCTGTGGAGAGCAAAGTGTATGTGTGCTTTCAATTATAATATTAAATCTAGATATAAAAAAAACTAACACCTTAACATTTTTAACTATGTCTTCTTTTATTTATAAATTATTATCAAGGAATTTTAATAAGGAAAGCAAATAATAACTTGAATAACGTATGATACTATTAATTAATGTAGTAAGTAACCTAGCAAGCAAATAACAATATCACCTGAGTCAAGTACATAATTGAGTCTTCCAGATTAGCTATAGTCACACTCAAAAAATCCTTTAAGCCGCTGTTAATTGTGTTGAGCCGTATAAAAATTACTTGCACAGTTAACATCAAATATAACAAGCTTCATGGTTTCCCCAACTTTAAAAAAAGCTAGAAGCGGGCTTAAAATCAAGCAATACTTTGTGAAATTAATTACTTAAATTGAATTCGGTTGTGCTGGTTAGAGACTTTGATTAACTGTGGCCAAATAATAATAAAAACATGTCAATAGTTTTGACAACTGTGAGGTTAAACTATCATTTTCACAATATATTTTTAATCTTATCAATTTAACTTTCACTTGTGTTACAATGTTCCTATTCAATATTCCTTTTCGTTTGGAGAGTGATCCAAGGTAATTGGATTGTTGCAGTGAAAGATGTTCCAAAAGTGGCGTCTTTACACAAACCAACCCTTAATCTTCTTGTCAGCTGTCACTAAACTAAGCCAAGCGCCCTAAAATCAATTCAGCAATACTAACATACAATTCAGCATCATTAAAGATTAAGGTTGGATGTGGAATCATTGTCTTTCTGAGACAAGCAATCCCAAACTCAACAGGAATGAAAAAGGTAAGAAAAATTAAAGACCTACAACGTGTTTTTTAAAATGGTGGTGACTTGTTACTCTATAGCTCACCCTTTTTGTCAATAGCGTTATTTGTGTTGTTACGGTTACTTGAAGATTGCGTGTCAGCAAATAAATGAAATTAACTCGTGAAAATTTTCGGGCGATGGTTTATTACGGTTTTCGACGTGGATTATCAAGAGTGCATTTATCAACTTACTTTCACATTTGGCAATGAAGCTCCATACTGTTATAACGATTTTAATCGTGGCCGCCTTTCGCTTACTGACGAAATTCGCGAAGGTCGTTCAAAATCAGTTGTTATTCAAGAAGACATTGATGCTGTGCAAAAACTAATAATGCAAGATTGCCATGCGATATACTGTGAAGTTGAGGGAACCCTAGGCATTAGTTGCTCCAGCATATATAAAATATTACATATTCATTTAGCCATGAAAAAGGTTTGTTCTCATTGGATCCCACACAATTTGACGAAATTTCAAAAAGATGCTCGCGTCGATTGGAACACACAAATGCTCAAGAAATATAATGGTGGTGTTTCAAAAGACGTATATAAGATCGTAACAGGTGACGAATCATGGATATATGCCGGAGCCGGAACATAAACGGCAGTCGACTGTGTGGGTGTTTCAAGATGAACCAAATCCCACAAAAGTTGCGCTCGAAGCACATCGAAACAAATGGTCGCCTGTTTTTTCGGAAAAGCTGGTCATGTGGCAACTGTGACTTTAGAGGAATGTATAACGGTCAATTCTGAATGGTACACAACCATTTGTTTGCCGGAAGTCTTCGGTGAACTGCGGAAAACAAACAAGCGCCGTCGGATCGTTCTTCATCATGACAATGCGAGTTCTCACACATCTCGTCTAACAACCGATTATTTCAACACTCAAAAAATCGAATTGATGGGTCATCCACCGTACAGTCCTGGTTCGGCACCCAATGACTTCTTCTTGTTGCCGAATGTCAAAAATAAATTTCGTGGGCAACGATTTTTGTCGGCGAAAGAAGCCGTTGATGCGTTCAAACACCATGTTATGGAGGTGTCTCAAGAAGAAAAAATGCTATGAAAAATGGTTCGAACGAATGCAAAAGTGTATTGATCATAAAGGAGAATATTTCGAAAAGCAATAAATCAATTTTCAAAATAGTGACCCTCGTAACATACTAAATCTGGTGGCAAAATTTTAAAACCCTTTATCAAAGGTCTGACTAAAATTAATATTTTAAGTATGATCTTAATTAAATTAAATTTTAATTTACTAACCACTTTTAGTTTTGTTGTGAAAAATCTGTCTATTTTTCTTGTTTACAATAAAATGAATTTCTACCCTCTGACTAGATTAGTTTATGTGGAGGTGAAATATTAAATTCCATGGCGCGCCCGCAAGCCATGAAAGGTAACTTCTCCTCCAAAGAAAATATGCTATTTTTTCTTCAAACTTCGCAAATTTACGCAAAAACTTGATTTTGTATGATGTGTTTTTAAGGGATATTGTTAGCTTTCGTTAAATTAAATGGCATTGTCAAGTAGCTAGGTTTGTTTTCATGAATATGAATATGCTTCCTTTTTAACGCAATGAATAACCTTATTATTGCGTGAAAATATTATTTCTCTGTTCGTAATTTTTGATAAGAAAGAAGTAAGTTAATTAAATCACTAAAAAGATAGTTGTTATAAATTAGTTGATTTTAGAATGCAATGCACGCCATCCGAAATTGCCGTTGAAGCCAATGAAGTAGTATCGTGCCTCGGACCGTAGAAATCCGGTGAAAAGTATTTTGCTGTGTATGAACACTTTAGTCAATGGTGTAATGAAAAGAATGTGAACATTTATTCGGAAAATGTATTTCTTGCATATTTTAACTAGATGCAAATAGATAAGAAATCGAAATCTTCGACAATGTGGTCCCGTTATTCCATGATCAAATCCGAATTAATTATTAAGTCAATATTTAAAGTTACGATATTTTCTAAAAAAGGCAAATGAAGAGTTTGAAGGTTTTTTAATGGACGCACCAGATGAAGCATATTTAGGAATAAAGGTAAATTTAAATCAGTTTTAATATTGTGCCCTCCCAATGTAATATGATTTATTCAGATTGTTTTATTAATAGGAGTAACCGGCGCATGCAGATGCGACGAGATGATGAAAATGAGTATAGATGACATTGAAGAAATGGGAAATTTAATCCTGATAAAAATTGCTGATTGTAAAACGAGAAAAGTGCGGTCGTTTATAATCATCGAAGTACGCTTCATTAAGACCGAGAGATGTGCAAGAGAGAAGATTTTGTTTTGAAATATCAAAATGGGAAGTGCTGTAAAAATGTTATGGGGATTCATACGATCAGTACTGTACCCGACGAAGTCGCCAAATAGGTCGCTGTTTAAGATGTACTGTGGCAACGTTATTGACCGATTGTGAGAAAGTATGGACTGTTGAAGCGCCACGAGGGTTGCAGGTCGACTCTGTGGAGAGGATACATGAGGAGTCTATTCGCAACAAAAGAGAATGCTGCGCGAATATTAAATTTAAGCGAAACTGCGGTAACGGAAACAGAAGCAGGAAATCTAATAGCATTGTCATCGCCGAGGTCATCGCCCAAATCGACAGTTATACCATCAGTAAATTCTTTAACAGAGCTGAACGGCTTCAATTTTCAAAATTGAACACTTACCAATTGTACATTTAATATTACATTAATAAATAGGTGTGAACATTAATTATAATTTTTTGAATAAATGAAAATTGTTATGTTTCCATAACAACACTTTTCCCTCCGGATACACGAAAAATAAGAGTAAAATCTGCTCTAGCGAAAATGTCAAAATTTGGCGCCTACTACTTAGTCGAACAATGACTTAATACACGCTTGAAAAAATTGTTTTATTGAAATGGGAGCAATGTAGTCATGGGGCCACTGCTAAAATTCGTGTAAAATATAAAAAATGCACATATTATGTTACGTAAAAAATGTTATTGTTTTTTAAAACATTCTCTCATAAGATCCATACACTTTTGCATACAATCTTCAAAATATTTTGGCCACTCTGAGTAACATACCTCCAAAACAAGTACTTTAAAAGCTTCAAACGGCCTCTTCAGGTGACGAAAAACGCTTACCACGTTTTTTATTTTTGATACTTTTGAACCAAATATGTCATTAGAAGACAGACCAAACGAATATGGGCAATGAGTCATTGATTTGATATTTTGACTAGTCAAAAATTCTGTAGCTTTTAGTGTTGTGTGCGCTCTTGCATTGTCATGATGCAGAATGATTCACTTATTTACATTGTTTTTTCTAATTTCACCGATCAGCTGGGGGAGACAAATTGAAGTATACCAATCAGCAGTAATTATTCTTCGATCCTCCAATGCAACAGTTGAAACATAACCTGTTTTTCCGAAAAAAACAAGTAATCATTCTTTTTCAAACGCTTCAAGCGCACCACTCTTGTTGGTTTAGGTTCATTTTGGAATGCCCATACAGATGATGGCTTACTTTCAGGCTCATATGAATATACCCATGTTTCGCTACATGTTACAATATAATATACAGAATTTGAACGACCATGGTCAAATTTTTCTTTCCATTACTTGACTCGTGCTTTTTTTGAACTCCTGTTAGATTTTGAGGAATTCAACGACTACAAAGCTTTCTGACATTTAAATGTTGTTTCAAAATAGTATGTATTTTTATTTCGCCGTAATGCCTAAGGATGCCTGTATCGCACCGTATGTTGCATGTCGATCTGTTAAAATCATTTGACGCACAGCATCAACATTCTTTGCGACAACAAAAGTGCATGGTCGACCCTTGCTAAAATCGTCATCAAAAGCAGATCTTCCATGTATGAGTTCTGTAAACCATTTGTAGACTATGGTTTTGGACGGCGCTTCATCACCAAACAACAACTTTAGTTTTTCCACATATTGCTGTGTACATCGACAGTCATAAAAAATCACCACGGTTCGAAATATCCATTTTTTCACTTATTACTTTTAGAATTCTATTGAAATGAAACTGCTCTGTTTACAATCAAAGTGTCAGTTGTAGTAATGGTATAAAATTTCAAATTTTACGATTATAAGAATCGCAGATTGTAGGGAGTACTTGATTCCCCGAACTTTAGCAGTGATCCTCGTATGCGTTTAATGCTACTAATAATTACCTAAGTGACATAACCTCCAGAACCATTATAAATGTTGATTCAGAAGACCTGTTAGAAGTAACAATACCCGAACTCAGACATGCTCTTAACCAGATGAAAACGCAAAAGCGCCTGGCGAAGACAAAATAACATCAGAAATGTTAAAAATAGGTGGAGAAAGTGCCATACAACTACTGCTAAATGAATGCCTAATACAAGGAAAAATACCAGACGCATGGAAAGACGCAGAGGTAATCTTAATACACAAAAAAGGAGATACCTCCTATCGACCGATTAGCCTGCTGCCACACTTATACAAACTTATGACTAGGATCATAACAAACCGTCTTACTGAAAAATTAGATTCATATCAACCGGAGGAACAGGCAGGTTTCCGTAAAGGTTTCAGCACGGTTGATCACTTACAAATACTTAAAACATTAATAGAAAGAGTATAATATCCCATTATACCTGGCATTCGTAGATTATCACAAGGCCTTCGATAGTTTAGAAACCTGGGCATTCTTGACAGCAATGGTAGACGCAAGGATAGACTCGAGATATATCACACTCATTAAAAATATTTACGAGCATATTAAAACAGATGACATAACAACGGAAAAAATCAACTTGAGAAAGGCGTTCGACAGGAGATGCCATCTCGCCGAAGCTATTTACACTAGCGTTAGAAAATGTATTCAAACAACTAAACTGGAGCAACAAAGGTCTAAATATCGATGGCGTTTATCTGAACCACTTGAGATTCGCCGACGACGTAGTATTAGTTAGTACCAGCATAGAAGAACTGAGTAATATGCTGAAAGAGCTGAACGAAGAATCGAAAAAGTAGGTCTCAGGATGAACCTTACTAAAATTAAACTAATGAGCAACTATCAAATGTACTATTAATCGATAAAATTCCTAGAGACAGTGGATCAATACATATACATTGGTCATACCATAAAACTGCAATGCAAAATTCAAACTGCCGAAGTTAAACGCAGAATCCACTTAACATGGATAGCTTTTTGGAAAATTGAGCTTTATACTAAGAAGATAGAGACATCCCATGAATTTGAAAAGCAAAGTATACGACAGCTGCATACTACCAATAACAACTTATGGAACGCAGACGATGGCTCTGACAAAAGAACCACAGAACAATTACGTGTCACACAGAGGGCAATGGAACGAGCTATGTTGGGTATCACTCTGAGAGATAGAATTAGAAATAACAGATATAATGGACCATGTCGCAAAACTTAAATGGCAATGGATAGGCCACATAGCAAGACAAAGTACAGAATAGTAAACTGGAGGCCCCGTGAAACAAAAAGAAGCATAGGAAGACCCCCGAAAAGATGGATCGACGACGTCAAGAACCTTGCCGGGAGAAATTGCATGAAAATCGCCCGAGATAAGAACTCATGGAAACAATTGGAGGAGGCCTATGTCCAGCAGTGGATAAATCAAGGCTGAAAGAAGAAGAAAGAAGAAGTGACATAAAACTGGAATATCACAGGTTATGCATACATTTTATAGACGTGCAGAATTTTGCTTCTAAATTTATTCTTAAAAGAATATAATTTACGTAGTCTTGAGGTTCCATAATAGTGTAGTAAGTCACCAATTTGTTAAGATGCATTTATATGAAACAACTTGCTGTAAGTTTTCTAATGGATCAGTACTATGTACAACATATTATAAAACGAGTTTCTTACGCTTCATTTCTGTTATTATATTGAACAATTTGAGAAAAACTAAATTCTATACTCTAGTCCAATTTGTTTTTCATTAAGATGAACTGAGGAAATTATGGTAACCCCTCAGTGTGGATGAAAAAGCCCTGAAACAACGAAATTTGAGGTAATCTTTTATATCAAACGTTTAAGCTATGTTGCTAGCTTATTTTAAATGCAAGTTGATCAAACAGTATTTTATGATTACAAATAAAACGCCCTTCTTATCTTTTGGACAAATTTAAATACATGTATAGAAAATTAAATCTAAAACATACTGTAATCAAAACAAGTTTGGATGGAATATATTTGTCATTGGAGATGTTAACTTTCATACATTTTTATGTAGGTTTCATAAAATAAAATATTATGAAACGCGTTAAGGATCGTAATATACATATTATAAACGCGAAATCGAAAAATTTCGGTCAATGTCGTTTCATGACTACCGTCATACTTATGGTTATAGAGTTACGTACAAATTTTAATATTTCTAGCGCATTTTTTAAGAATCAAAGAAAATGAGCTATTATTTCGCCCGTTATATTGAACAATTTGTCTATCTGAACCCATTCTATGGTTTTCAGCTAGTCCCCAAGCAATTGTCCTATAGAGCAGAAATACCTTGTATGTCTGCCAGGAGCCTCTCATATTTTTATCTTGACAGGGTGTAGTTTTGACAGAAACACTTAAATAATCGTTACATGATGCAGCCGATTTTCGTCAAACTTTATACATGCATATCTCCAGTGGTACCTAGTAATTCACCATCACAGCTCCGTCTGGGATTCCGTCATTTTGGAAATCTGCATTTATTAGCCAATTGGGAAAATTAATCTACTCTGTGATTTTCCTCCTGCCCAATAAATAATTTCCCGATGTGCTGCTATGCCACGTAAAACGTTAATAACTTCTCTATACGAGGACCGATTTGTGTCAAGCGTTGTACACAAATATCCTAGCAGGTCTCAGCAATTCACTGTCACATTTCGGCTTGATATTTTCGTCAATGCATTAAAATTTGTGTATACATGATGATTCTCTTGAGGAAAAAGACAAGAACTAAATTATATCGCAGGATACTTTTGTGAGCTATGTTTTCCTGATTATGTCAGGGATCAGCTCCATATTTTAAACATAGCTTTTTACCTAAACAGGCTAATCGTTGTACCCTGTTTAGTGTTGTTTAACCTTCTAGTATTTTGGTTCTTTTTCACCATACCAGTATCGCGTACGTGACAGTGGGTTTAACATCATTATTACATGTATCCAGTACGTTATTTTCATTAGTTCTTGATGAAAATTCAACTTTCCACTAATTACGATACATTTTAGTTTTTATCTTCATTTAAGTATACCAGTTTGTGTACAAAAAAAAACTGTTTTCTGTTCTAGTAAAAAAAGAACACTTTTACAGGTAGATGTTTATTTGTTATGAAAAAGAACTTTAAAAGTTTTCTTTCCTTACTGAAACACAAAACTAAAACGCATAGAATGCTCAGCATTAACTTTCTCGATAGTTGATAACAGAGTCATACCATGTTGGATTTGCTAAAAGTGGATCTTTCGTTCAAACAAATGGTGACCTGTGATACATAATTGGAAAGGGGATTTCAAGTTCTATGGAATAGTGTAAAAAATATACAAGAGTTTATTCAAAATTCTTGACTTGCGCCAACTTTCCTGTAAATTGGAAGTGATATTCAATAGCTTATTATAAAAATATCAGTCTCAATGGGATATAACTTCAATACAAATATCAAACTTCTAACCTCAAGAACAATGAAATGGCGCTGTGTGCAATGATTTTGTTATCACCCCGTATAAAAGAATTTGAAGTGAGATAAAAGTAGTAATAAGATGTTATGATTTCTAGTATTGCCTGTAACCACGATATACCAATATCGTGCCTGTAACAAACCGCGATTTACATTAATTATTTATTATTAAAAGGTTTTTACTGGGGAGCAGTTAGGCGAGCCTGATATCTCCTGAGCCAGTAAAAACTGTTACCTTGCGTATAATGTAATATACTTTATTTTTTATTCATCCGTAAATTATATTAAAAGTGTGAATTTATAATAAAGAATTATTTAGAATGACATTTCTAAATATCTCGTCAATCGTGGCTTCAAGTATTACAACGACAACGGGTTAGTAATTATTATAACACTAGTTAAGAAATTTACAGGTTGGAGACGAAAGTTAGGGACAAAATTATAAATAGTAAAATGAACGATAAGCGCCGATGTCAGAGTAATAGTTTCAAAGGTAACGAGACATTTTTGAAAATATAATGACTGTTATGGAAGAAAGGGAAAATTTTATTTCATTATGAGTTTTCGGTTTATTTACAAATGAAAAACAAATACAATATTATACATGACACGCCAGGTAACCGTTTTTACTGGCTCAAGGATGAGACAGGCAGGCTCGCCTAACGGCTCACCAGTCGTCCTCATCCTACCGCCAGTAAAAATGTTTTACCTGACTTGTAATGTAATAGTATATTATAAACCGCGCAAGGCAGAGCTTCATTACAGCCGAGCGTTGGTTAACGCGAGGTACTAATGAAGCCTTCCTGCAAAGTTTGTATACTATTTTACTCGCAATCATCCAATGTTAAAAATAAAAAATTTACTAAACATCCTGAAATATGACATTTATCTACGATTATTTATTATTTTGTTTGAAAAATCATGATGTTATGGTCACTCTTATTAAACACAACAAATAGATACAATGTGACCAATCAAACCTTATCTTGATTTTCATTGTTGAACAGGACCTAACTGTGGGTAGAAGAAGATTATTAATTACTTATTGAAGTTGTCAGAAATTGTGTTAAACTTTGCTACTTATTACTAACAATGACAAATTGAGGTATCGTAAAATAAATGTATAAAATTAAATTTGTTAGAAATGGAAACATAAAAGAGAAAACATAGTTGTCTCTTATATGTGACTAACTCAAAACGAGAACCACATCTGGAAGACTGTAGTGCATTGACGCTATTTCTAAACTATGATAAAAAATACATTTGTTCGAGTCACAGGTCACACTGTCAGTTCCAACTGTGCCACAAACTCAACGATCTAGATTTATAACTATTTATAAACGGTTTAACAAAAAGTCTGCTAATAGTCAATACCCCACAGACAGATTAAATTGATCAGGTAACACCTAACTGGACTATTAATGACTGGGTAAACTACATATTCGCTGATGAATCAAGATTTCCTTTGCCCCTTCAAGGGTTAGTAGAACGCGAGTAGACCAGTATAATGAAGAATGCATTTTCTAGGCGCGTTTTTTGCAAAAAGCTTGATTATGACCTGGGTGACACATGTTTATGGGCTCATACATACCGAAATTAGACTCTGTCGATAGTTACTGGCGACCGTTTGTGCTTCAACTGTAATCTAGACGCTTGAAGATACTGACATTACAAAGCTGGACTGACAGGTATTATATCCAGACATTGGTGGTATAGAGCATGGGCAGATAGTAATTTAAACGTGCAAACTTTTATATTAAGAAGAGCGTGGTGTGACCACGGTGATACTAATGCATTAGGTAAGACGAATTGTACGCTTTGATATTTACTTTGCTTCTTATACAATTGGTCTAATTTATATATATATATATATATATATATATATATATATATATATATATATATATATATATATATATTTGATAAAACGGTATTAACGATTTAATTCGGTACTTTCGTTTAAACAGGATGTCCCGTAAATATTGCAACAAACGCCGGGTGGTAAAAGTATACCTCTAAATATGAAAAAGTTCCCAAAAACATACCCTTGAAGATTTATTTATTAGATACAGGTCGTGAAAGAAAAGTTTTTTTTTCGTTTTTTGCCCGTAAATTGTAAAACATTAAAGGTACTTAAATGAGATTCGGTTGACTTATAACATCTAAGGGATTACGTGTTGTGCAACGTGTGAGGTAATTTTTAAATGTCAGAGGTGTAGATATAAGGGTCATTTGAAGTATTTAACCCCGTAAGTTCTACGTCACTGACATAAAATGAATTTCAGTGAAGTTCAGTGTTGAATATCAAAGGTCTGTTACATGAAAATGTTTACCCTGTGTAAAGCCTTAAAGTAAGGAGTTTTCGGGAAAATTGGAGTATTATAAGATGTTGCACGTAAAGAGTCAATCTCTTTTTGATGCACAAATAAGTAAAAATGAGGAATATTTATAAGATATGCACCTAATAGAGTCAATCTCAAATTGATGCTCCATTTTACTCAATGCATAAATTACCTCGACGAATCATGGATCGATGCACTCTTCAAAGCATACCAGGGTTATCTCTAATTCATCCAAATGCTGTTATCACCCTTGCCAGAAGATCTTTTTGGTTTAATACTGGTATTTCATATACCAATGATTTAACCCCCAAATAAAAAGAAGTCAAGAGGATTGAGATCTGGAAACCGAGCAAGATAAGCCACAAAACATCTACCAATGCTTCGGTTTGGAAAGAGTTGGTCTAAATGGTCTCGAACAGTCCTATAAAAATGAGCAGGTGCCCCGCCATGTTGAAATCACATATTGTGGCGAACATTTAAAGGTAAATCTTTAAAGTACTCAGGTAAAATTGTACTTAGAAAATGCAAATAGTAATCATCATTTAGTCTTGGAGGAAAAAATATGGCGCTAGTATAGTATTGTCAATAATACCACCCCAAATATTAATGGAAAAATTGTGTTGATCTTTTCTTAAAGCAATAGAGTGGGGACTCTCATAATCCCAAATGTGTCTGTTACGACTATTGAAATAACCATCTTTGGTAAAACATGCTTCTCTGTAAATAAAATGCTTGGAAGGAAATCAGGTTCATATACCAATTGTAAAAATCCAGACGATGAGAATAATCTGCTGGTATCATTGCTTGAACCTTCTATGTGTGATATGGGTAAAGTAATTCCTCACTCATAGCTCTCCAGACGGTTGATTTGCTAGCATTCACGAAATTAGCCAATGCACGAATGCTGGTATCGGGTTGATTATTAATTCGGTTCAAAATTGCATCTTCAAGAGCTACCGTGCGAATTGCTTTTGGACGACCAGCACCACCTGAACGTTTCAACGAACCATATTCTTTTAATCGACGATGAATTCTTTGAAAAGTTGACTGGTACGGAGGTTGACGATTAGGAAACCGTTCTGTATACAAACGCACAGCTTCATGGCCATTGCAATTAGCTTCACCGTAAATGATATGCATATCGGCTAAATATTTAAAATTATTCATGTTTATTTGAAAAGTTTCAAATTAAACTGTCATATAAATAATGACCGTAGTTTTGAACTTTCCTTCTAAAATATTGTGAATTCTACTTACCTACTAGATTGTTAATTTGCAAGTAATAAATGCCGGGAACAAAATATGTAATATATCTTCTCATAATATTCCAATTTTCCCGAAAACATTTTTCGTGTAAAAGACTTTAGATATTCAAAAACTGCCACTGAAATTCATTTTATGCCAGTGACGAAGAAGGTGTAGGGTTAAATGTTTCAAAAGATCCCTGTATCTACGCCTCTAACATGTTTGAAAATTTCCTCCTACGCTTGTGGGAACTTTTTCATATTTAGAGGCATACTTTCACCTACCGCTGTTTGTTGCAATATTTATGGGACACCCTGTATAAACGAAAGTACCGAATAAAATAACTACAGTTGGATTCCAAAAATTTCTAGTTTTAGGCCAAACCCCGCATACCAATACACAGTTGGACACGTTTCACAGTTTGCCACGTATCAAAAGGCATGTGATGTTACCAAGCCTCTTAAATAGTATTAACATTTAGTTATCCCTTTTGCTCGGCTAGTGATATGACATATGATTTTAAATAAAATTACTCTTTGTATTTCCGCCCGGCAACTCTGTCTTTCCAATTCGTAAAATCGTCCAGATTTCTGCGGAAAAACATTAACATTTTTAGATTAGCATCCGTGTTTTTCATACATGAACATGAGTTGACTGCCTGAATTTATGAAACATAAAAAAGATAAAAACGCCAACATGTTTGCAGTTTCATCTTTTTCATATTTCATAAATCTGTTCTAACAACTCAGATATTACCATTAACTTAGGATGATAACTGTTGTTATCGAAACGTATACATTTATATAAAATATAAAGAAAAATAAACCATTTAAAAGACCCAAACGATTATTATTTTAATTATGTATAAAAATGATGAAAGTTTACGTTTTCATATGAGTTGGCAACCGTTTGATACATTACTTTTATTGCTGCCAACAGACCTTAAAATATGATGACGTCACTAAACAAACTTTTTTAAATTCGCAGTTTTGTTCATACTTGCAAAACTAGATGTTAATTCTTTATTTAAAAAATCAAGGCAATTGGTACGTTACACCTGATTTAGTTTCACTTTTATATTTAAGTATATCCTACCTACCTACTTGAAATTTTAAGCAGTGTACTTGATAATGCTATACCACAGTCTCGTTTATGTGTGAACGATTAGTACATAACACTAATTCCAGTTCACCGCCAATAGGTGTGTTTATTACAGTAAAATACAAATTGGAAATCTATTGTTTTTAATGATTAATTTTATACTTACTTGCTCTTTAGGAAATGATAAACCGAAAGACGAAAGTCTTTTTTATGAAAAAGTGGTGCTAATAAGTATGTAATATCTTTATAACTGTACTGCATGTCTTTTCGCCAAGAACGAACAATACCCACAATTACTTAATAACTTATTATTCAGTCTGTCGGAAAGAAGACATTTATTCTATAGGTGGTGTCGACAGTTAATGGGACGAAACAAGTTACATAGAAATTCGCGTTATCCCATACTGAAATTTGTTTAAACCTGTCTTTCTGTAATACAAACCAGAAAGTTGTAGTAGATAACTCAATATAATCTGGCCAGTATATACTCTTCTCGTTTATTCTGTCTACTAACTCTACCGATTAGAGTTCAACGAATGTACAAGCAAGGCTATAAGTGATAAAGAAGAATTACCATATCACATTATGATTTTGCAAGAATGCTTTCATTTGCTCATTTTTTTAGGTACCAGATGGTCTCTTAGATGCTCAATACAATTGCATATGTTAGAACACCACATTATGATTCCCATTAGGCATTCTGATTCTATTTCAACGATTAGATCTTGTTTATTTTACAGAAACAGAGTTACAATATCTTGAACAATACGTCCATGTTATGTCTCCTCACATAAGGCTTGTTGGTTCAAAAAACTTTAGTTATGCTAGAAACTATCCTTAAAGGAATTAACAAATGATTTTCACAGATCTTGGGGTTACACGAGATAGATTTTATATGCCCTCAGTCTAAATAAAGGTGATTTCAACGTATTGCAAGTACGAGCACTGCTCTAGGTAGCATAAAATAAGAAATAGTAGAAAGTGGAGTCAAAGAATACCATCTAATCACGATTTTGGCGCATCCTCCTCATTAGAAAGTAATGATAATGGTAATTATAGTCAGCATTCGAATACTTTGAGTAATCATCCCAGCTTTGGGTACCAGAATTTTCATCACATAGCACTTAAATTAACCGCTCTCATTCTAAATATCTAAAATGTTTGCCACAGTTTTGAGCACATATCCATTTCACTCGGGACACAGTACCTAGTTACATGATTTCTTTATTATTCTTCAGAAAGTTCTACTATTACATTACCCCATATAAGGAATCATACTATAAACAAATGTGGTTAAAATCTGAAGCTTAAGACTGTGATGTTGTTTCTGCTCACGGTATCTTCCACTTAGGGCCGCTACTCTAACGTTCTTCTAAATTTGCTCGTCTTAGTTTTAGGTATAAAAAACCCTTCTGCAGTTTGAATCACAGATATTAGGAAGGGATTTTTAAAAGACCTGAATTAAAAATGCATCACTGGCATCGTCATGCATGTTTGCCATATATATGATTTACCAATTATTCTACTATTTTTTGTTCTAAAAGATGACTTTTTGATCATTTGTAAATGAAATGTCAAGATGTGATGTATCAATAGGAAATTTTATGTGTAAAAAACGCTTGCATTTACAATTACAAAGGTGATGTTACTGCGGCTTAAGCAAAAGGTAAAAGTGAACTAGAAAAGCACTCAAACAGAGAATGTATGTGTTTATTCCCTAATTGATAAATTAGCAATATTATGTACTATCAGGGACTGAAATGAACAAAATAGTGAATATCTTCTCCACGTTTTGTTGATAATAATAATTTCTATACCTAGTCCTGAAAGTGAAATTTTCTCATAAAACCAAAGCAAAGAAGGATTGTAGTCTTTATGACTAAACTACATAGATGAATTTACAAAAATATATTAATAGTTGCACCAGCTATTGCAACAAATAACAGATCATCGAGTATTGGGTATTCATTTAATCCTCTATTATTTAGTTAAATAGTATAAATAATACCAACACTAGTATTAACTTGCAGTGCAACGAATTATTTGTAGTATTCTTCAGGCGAGGTTTGTAACGTGTTCAAAAATATACTTGAACCTAGCCCGGCTTGCGTTACAGATAAAACAACACTCGTCCTTTGAGGATCACTAATGCAGTAACAAAGGGGGTGTAATTCGAGTAAGTGTGCAAACTACGCTGATGCTAGATGCTCCAAAAGTGTTACCACTAAAGCTAAAAAAATTGATTGAGAAACGAAAATGCAATGAACTAGCTACATCTCCTTTAGGCCATCATACATTTTAGTCTTTAGATAAAGCAAAGCAGTAAAAGTTGATACATCTTCAATCATCCCCCCTCCCCATGACATCTTTTGACGTATCTGTAGTTGCTAATTCTGTAGACAAAGCCCATCTTTGTATCAAACTCGCATTCTGAAAAAGATGTACCACTAATCAGCTCTTCTTTATACGCTGTGAAACCAATTCATTTTTGATATAAACGATTGGCTCGGACTGTTTTCTAGCTACTGTCTTAAAGAAATATTCCCCTTCGAACTAGTACCAGTCGAACCTAAGCTCTATTCGAACTGCTCTGGGGAATTTCATTCACGTTGAAAGTAGCAAATGTTCAATCTATTCCCAAAATAGGCGACAAACCTGAAATAGTTGGTTTGGTACAATATTATCTAGCAATTTAGCGAACCATGACTGAATTGAACTGCTTCTATTCATTTCAAAGAGTATTACGTTGCACGAAATAAGTTTTAAATTACTTAGAGTTTGGAAACGCAATTGTTGCTTGTATAATACTAATAATTAGGATTTTGGTTGAGTCTCAGTTGCTTGTGAAACTTTTTTTAGAGATATGAAAAATATGTTTAACAACATAATTTGATGCACCGTAACAATTTCAAAGGTTACCGATACTGTAAGCGAGCTAAAAAAACAAAAATTTGTAAATTTGCATTACTACGCTAGCAACGTAAGTAGGTCGTTCTCTTCATAGCGAAGGCTACACATCTATAACAATATATATATATATATATATATATATATATATATATATATATATATATATATATCATTGACGTATATTATAATTAATATACAAATTTAGTTTTAGAAATTATTAGTAAAAAATGGGCCTGCATCAAACATTTCACAAAATCAAATGAATACCAATTTATTGAGAGTTGAATTTTGTCTCAACACAACGTTTTTTAAACATCAATACTGTTTTTACCAACAAAAATTTGGTTGTGCTATGGGTTCCCCAATTTCGCCTACCATTGTAATCATTTTATTTCCGTTATGTACACGATATTCTCATTACCACCAAGGAATCAAAATTAGGAGAACTTGTACATACATTCAACAATTTTTACCCTAGAATAAAATTTACTATTGAAATTGAAAGTAATAAGACGATTTCGATTTTAGACACAAACATTTTAGAAACAATAACTGTCTTTCGATTGGTTCCAAAAAAGGACACATAGCTAGCGCTATTTCGTTTCAAATCATGCGTATAACATTAAATGTAATATTATTGCAAATATTGTATATAAATGCTTAAATATTTCAGACCCAAAATTTAGACAACTAACATACAGAAATTATTTCGGCATTTATTAAAAATAATTATGCTAAATCTTTAATTTTAAATATTATAAGAAAAACAGGTCAATTCTCATTACAATATTTCAAAAATTACTCCAATTAATGATAACAAAATTATTTATACACCAATTCCATATAAAAGTAAAAAATCTTTAGTATTCAAATCTCTTTCGAAATTTAATTTAAAACCAGCTTTTATACCACAAAATAAAGGCGTATATTTATTTTCAAAATTAAAAAGTAATATTGAGAAAGAATTAACTACAAATACAATTTATCAAACTTCTTGTATGAATTGTTCAATTTCTTACATTGGAACTTGTAGAAGATGTACCTGATAGTTAATTGTCATTAAAATGAAATTGAAATATAGGCAATTTCGTATTATAACCAATCTGTTTTATTTGACAACTGAATCAGTATATTATTATATATATATATATATATATATATATATATATATATATATATATATATATATATATATATATATATATATATATATATATATATATATATATATATATATATATATATATATATATATATAGTTCTAACCTGCGAATGAAAATCGCAGAATGCAAACTGTTTTTAACAAACTGAGATAATTTGCAACAAACAGTGGCCACCAAAGTTCTTACGATCAAGGCGAACCTATCCTGCTCATCCTGTCATATATTCATCCAGTAAAGTGAAATAGGAAGCTAGAGTAGATTTAGACCATAGACAGTAAGTAGATAAGTGAAATGAAAAGGACAAGCCCCCAAAGATCTCCCTAAGTAAAATTAGAAGCAAGGGTCTTTGACGGAATGCAGACCGCAAAAGGAGAAGGAATAGTTCCTTCCCTACAATACCCAATTGAACGCCCAAAAAGAGAAGGCACAGAAAGTTATTACTTGTGGGGTTTCCTACCCCGCAAAACGTCCAGAAGAGAAAGACGTTTTCGTGTGTCACCAAAAGTTAAAAAGTTTGCAGCAGGATCCCTTTCAGAAGCAGAAGTATAAAAAAAGGCAGTATTTGGTTTCAGATCTACAGCGTGAAATATCGTCTTACCCGTAGAATTCTGTACTTCGTAAGTCCAAGGAGACACTACCCTTTTTATATGAAACGACCTACGAACTTCGGAGCTAATTTGACATTAAAATTTCATTTCCAAACGCAATTGCCGACTGTATAGCGTACATGTCTTCGGCGACCAAAGTTGTAACGATTTTGCATACACAATGTAGAGCATTTCAACCGTTAGAACATGTTTGAGCGATGCGAGTCTTAACATTTAGTGGTATCAGTAGGAGGTTTATTGAACAAGACATTCTACTTTCAGTAAGTTTACATCCCAAACACGCTGGTTAGCCTTGACATACAAAGCCAGTATAGATTTAAGGACATGGTTTATCCGTAGCTCCGGATTAGACCTAGGATGAAGCTTAGGAGTACTACCATTTTTATATGAAACGACCTACGAACTTCGGAGTTAATTTGACATTAAAGTTTCTTTTCCAAACGCAATTGCCGACTGTATAGCGTACATGTCTTCGGCGACCAAAGTTGTAACGATTTTGCATACACAATGTAGAGCATTACAACCGTTAGAACATGTCTGAGCGATGCGAGTCTTAACATTTAGTGGTATCAGTAGGAGGTTTATTGAACAAGACATCCTACTTTCAGTAAGTTTACATCCCAAACACGCTGGTTAGCCTTGACATACAAAGCCAGCATAGATTTAAGGACACGGTTTATCCGTTGCGCCGGATTAGACCTAGGATGAAGCTTAGGAGTACAGAGAGCAGTCGCACGATACTAAAAACATAGCTTAAGTAAACTATTTGCCTCGAAATTGTACTCACATTATCAGTGATAATGTATTCTGCAACGAAAACAAAAAAGATTTGTTCTTCTACGATCCGGGAAACAGCAGTAGCCGTAGCATACCCCAAAAAAATAAAGCAATCGAAAGCTTTGATTATATGATACATTATTATAAGAGTAAAAAAACCTCAAATCTTAACAGTTAACAGTTGGAAACAAATTAAAATATGTGTACCACTACAGTTAATAATTAAAATGAAGTCTGACAGATTAAAAAATAATTACATTTTTGTGGTTAAGTTTAGTAGCATTATATCCTGTGTTTAAAAGACTTACCTTTTTGGGTTTTTATGGTGTATTTTCGTATTTAAGTTATACGAAAAAAAAAACAAAAAGAAAGCATTTTTTGTGTAATAATGGTGAAAGTTTACATTTTCGCATTATATCCAGTGGTAGGACTAGTAAATTGCAACAAGGAGAATGGAGGGCATTCCACATCAAAAGCAACAAAGTTGGAATGGAATTACTGGTTGACCTCATACCGAGAAGGGATTTTTCCTTGAAACCTTAAAAAATAGGAATTCCAAGACAGAGATCAACTGACTATTTCTATTGTTACCAATATACGTATTTTAAAAACTTATGCGCGTACATGATACAATACTTTATGGTATTTCAAATTAGAAAATGTTTTTGTTTTTGTACTTTGTTGATAAATCATCGAACAAGTAAGTTAACGTATTTTTGAAACTTTGGATAATGCCAAAAAAAGTTGCGCATTTCACACGTCAATCGGCGCTTAAGGATGGAGATGATCTCAATCATCTCGTCTAACTAGAAGGGTGACACTCTCCCCTCCCATTCTACCACTCGTTATGTCCAATTCTTTACATCCTTATCAACATTTGAACGTTGTGACTAATGGTAACAAAATTGAACGAAAAATTTCACCTTATAAAAGTTTAACCAATTAAGCAACATTTTTTTAATTAATTTTTTCCTTAAACGTTTCAACAACAATCGACAGTTATCCTCTTCAGTAAATGATAATTGTTTTTGAAAATTATTTAAGATGTCAAATAAATGCATGAAATCTGAAAACATGAATGTAAGCCTGCTACAACAGTTACGAAACGTATATGAAAAGGTCAAGTACGGAATATAATATTATTTTAGTAAAGACTGGCTAGAGCTTAAATAGTAATGGCAAATCAGAACACCCTCTAACGGATGAAGCCGAACAATAAAAAATATCACAATCAAAGAACAAATTTAACAAAATTTAACCAAACTATAATTTTCCGTTAATATTTAGGGACTGTAATCGTCATTATACAATGAAAACATAAGGTGCATGCTTGATTTTACCTTAATTATAACTATATATGTGCGTTAAATGAATGCAATGCTGTGATAACTTATCATACTTCATTGCTAAAACATTTACTTTGAGGTCTAGGAAAATATACGAAAATTAAGGCATACCATTTTGTCTTATTTTATTTTCACCATATTATCAAATTGAATGTTATAATTTGAATTATTTAACGCATGGTTAGCTACCGCAGACTTCTCTATTTGACTCAACATTTCATATGTTTTCTAGTGTAATTTTGTGGTTCCAATGTATACTTTTGCACAGGAACAAGATAACTTATATACACCAGAAACCAACAATGGATTTGAAGTATCTTTAGGTGATCATAAATGTCCTTTAATCTCTCTTATGGGTTTAAAATTCCATAGTTAATTCATATTTTTTCAATTTTATCCGTAACGGTATGAAAGGAAGAAAAGCTCTACCAGCGTTAAGTGGCAATTGTTCTTTACAGGTACGTCAAACAGATTTAATTATATTATTAATTTCAATTTTTAATTAATAAGTAGTAATATTTTTAAATGTTCAAACTCATCCTCTAAAAATTCTGGATTACAAATTCGTTTAGCTCGATCCACAAGTGCTTTTATTACACTTGTTTTTTTTTACGTTGATAATGATTTGATAGTTTATGCAGATATCTTTCTATCTTCTATCTGTAAAAGACAAAATAAATCGTTTCTTTTAGAAATTAGTATATCTAAAATTTGTAAACTTTCTCCATGTCTCCAACTTACAAAAGTATCATCAACATGTCTATACCAAGTTAAGGAGTTTTTAAGTCCATTTTGTAGACTCAATGTTTCCAAGTGTTCCTTATAAAAATTAGCTACTACTGGGTTAAGAGGGTTTCTCATAGCTCCATCATCAAGTTGTTCATAAAATTTATTATTCCATTGAATATAGGACAGTTAAGGCAGTTCTGAAACAGAATTGTTATCTTTTTAGGAAAATATATTCAACGGTTTCTTTTAAAAGAACTTTAGTAAATAGCCATACAACGTCACAACTGACCATAATGTCGCCTTCTTTCATATCAGAACTACGCATTTTTTCAATGAAATGAGCAGAATGTTTGATATGATGAGGTGTTTTTCTAATAAAAATGGTTACATGTAGCAGATGCAATTGCACTGATTATGGGTTTTAAGAGACCATTAGGTTTATGAATCTTTGATAAACAGTATACGAGTAGTTTTTGGTGGGAGAGCTTCAGGGAGTTAATGTAATTTTTGTTTCTTCAGGAATAGAAGATATTTTAATAAGTTCTATAGTTTTCAGAAGGAACTTTCATGTAGGATCTTTTGAGAGTTCACGGCATGTTTGCGGTTTCAATAATTGCTCAATCTTAAATTTATAATCATTCATTTAAAATAACTGTTGCATTACCTTTATCTGATGGTAATACAATTCTGTGGCCATCTTTTTTAATATCTAATAAAGATCATCGTTGACGGAAACGTAAATTACTTTTTGGACGTTTTCCTTTACAAAATATTTTAACTGTTTCATATTTAATTTCATTTGCAACATCAAAGGATACAGATTTAATAGAACTCTCAATATTAGAAACTATACCCTCAAAGGGTTTTACTTTTGGTGATAACGGAAAGTCTCTACCTTTTGTACTTCCATAGTGTCTTCTAGTATGGTTTAATACCCAAGAGCGCATTCCTGAACCAAATTCAAGCAGAAAAGTTCATATAACGTGCCCTAAAAAGTTTGGTTTTCGAGATACAGGGTGTCAAAGTTAAAAAAAAACGGTTTTTTATTTATATCTCAAAGATCCTTTTGTCGATATCGTTGAAATTTGGCAGTGTTGTTTATTGTGATAAGATACTAAGTTATCACTAATTAGATGATAATTATAAGTTCCAGTGTCTCACGAATAATATTGGTAAAAAAATCTGCGCCACTGACTTTTTAAAAGTGTTATATTTTAGTCGGATTAAGCGGCTAAAAATACAACTTTTTGGTTTCTTGATATTTATTCGTATCTTACTTCGTTTTCGAGAAAAAAAATAAATCCAGTTCATTGCATGTTGAAAAATTGTTAAACTAGAATCAAATTAACTTTGCTCGTTGATCGTGTTATTAAAAAATGGTAAATGATTATTCTAATTTGGAGATGACGCAAATGCATTTCCTTTATGGTCTTGCCAATGGTAATGCCGCGGAGTCCCTACGACTATCAAGAAAAGCAGAAAAATACTCTTAATCATTCATCTTCGTCTGACTGAATCTGGCAATTTCCTGGGGAAGACCTCGTACAATTCGAACTCCGGCAGTTGAAGAGAATGAAGTCACTAGTACGCGAAAAATTGGTAAGAAAATAAATATTTGCTACGAAATGGTATGGGAAATTTTAAGAGATTCTTTATTGCATCTTTATCACGTACAAGGAGGTTGACTTCTTCCAAGAGATTTTGAACCGCGAACACAATTGCATAAGTGGTATCTTCAAAGACTTGTAGAAAATTCTCACTTTGATTCCATCATTATGTTTACGGATGAAGCGTATTTTTCCAGAAATGCAATAATCAATTTCCACAATAATCATAACTGGCACAAAAAAATTCTCATACTATAACAGAGACACATTTTCAAGAACAATTTTCTTTCAACGTCTGGATCGGTCTCATAGGAGGCTATTTGATTAGACCATTTTTTACCAGGACACCTTTACGGTAATTTTCTACAAAATGATTTGTCCTTACTTGTTGAAGATATTCTCTTCAGTTACGGCAACATTGTTTCATCCATAATGGTGCTTCAACCCACTTTTGCATATTGGCTCGTGAGTATTTGAATGGAACTTACCAAAATCGTTGGATAGGTGGCGGAGAACCAGAATTCTGGACTTGAATAACCTAGATTTTTATTTGTGGGGGCACCTAAAATCATTAGTTTATACTACACCAATCGAGACAGAGTTCGTCACTCGATGAGAAGAAGAGCGGAAGCCTGCATAGGAGCGTGAGGTGGTCATTTCCAACATTTTTTGTGAATATTCTGTTAAATTGTTATTACTTTTCATTTGTTAGGTTTAAAAAATGACTTATTGTGGAACGAATAAAGTTAACTTGATCCTATTTTAACAATTTTTCGATATGAAATGAAATGGTTGTATTTTTTTTCTTGAAAACGAAGCAAGATATGAACAAACATCGAAAGACCAAAAAGTTGTGTTTTTAGCCGGTTAATCCGAAAAAAATATAAAATTTTTAAAAAGTCAGTGGCGCACATTTTTTGTGTCAATATTATTTGTGAAACCGGCCCCCGGGACGCCACTGGAACTTATAATTATTATCTAATTTGTGATAACTTAGTGTCCTATCACAATAAACAACACAACTAAATTTCAATAAAATCGGCAAAAGGATCTTTGAGATAATAATAAAAACGATTTTTTAATAACTCTGAAAACCAGATATAAACACATATAAACATGTGTCCTAGAAATGACACATGTTTATATTACTTGAATTTGGTTCAGAAATGCGCCCTTGGGATTACGGCCTATCATTAACTAACACCTTGTATAAAAATCTTAATAATTTAAACAGGCCAGAAGAAAATCTCAGATTAAATAGGTTTGGAATCTTGTAATTAAGGAAGGCAAAGTGATATGCCTTAATTTTAACTGCTGGTATGTCTAGGTTTCCTAGACCTCGCAGTAGATGCTTTCGCAATTAAGTATGTTAAGTTATCACAGCATTGCATTAACCTAACATATACAGGGTGACCAAACGAGCAGGGGGTGGAAGATTTTACAAAGACGAATAAGTTAGAGAAATGGTTCTTGGACCACGGGTAGATATCAATAGGTACTACATTTTTAAAAATATTTTTGACCCTACAGGGTGTTTCATGTTGTTGGAGCAAACTAAATTTATATTTTTTAATGAAACATCTTGCATATTATTACATTTTATGAAAGCCCATAAAATACGCTCTCATTTGAGACCAAATTGTATGGGTGTATCTCCTTTGGTTATAGAGATATACAATTATTTTTCGAAAAAATTATCCCACTTGCGGTCGCCGCCGCCGATTTGTTAAGCGACTTTTGTTTATTTTAAAATGACAAAAAATTGTTGGTGGTCCTGTAGTATTTTGAAATATCTTAATTTTCAGGTTTTTTTTAATAATGTACAGAGCGTGTCACTGTTTGTAAAAACTTTTCTTTTTCATCAAGCATGTCTTATACCTAAAATTAATAATTTTCTAAATATTTTAAATTTATTTGCGAAATTGCGATTGCAATACGAAAAGACTGAAAATGGAGGTATTAAGTGCTTATGGGATTTTAGTTTCTTACTAAAAAAATTTTTCAAGTAAAAACAACAGTTAATATAACAATTCCAAATTGACTTAAATTAATTTTAAAATTGATTTACATTTACAAACCTTTTTGAACAAAATTAATGCATAAAACATTCTTGCTTCTAGGCAAATTTAAATCAGTCCTAAGTAAAATTTCTGAAATACTCAATTTGATTATGTTCAGACCAACGATTTCATTTCTTACGTCTTTTTGTAAATGTAAATGTATAAAGATGGTTATAGAATTGTAGTTCCATGCCAAATGATTTTTTAATCAGGTTGTATTAATTTATAAAGGAAACTTTGGCGTTCTTAAATATCCATCACTTACAAAGTTTTGAGACACTCTCAATTCTAATGTAAAAATTCGAATCTTCGAGAGTATTGTTAATTTATTTTTTTATCTATTGGCATTAGCAAATTTGTCTTAATATTGTAAATTAACTACGCACTGTTTTCAGTAAATCTGGCTGGTGAAAATATCTGTAAATATGTATTATTTTTATATGCAATACTGTGTCATAAAATGAACAAATACAAATTACAACCAAACAGGCACAATAAAATGAAAAAGAAAGAAAATCAACAATCAATTTCTCATTAGATGCTCCAATGTTCTTCCTTCAACTTCAATACACTTATTAACGCGCCCCACATAATTATTTTTCACTAACCCTAATGGTGTGCATGCGATATTTTTAAAAGCATTTCTACACATTATCTTTTACGTAACCCCACAAAAAGAAATCGTGTGGGGTCAGATCAGGTGACCTCGGTGGCCAAGACATGAGTCCTCCGCGACCTATCCACTGATTTTCTTTCCAATGGTTTAAACATGTTCGTACGTCTCGATGGTTGTGGGCACATATTTCCATAAAATGTTTCATTAATATTTTGAAGACGGTTAGGTAGCATCTCTTAAAAAAATTGAATACACGTCGCCGCCGCCGGTTAGAGTATCTTCAAAAAAATAAGGACTTATAACATGGGACCCAATAATTCCCCCCCACACATTTAGTGACCACCGTTTTTGTTGGTCAACATGCCTAATCCAATGAGGATTTTCAGTGCTATAATAATGTTTGTTCACTAAACCATTACTTTTGAAGGTAGCTTCGTCACTAAATAATACAGAATTGAGAAAATTAGGAACTACTGCAATTTTTTGCTAAAACCATGGTATTTATGGGCATTTAATATATTTTTTACGCTAAATTTTTTTATATCAATGATATGTGATATTTGTGAAGTACTTAACATGGGGGTTTTCTTGGATTGCAAGTAAAACTGTAAGCTGGTTTTTATCATTTATCACTGCTTTACTAACTACTTTCCGTTTTTTAAATTTAACATTACCTGTTTCTTCAAACGTTTGTAAAATATGTTGAAACGCCTTAGGTCGCGCATTTTTTTTTCAGCATCGGGATATCTTGCTGCATAAATTCTACTTGCCAGTAAGCAATTTTTTTGACATTCTTCAGGAATAAAAATCATTAAAACCGTTTCCTGAATATTTAGAGTAATTTTCAACACTTTGAATAAATTAAAACACAAATTAGGTTTAAACTGAATAGAACATTTTTTTTTCTTTTTTCAACGCAATATTGTCATGGCACTCTTGATTTTTAATTGCGAGTTTAAACATTAATTCCAAATAATCATTGTTATTTGATCAGTAACCAATTTAAATTTACAAAAAGACGTATTAAATAGAAAAGTTGATTGGAACATAATCAAATTGAGTACTACAGAAATTTTACTAAAGACTGATTTAAATTTATAAATTTCATTAAGGATTAATTTAAATTTGCCTTGAACGAAAGAGTTCAGTCAATTTGTAGTTGTTGTATTTTTACTTGGAAAAATTTTTTAGCATGAAAAAGAACGCCAAAATTTCTTTTATAAATTAATACAACTTGATTAAAAAATTCTTTAGCATGAAACTACAATTCCATGACTATCTTTATGAGTTTACATTTACAAAAATCATCACAATCAAATTGAGTACTACAGAAATTTTACTAAGGATTGATTTAAATTTGCCTAGAAGCAAGAGTGTTTTATGCATTTAGTCTGTTAAATTTAAAATAATTTATTAAATCAGTTTGTAATTGTTATATTAACCCTTGTTTTCACTTGAAAATTTTTTTTAGTAAGAAACTACCATCCCATGGCCAACTTAATACCTCTATTTTCAGTCTTTTTGTATTACAATCGCAATTTTATAAATAAACTGAAAATATTTTAGGTATAGACATGCTGAAAAAGAAAGAATATTAAAGGAGGCATCGAGTGACACGAACAGCATGGGTGGTGCCATTTAAAATTTTTTTAAAAAAGTTGTATTTACAACCAGAGACACGTCCTGTATATTATTAAAAAAATCTGACAATTAAAAATTTCACAATACTACAGGACCACAAACAATTTTCTGCCATTTTAAAATAAACAAAAGTCGCCTAACAAATCAGTGTCGGCGGCCGCAAGTGGGATATTTTTTTGAAAAACTATTGAATATCTCTTAAAGCAAAGGAGATAGACCCATACAATTTGATTAAATGAAAGCGTATTTTATACGCTTTCCATTAAAAAAAAGAATCAGTTTAGTTTGCTCAAATAACATGAAACACCCCGTATGATTAAAAATATTTTTAAAATGTAGCGCCTACCCCTGGTCCAAAAATCATTTCTCTAACATTTTGTCTTTATACAATCTTCCACCCTCTTCTTGTTTGGTCACCCTGTATAGTTGAAATTTAGATAAGATTAAACACACGCATTATTTTTTCACTGTATAATAACCATTACTGTCTTTAATATTAACGGAAAATTATTTATTTTTTGGATTTGTGATTTAAGTAGATATTTAGTTGGTATGTTAAGTTTTTGACTGTAAATACTTTGCCACTTTAAAATTACAGTTTTTTACAACTTGGCACGTACATTATAGTTTGATTTAATTTTGTTTTTTGATTGTGACATTTTTCATTGTTTTAGCGCTCGTCTGTTATTTGTTATTTCCAAGGTGGTCTAACAATATTTTATCTATTAAAGATCTAGCTAATCTTTATTAAAATAAAATTATATTCCGTAGATGGCTTTTTATATACGCTTTCATACCCAAAAGTTAAGTATCATAATTTTGATTTGATATTGTCTGCAATACTCAACCAGGCAGTTACAATGGTAAATAGTACTAGTTAGTTGATTTAGCAAGGATTTTGATATTATTATAACATGGTAGCTCTCTTCTGCCCTGAACATAAACTATTGCGAATCTAGATTCCAATCCCAGTGGACCAATTTTGCATGTAACGAATTGTAAATTGTTAATGAGGTAGAGAGTTTACCGTTAATCCATTTTATACTTTTTTTTACTGCTTACTTTTTATGTTTATCAATTATATCGTAATAATAGTTTTGCGAATTTTTGAAACCTGACAACTTTTCAATCGAAACATTTTGTTTTGATGATTATCGACTTTGCCTAATCTATCATTTCTGGGCAATAAATGAATATACGAAGCAAAATATACATCACAAATCGTTTATTGTAATTAGACTGATCTTTTTGTTGATTTCCGACTATAATGACTATTCAAACAACACAGTTTATGCTTCTGTAATCACAGTTTTCATTGTTTTTTTACCATTTAAATCACTTGATGTCTATTTTTAATGACATCGAAATTACTGTGTGTCTATAGTATTGATAAAATGTAAATTTTGTACAAACTATGTCAAAAAACCATTAGAACAGTGGTATTAATTATATTAAAAAAATTTTTAATCTCGGATTTGAAGTACACGTCATTGCATTTAATATTTCAAAGGCTTGAAATATTTTACTCTTAGAGTACGTATTTATTTTAAAGTGAATTTTGATACTTTAATTTGTTATTATTTGTTTTAGTAGTAGATTTAGTATCATCTTTGTTAAAGATTATAGTGTTTAATTAACAAGTGCATTATGGAAGTGATTAGTAATTTAAGAAACACGCAAATCAAGATGTATTGTAATTTAAATAAAAATTGAGTGTCCCAGATCTAGTGTTGAATTTTTTAGATAAAATTTGAAAAGTTACAGTAACTACTGTTACAATCTACTTCAAATAGCAAAGTTAATTACGGTATGTGAATTATATATATAAAAGTGCTAGAAATGCGCCGAAGTAGGGAAACTAGAAAAAGACGATAACTGTTTTTTATGCACCCTTTCCTTGTTCTACTATATCTTAGCGAGACACCTTACCCCGCGAGTGTGTATTTAATCCCCCCCCATTCGCGACAACTCTGCACCCCCGCTTGTTGCGTGTGCTTGCTATTCACCCCCCACTAGCATAGGGTTTCGTTCAAATATTTTTCAGAATTCGTGCGGGCGTTTTGACGAAATGTTCTGCGTAAAAAAGTGCGCCGAGTGCGTGCATTTAGTCATCGATAGCATTCAGTCGCATTCAGAACAAGAGTTCGCCTGCAACTAAAGTAAAAATTTGGCGGCCTTAAATATTTTTTTCGTAAATTTGAACTTACGCAACAGTTGTCAAAAAATTTTTTTTTTGATAATTTTTTTATCGCCCCGTTTGTTTTCGTATGTTTTAGTGCTAATGTATATTTTATTTAATACAAACTTTTGTGGCATTTCTTAGTTTTCGACCTGTTGCAATTATGTAAGTGCATTATTTTCATATTTTTTGTGCAACATCTTTAATACGAAAATTAGCGTGACAGGTGCTTTATAATTTAAATTGTATTTACCCTTAGCTTATGTGTATAAATGTGTTAAGATAATAACCCATTAATTTGTACGAAATTTGTTTTTGCGAAACTTTGTGCGCACAATATTTATCTAAGATAAGTTCGAAATCATATTTTTTTTCTCTGAAAGTGAATAAACAGTGCGTAAGTTTCGTAATTTAGTAATTTTACCAGTACGATTATGTTCGTGATCGGAACGCATTCATCCCTTTAGTGGAAGTACCGGCTATTAGTGAGTGACTGATGGGATACCCCTAATTTAACATAATAGTAACAATTTTTTAATTAACACTGTGGCGGTGATAGTAGATAAATTAAACTTTTACTTAAAATATAAATTACTAGCTACTGGCTTAAAGAATTAGGTATTACGAGGTAAAAGTCCTTGAATAAGAGTGTTTGTTGTGTTTCTTATTTGCATTTAAAAAATAGTAATTTTAATGAAAGCTAAATCCTTGACTATTTTCCGTATGTATTTTTACTATGCTTGTGATTACACTTTGGTAACAGACACGTGTTACAATGAGTTAAGTAATATTCCTTATGTAGAACTAACGCATTTAATGCACACATTAGATTAACCCCCATTTAATAACATTCACTATTTAAAGCCATGCACACCCAGGAAAACCGAAATGCAACTGAGTTACTACCACATTTAAAATAAATGGCAATACACATTAATTGGTTTTATATCAGAACCTATATAAGCATTGCACCTTTACTTTTACATAATTTGTACATAACCATGTAATAAGCGAAATAACTCGGGAAATTGATTTTTATCCATGAACAACAACCGTTTTTTTGTTGCATAATCAGTATTAACGAAGTGCTAACTAAATGACAACTGTTGCATTTGTGTTTGCTTTTTTAAACAAAATTTAGTATTTGACACCCCCTATGCACAATATTAAAATATGTTTAACACTTGCTGCGCTTTTTTTTTATGTGGATTGAGCTATATAATTATGTAAATGAGGCTTATATAATTCTGCCTATAAAATGTATTAATTTGCCATCAGTTTATAGTGTTATACATTAATGTTCAGTAAAAATAATAATCAGTTCGGCCCACTGAACTTTATTCTTATTATATAGTACACTGATGCCTAAACCATTTAATCAAAATCCTTATTTGTGAATCTTACAAACTGTTTTTAACTATTAAAATAATCCTTCGTTATGACATTTGATTTCACTAATAAACATTTTAAAAAACCTTTATTTTGCCCAGTAAATACAAGGTGTATGTTAGGGTGTTACTTTACTTGCAAGTCCATGCGATTAATCACATATGGACATTTTTAGGATACCTAAATCAAATTTTGAAATGGGTTATAAATCAATCGCGCATATTCCTGTATTCAAGAAAAACCCATTAGTATCGTCATAAATGATTTTGTTTAATTTCTGGGTTTATGAGGCGTTTTGTTAAAATTGTTATAATTTGCCTTTTTTTTATCCTAAACTAAAAAACTATACAGTTTGAAACTTGCAAATAGTTTAACTTTATATACGTCTTTATAAAACACTTAAATATTTATAACAAAACAAGCCTATTAATAGTTGACATTTGAAGAATGTACTGAAATGTCAACTCACATGGAAATCATACTCAGTGGTTCAACGGCTTATCTTGCGCATTAAAAATACCAAATTTTTAATTTTTCAACTAAAGATTTGCTTTTTAAATAACTCTTTTCAAGTAGTAGTAGCTACCTAAAAATAAAACATTTAAATATTTCTTGTGATGTAATGTGTTTGTAGGTTAATGAAAAGCTTTAAACAAGAAAAATTGAAACTTTAAATGTAATACAAATCATTACCCTCACACATTAAAATGTAAATTGTTAGATTTGTTTCATACCTAATCTCAAAAAAGGTGCTAAATTATATTATTTGAATCAAATTTGCTACGATAACCGTATTTATTTGGGTCAAAATTTACTATTACACTACTGTAAGGATCATAATTAAGATGGCGACCGTCTTTGGAAAATTTCAATTTTATATTCACTTATAACGGAAATCATATAAGTTATGATTAAAAATTCAAGCTGTTAATATTCACACTAATTATTATAACAGAAATGGAGTATGTAGAAGTAATTAATTGATTAGTATGGAACATCAAAGGAAAAAATAGATAAATTAGACTGTATTTATTAAATTGGCAAGTGATACACTGTGTTTCAAAATGATATTCATTTAATTTTCAAAGTTAGTGAAATATTGGCGAATTAAAAAAAAGTCTAGACTATCATCTTCATTAGAACCCATGGCTATAACTTAACAGTTATTCTAAATTAAATCCTTTTTATACTCGTTTCACGTTACTTTGTATGAGATTTTCGAAATTGGCTCCGTACTGCCATAATTTTTTTACTTATTTTTTGATAAAACTGTTTTAGTTAAGAATGTCGGTTTATTACATAAGCTCTCTCTGCACACATCTTATTTTGTAAACACAAATTTTTGAATAAATATTCTCAAATTTGATGCAATGAAAAAATTATTTGCTCCATAAACAGATGAGATATTTTTTTTAATTATACTACCAGAGGCTGATTCAGAGGGGCACGAGCTGGGCCATGGCCCTGAGCGGTAGAGACAAGGGCGGCAAATGGCAAAAAAAATTTCACCATACATTTTTTCGATCTATATGTTATTGAGCATTATGTATGCAATAAATCCTGAAAGTGAACTTCGCCCTTTGGACATCGTAATCTGCATAGTAGCTGGTCAATTAGCTTATATATATTCTTGTGTCCAAATAAAGACATTATTATTATTATTATTATTATTATTATTAAAACAGATTTTAGGTAAATTATAAGAGAATTTGACAAATTAAAAGTTAGGAAAAAAACATTTTAATTTTTGTTTTGTTACAATACCAGTATAAATTTATGTTCGTGTACAGTATATCTCCGGATTGAGTTATAATGAGGGAAAAGATTGTTATTTTTTATTTTACACAAAAATTTGCTCTTTATAAAAAAAACCTGCTTGCTCTCAGACTCTCCTAGAACATTATTTTTTATATTTATATTTTGTATATTTTTATTATTTTCATTTATCGAGCACGCTATTATTTTTGTGGTGTGTTATTGTATGATATTGTCTTACTATGTATTTATTTTATTTGCGAATATATTTTTATTTTTATAAAGTATTTGAGAACATTTGTTGAACATTTATTTGTTTTTACACACAATAAGTCTTTTGCTCAACATATAATATTTCTCTGTAAGCCTTTTTTTTACTCGAAATGCGCAGAAAGTTTTACATCTAATAAACTCTAAAACAAACTCGTAAAAGCAAAAACGCTGTACATCTTTTTTTCTATCAAAAGTAAGGGCGGCAGATTTTAGTCTTGCTCAGAGCGGCGAAATAGCTACGTCGGCCTCTGTAGGTATACTACAGGGTTCCCCATAATAGGCTACCCGTTTTAATATTTGCATTAAAATTTTTTTAGTTAACAAAACAAACTATTTATTATACTAAATTACAGCTAACTCTTTGGGATTTATGATAACTTATAAATATTTGGCTAATTTAATTCTAACTTTTAAAAATCACGTCTTCTAAATGACCTCCACCAACTTCAACACATTTTTCAATATTATATAAAAAGTGGTTCATTACACGGCGTAGCAAATCTTCGTCTATTCCTTCAACTTCTTCACGAATTTTGACTTTTGAGTTCCTCAATTGTACCTGGACGACTCGCAAACACTTTGGCTTTTAAATATCCCCACAGGAAAAAATCGGGTGCCGTGAAGTCGGGGGACCTCGAAGGCCAAGGCAAATCTCCGAATCGAGAAACGAGTCGGCTATTAAACATTTCTCGCAGAACACTCATTGAGTTTCTGGCGGTATGAGCTGTTGCCCCATCTTGTTGGAATAGTAAGGCATTGTTTAGTAATCCTCGTCTATTTAATTCTGGAATGAGGAATGTCGCTAGCATGTTTACGTAGCGCTCGGATGTTACTGTTACAGCGCGGTTATTTTCATCCTCAAAAAAATGATGACCAATAATACCAAAAGATCCTACTCCACACCACACAATAACTTTTGAATTATGGAGGTTCTGTGTAAAGATTTCACGAGGATTTTCATTTGACCAGTATCTAAAATTCTGTTTATTAGCCATGCCGTTTAAATAAAATTTGCTTCGTCGCTCATTAGAGACTGAATTGCTCCTTGATGTAAATCCAAAATTCTTGACAAAATGCTAACCTTGCTTCTTTATCTTGATTGCTAAGGTGCTGTGCCATTTGGTATGTATAGGGATGAAATTTTAAATTCCTTTGAACAATTCGATCTAAACTTCCCTTTGATATTCCTAGGATAACGGTTTGTCGATTAGCAGACCTTTAGGACTTCGTAAACGCAATTTAACTCTTTCAATATTTTCTGGTGTACGAACTGTTCTTCGACGTCCAGGCTTCTTCAAATTTTGTACAGAACCATTTTCACGCCAATGACGAACCCATAACTTAACAGTTTTACGATTTGGCGCGTGACCCCTATTGTTGTTACTAAACTGACGCCGGAATGCACGCCTAACTTCTTCTATCGAATTGCTTCTTATGTAAGTTTCTACACAAAACACACGTTGATAGACTGAGTAATCCATGAAAGTTCAAACGGATGTTGAAATAATGTCTCAAAGCACAAAAATTAAATAATTATTGATGAAAACTAACAAACTTCTCGTAGTAAAATGACGTTACACGAAATTATTAATTTATAACTTATTTGTGACAGGCGCCTACCTGTTTAGTAATTAACTTAAATCCCAAAGACTACAGAAGATAATCCCACAGAGAACAACTTATTTAGTTATCTCGTAGGGAATTTATTAATAAAATAAAATGGGTAGTCTATTATGGGGAACCCAGTACATATTACAAACATTTTAAAAGTTCCTTCACGACTCTGTATTCGAAGACTAAGCTGTTTGAACAAACTATTTCTAAATTAGTATGTAATTTAATGAAAAATATGCGAAAATATACTTAGAGTTAAAAGACTCTTCAAAAATTGTAGTTTTTTCTTTAGCCCTGGTTTTACAAATGTTTATAAATTAAAAGAAACTATTAAATTCAAAAATTTATTTTAATAGCTCAACATAAAATAATTTTTATTTACCTTTCATAGTTATTTATAAAATACCTAATGTTACTCAATTGTTGACTTATATTTGATATTTAAAAGAACCTCATTAGCACTTAATGTCCTAAGCTTATGGGTCGAAAAGCCTCATATATTTGAAGCAAAAAAAAGATAGCTCACTGCTTTTTCTTAAAATAAAAATTGTTTTTAAAATATCAATGTCTTTTTGAGCATATCGTCGGCCTCATATGAAACGTGCTTAAGTCCCAATTGACATATTTTGCAGGAGACATAAAAAAACTGACTTAAAAGAAATATTTTGACTTGGGGTAGGTTTTATTGAATATGGTAACTTGAAATAGTGTTCCTCATACTTTTAAAAAAAAGATTTATTTTTTAAATATTGTTACTCTTAAAATGGAGTTGGGCAAATTTCACTTTTTTAATACAAAAAGATTTTGGACTTTTCCATTGGGTATAATAATAATAAAAATGCTTTATTTAAAATAAAATAATGGACAAAGTACAAGAAGTAAAAATATCATAGTAATAACAGGTAGATACTCTGTTATAAATAAAAATTATTCATAACTAAGACTATAATAGAACCTATGATAATCTTGTTCCATCGTCTTTTTTTCAAACTAGAAATTTTCATATTTTACTTTTTTAATTTTTTATGGGCATTACTTGAAAAAGTACCACTTTGACTGTTTTCATCTGTCTTTCCGGAAAAGGCTTAAAATCGTCTAAGTGACGAACCTTAAAGTCAATTGTTCCTAATGTCCTGTACAGTTACAGTAGGATCCCCAAATTTTAATCCGGGACGTATATATTATAAAAGTTTTGTGCTGAAAAATCTTTAAAAAAATCATGTTGCGAGTATTTCATAGTATAGGGTCTAGGAAACTTTCTGGCAGTCCTACATGGATGTACATAATCAGCAGGCGCATTAATAACTCTGCTTTGTAATTTTCTTCTATAGTGGAGTGCATCGAATCGCACTCCATCTGTGTGTGTTTGTCCTTTTTCTAAGTACTTCTGTCCAATGCATAGATCATTTTCTATTGCAAAATTCAAAAGAGCATTAGATAGTGCGGTTTTGCGTATCACAAGCCATCGCTATAAAATATAATTACCGGCTTGTTGTCGTGATCGATACTTCACTCAAGAAAACTACAAAGAATTGATGCAAAATAATATGCTTTGAGGTCTCCTTCTCCCTCATGCCACATAAAGCAGTAGCCGTCTTTATTGTGTAGATCAAATATTGTAAAATTATAAAAACTCTATTAAGCGAGGCTTTGTCTTTGTCCTTCTCACTACGGGCTTCTTTTTTTAGAATATGAATATCATATACCTCTTTTTGAAAATTTTTAATCCTGTAAAACAGGTCACATTCGTCTTTCTTTGGTGAAAATGTGGAGTGGTTTATTTTCTCAAAACATACACAAAGAGAGTTAAACTTACAGGTTCAAGGTACCTTTCTTTGCACCAGTTCTCATTGTAAAAACTCTAGAGTTCCGATTTGGTCTTGAATTGAGGCTCTTAGTATAATTTGGTCGTGGATTTGCGGCAATAGTGAAATTCCAGTTTTGGTAAGTGTTGAAAAAATCTTATACACCCAGTATCTTCTCTGCAATTTTCAGATACCTTCCATTGTCTATTTAGTTGTTGTTGATGTTATCAATATCTTCTGGTGGAAAAAGATCATGCGTGATATTCAGCACATGCAGCTTGCAAGTTGCGAATGGCCAAAGACAATTCCGACCCTATACTAATTTTATTGCCTTTAGAAATGTGATCTTGATCATTCAAAATTACTGTTTCTTAGTCCAGCTAATTAGGATTCAAACAGATGCATTAAGTTATTAAAAGTTTTTGTTACGAAAGAATAAGTTCACAAGTAAACGTGCAATTAAAAACTATTATTAATTTTATTAAATACATAAATAAAAAGTTTACCTCGTAGCTTCAAATCCTACTCGAGGTAAACTTTTTGTGAAAAGTTCTCTTCTTGTCTTGTATATACAGGCACTTTTCGTATGAGGCCGACGGTATCTCTCTTCGTCAAATGCAGGATTTTCCTGTAAAAAATAAACTTGGTTATTAAATTCAAAACTTATATAAAACTGTTTAGTGGTAAATATTATTTCATCACGGTTACTCGTGAACAGTGATATTTTATAAATAAGACACTATATTTGATTAAAAATTATTATTAATTTTATTAAATACATAAATAAAAAGTTTACCTGGAGTAGGATTTGAACGTACGACATCTACTTTGCTATAGTAGCGCTCAAACCAACTGAGCTATCGAGATACAAGCCCCACTCGTTGTAAATTTTGTCTTTATATATGTTGAACTGATGTAAATTCTAAATAATTGGATTACAGTCAAATTACATATATTAATGGAATGTGCAATATCGCAAGGATCCACACATACCAAAGCAACTTGACTAATGTTAAATAATTATATTAGAGCAGCACTCTAGTGTATATCGTAGGTTCAAATTCTACTCGAGCTAAACTTTTTATTTATGTATTTAATAAAATTAATAATAATTTTTAATTACATATTTACTTTTGAACTTATTCGTTTATAACAAAAACTAATAATAATAAGACACTATATTGTGACAGTAATTCGTACCAAAAGTGGCTGATTTCGGGATCCTTCGGTGTCACCATGGCAATTGTACAAAAAATAATTCACTTTTGTCCTACTACAAAAAATAATTTGACCTTAACCAAACATTCATGGGATACAATTTCAAAACTTTCGAATGTTCATCACAGACAACATTTTTCTCCAACCACCTAAATAAGACGCTATATTGTAACAGTATTTCGTACAAAAAGTGGCTGATTTCGGGATTCTTCGGTGTCTCCATGGTAACTATACAAAATAGTATATTAACCCTTAAATATGCATTTTTTTTATTTCGCTGAAAAAATAGTATATTAAAGTATAAGTGGATAAAATATAATATAAAATATATATATATATATATATATATATATATACAGGGTGGCCACCACCAACGCTGTCTCTAGCACCCAAACGACTGAATTTTTCAAAATCTGTTTCGGCGAGAATATGTAAGCCTTCTTGGACTACAAGCTAAAATTAGTTTGATTTATACAGGGTGATCTACAAACTTGTTACTTATCAAAGTTATATTATTTTAAATGGAATACCCTCCTTTTTAATTTTTTTTGAAATAAGGTGAAAAATAAGGTAGACTTTCATTAGAGTTCCCTATACCTAAACCTTACAGTTTCCGAAATATTTAACATTTTTGAAAATGTAGGGTTGTCAAAAATTCAAGTATTTTTCGATTCAGAAAAGATGAGACAATCTAATCTAGGTCATCGTAATAAGGATATTTCAAGTACGTATTCTGTTGTTTATTGTTTCAAATCATAATTTATAAAATACAAAGAATAACGCGTAAAGTTAACAAACTTCAAAGTTAAATAGCTTTGTTATTTTAAAACAACGCCCAAGAAATGTTTATCGGAATGGAATAGTCTTTTGACAATAGTTCGAACTTTATTAGGTTCTATACCTAACTTCAATACTTTTCGAGACAATTGTAATAATACCAATAATTGAGAATTGAAATGTGAAATAGAGTTTTATTCGGAAATGGTTACAGATATCGAGCTCAATAAGGTATACCTTTTTATGCAATATTGATCGCAGAATCCAACCGTGCCTTTGAAAAGTTGATGCTTTTGTTAGAAAAAATTACGTCATTTTTAACCACAAAAGTATGCGGCAACTAGCGCATCTGCACGATACATTGAAATTAGATAAATCACTTTATTCGGCATAAGAATTATAGGCAATGTTACAAATTTGAAAGCTATTTATTGAAAACTAACGGAAATTTTAAATAAATTAACTTATCAAATTGAAAACTAAACACCCTGTATCTCCGTAATGGTGCCTTACGACCCAAGTTGAAGCAACTTTTTGTTTGCATTGCTATCCTGCATCAGCACCCTAATTTTGACCACCTATTTTAGAATCACCTTGTATATATATATATATATATATATATATATATATAACAATACTAACTGTACTTTCTATTTATAAAATTAAGTGTTAAATAATGTTTAGTAATGTTTTATTTGGCGTTACAAGGTCCTCCTATCAGATCAATAATCAAAAAATTGTCATTTAGACTTCACGTTTCTTGAGCTGTTGATGTTGCATCGTAACTTTAAAAAACGCGTGTTTTTGAAAGTTCGATTTAAACACGCTAAGGCGTGCTTTAAATAGGTAAAATGGGGCATCAATAAAAAAAATGGTATTTTATGACTTTTCAACTCTAGATTCTCGCAAAAATCATGAAAAAATTTAAACTTAAAATGAATATGCGTTTTTGAATTTTTTTTTGTGTAGTATATATGCAACAATGCGCATTCGGGTTAGATTTTACGAGGAATTAAAAAACTTACACTGTATAATTTTGATTAACACATAAAATATACAGAAAGATTAAACGGTGAAAACTGCGAAAGCAGTGTTTCGATTTATTGAAACAAAGTGCAGTGAAACATTTTTCATAGGAAACATAGGTGAAACCTTCACATGTTGGGTATTTGCACCGAAGATGTTTGTCCATACACGCCGGCCAGTGAGACCTTCCGTCAGTTCTAACTTCTTTGTTAGGGATAAAGCACTGCATAGATCTTCTGTTTTCGTTGAGCTGCCTTTCTGATTTTTGGCTTCTTGAGCCAGCGTGACGGACTTTATTTTATGTCTTTCTCTTTGTTTACTCTACGATACAGTAACCAGGAGTTAATTAATGTTAAATCCAGTAAATGGTAAAACATTCGAAAATATGATTTTCTCGATTTTATTTTGATGCAATATCGACCAATAAAGCTACCCATCAAGAGCTAGGCAGTCAATGTCAACTTTATGATTTTGTGATTTCTCGTATCTTCTAACTGTTCGTTTTAGAAGAGTACCATAATGTCAACGGCACGCTGTCCATTTCTGACACATATTCTTCGCTTACATGACAATGTTGTTTGTTGAGTTGTTTTTCATTAGATAGGGGACATTTTAGCACACGATGTCTTCTAATTGTTCCTAGGCCAAGAATTCCGTGATGTGCTATTTGAGCTGAAAGTGGGTTGAATAATAATTAATATCTATATATACACGATAATTCAAATTTCTTTGGAACACCTTGTAACAATCTTTTAACAATATTATAATCCCATTTATGGAGCTTTTTAAGCATATACTGCTTCAAATAAGATTTCCCCTTTGTTGGACACATTTGCTCATCTACAGAAAGGCACGATTCATATCGAACGGCCTGAAAGCGGCTTAGTAGATGATTGACGGGAGGATGAATTTTATGCAGTCCATCATAAACTGTGTTATCCCTGGGTAACATTTTTGAGTTGTCGTTAATATGTAAGTTCCGTTTGATGGTCTCAAATAGCTTTTGTGACATTGTGTTTTTTTTAATATCGATACCTATATTGGCTGACCAATCATTTCTGATGTTTGGAAAGTGAATTACAGGCATACCCTTAAATATCATTTTACATCAATCTCGTTTAGGTGCATTCTATTACCGGATGACTGTATTACATATAGATTTGACTGTTCAGTAATAAGTTTTATTATATTTTCATCAAAAAAACTAGGGGAAGAAATCATAAGAGGTTTGTAATTCATGGAACGTCGGTGGTAACATAAAATATGTTTGCATTAAATTTTACAGAATCTTCCTGCATGACTAAATTCCCCTTCTTCCACTCTAGATTCTCTAATTTCAATTTTAGTTGGTGTTTTTCCTATGCTAGCTTTCTTTTTTTAGTTTGTTCATCAGTTTATTCTCTGTCGATATTATTGCTCAGCTGTTGAAGTATGTGTAGAGAAAATATCTTGTTGGTGGGTTTTCTCACACAAAATAGAGTTGTTTTCATCATTTAAAACAATGATCGGCATTTTATCAATATCAAAATCACCATCGGTTTCATGACTATTTACCGATATAACGTCCTCCAAATCTAGTGGTAATAAATCATCCTCGTCGGAATACTCCAACCCATCTTCACTAATTTCCGATAAATGATCGATGAAATAGATCATCTTTGGTTAACAGTTTTTGGTATTTTCTTGTTTTTCTATAAAGAAAAAATAACTAATAAATACTAATGCACGTCATAACGGTCAAATATTTTTTGTATTGTATCAGATATGCATTTGTAACTGTCACCAAAGTTACCTGATCCACGAAAGTGCATTGAAGCAGATATACAACGCTATTAATAATGATCACAATAATCCGAATTTCATAAAATGGTTACTAAATAATATTCAAATATGGCAACCCGTACGTTACTCCAGCATGAGTAATTTCCTTATATCGATTTTGCACTATGAAACAGCGGATCAAAACGCACAAATATAACCTAATCACCGTATTGCACTCATCAAATTGGCAGCTGTGACATGCGTGCTGCCATCTGTAGTTTTTACTTTAAAATATTGCTAGTCCATTACCTCTAGATTGCAGAAAGCTATATAGAATTCCCTTTTACGGAAAAATTTTGGCAGTAGGTGGCTGTAATTCAAGCGCAGCATATATGCATTTTTGCGCATTTAAGCTTTAAGGCACAAGTATCATAAGTCACTCTATTGGCGCACGCATCCAGGTTTGGGCCCCGAGGACTACAAAAAATGAGTTTGTTTAAGAGTCCTCAGACACACCCTCATAGAAAAAGTAATTAATTTACTTTTTGTCTTAGTACAAGTAATCTGACCTTCACTAAATGTCAACTTCGTGCGAATGACGTTCAGGGGATGTCATTACTTTAATAAATACAATTTTAAAATTTTCGCATGTTGATCACAAACGACGTTTTCAGTCATAAAGTATTGATATTTAATATAATTTTGGTTTTTACTTTCGTTTTAAGCAAGTGTAATTTTATTTATTTGTTTTGAATGAATATCATCTATAAACAGATATCGACATTTGCTGTCGCCGGTGGCACCATATATCGTCACCTATCTGTCACATTTGAATTAAATTTAATAAAATCCAATGAATATTAATAAAAAAACTACATGGTAAATTCTTTTTTGTTTCACTAAAAAGTAGAAAAACACTTATTCTTTATAAAACGAGTATTATTAATGTCTAAAACTGATAGTGACATAAATAAGGGGTTCCCAAAAACCTAGTGAACTGCAAATAAATGACTGAATATTAAGATAAAAGTGGCTGGAGAAAAATTTTTATCTTTTATTCTTACAAAATAGTTATTTGTATTACAAGGCCAAAAAATGGGTGTTTACGAGTACGAGTAAACCATTTTATGGCAGAGTGATACACAAGATTTTTGTGCCGACGTCAACAATTGTTATTAAAATCAATAAACATACATACATACCTATTGAAATTAAGTTGACAATACTGACAACTGACAGTAATCTACATAACCTAAAAAATACCGAAATTATTCATTAGGTACTCGAATTTTGTAGGTACCTTACCAATTTGTTTACTTTATAATGAGTTATAGATGTAATTTGTAGTGTATATAGAACTAATACGGACATAATAACGGATGCGTACACGTACCCAGTTACGCGATTAGGCTTTGTCGAATATTCTATCAGTTCTGTTTAGAACGAATACCAACTGTAATTTAATATTATTTCTGCCGGACTAGCCCGGAAAACCCATAGTTTCCGGACGCATTCGCGGTCTGCATATGCCCTATTACAGAACGAAGGCACAAAAGATGTATTTTCGGGATTTATTTAAGCGTCATCCAAAACCTACAGCTTCGTTATTTCAGATTTTTAACATAACTGTATCCGCCATTACTTTTAATCAAAACTCTTCGGGCCACACCCTGTATAATTTTAAAACCGTACGTATCTGAATAACTAAATTGGTTAGTAGGTTTAAATTGGTAACGTATCAATGACGTAAACGAAAATTTGCTGACATTTGTAGGTTGTGCGAAAATAAAATTAATTTTTATTGCACCAAAATAAACCTGGAAGAGAACTTGTTTAAAGGTACATTTTCTTTCATTTTATAAGTCGCAAAAATATAAGCATAATAAATATTCAGTGTAACTAAAGAAAATATACCTACTGTAATGTAGTTTTTTTTTGTTTTGTTATTTAGGTAAATCATGTTTGTGTTGTGTAGTTACATATATGTACAGGGTGGCTAAACGAGGAGGGGGTGGAAGATTGTATAAAGACGAAATAAGTTAGAGAAATGATTTTTGGACCAGGGGTAGATATTAAAAGTACTACATTTAAAAATGAAACATCATATATCTTAACTTAATTTACAGATTTTTTTAATAATATACAGGGCGTGTCACTTTTTAGATACAATTTTTTTTAAATTTTTTAAATAGCACTCCCCTTCCTCCATGCTGTTCATGTCATTAGATGCCTCGTTTGATATTCTTTTTTTTCATCAAGCATGTCTTATACCTAAAATTAATAATTTTCAAAATGTTTTCAGTTAATTTGTGAAATTGCGATTCTAATACAAAAAGACTAAAAATAGATGTATTAAGTTGGCCACGGGATTGTAATTTTGTACTCAAACAATTTTTCAAGTAAAATCAAGTGTTAATATAACAATTACAGATTGATTTAATGAATTATTTTAAATTTAACAGACTTATTTGAACAAAATTAATGCATGAAACACTCTTGCTTCTAGGCAAACTTAAATCAGTCCTTAGTAAAATTTCTGAAGTACTCAATTTGATTATGTTTAAATCAACTTTTCCACTTTCTACGTCTTAGTGTAAGCTTAAATTGGTTACTGATGAAATAACAAAGATTATTTGGAATTCATGTTTAAACTCGTAATTAAAAAAATGTTCTATTCAGTTTAAACCTAATTTGTGTTTTAATTTATTCAAAGTGTTGAAAATTATTCCAAAAAAATCCTCATGTAAGTACTTCACAAATATCACATATGACAAAAAAATCTAGCGTGAAAAATATATTAAATGCCCATAAATACCATGGATATCATATAGAACTTCACCAACAACTATACGATCAAGATTTTGAACGAAGAATTAATGTTTGCAACTGGTTTTTGCAAAAAATTGTAGAAGTTCCTAATTTTCTTAATTCTATATTATTTAGCGACGAAACTACCTTCAAAAGTAATGGTTTAGTGAACAGACATAACATGCATTATTATAGCACTGAAAATCCTCATTGGATCAGGCATTATGGGGGAAATTCTTGGGTTCCATGTTATAGGTCCTTATTTTGTTTAAGATACTCTAATCGGCGAGGTGTATGTTAATTTTTTAAGAGATGAGCTACTTAACATGCTTCAAAATATTAATGAAGCAGTTTATACATATATGTGGTTCCAGCATGATGGTGTACCCGCCCTCTACATCGAGGCTTACCAACATTTATAAACCACTGGAAAGAAAATCAGTGGATAGGTCGAGGAGGACCTATTTCTTGGCCAGCGAGGTCACCTGATCTGACCCCACTCGATTTATTATTGTGTATAAAGAAATTCCAACCACTCCAGAAAATATGATGGAAAGAATCAGAAATGCTTTTCAAAATATCACATGGCAGACATTAAGATTTTGTGCGAACGTGTTAAGACAAATTTGGCAATGCCAATAGATAAGAAATAAATTAAAAATACCTTCGAACATTAAAATTTTTACAGTAGAATTGAGAGTATTTCAAAAGTTTGTAAGTGATAGATATTTAAGAATGCTAAAGTGTCTTTTATAAATTAAGACAACTTGATTAAAAAATTTCTGAACATGAAACTACAATTCTATGACCATCTGTATAGTACGTTTACAGTTACAAAAAGACGTAAAAAATTAAATCATTGATTTGAACATAATCGAATTGAGTACTTCAGAAATTTTACTAAGGACTGATTTAAATTTGCCTGGAAGTAAGTGTTTTATGCGTTAATTTTGTTCAAAAAGTCTGTTAAATTTAAAATAAAGAATATCAAATGAGGCATCGAATGACATGAACAGCATGGGGGAGGTGCCATTTAAAAAAATTTAAAAAAAAGTTGTATTTACAAACAGTAACACGTCCTGTAATTAGTAAAAAAAACTGAAAATTAAGAAATTTCGAAATACTACAGGACCACAAAAAAATCAAAACAAAAAAGTACTTTTTTGTACGCTCACGACCGGACAAAAAAGTGGCGTGACAGAAATTTAACAGAGGTAATAAATATTAGTTGAACTTTAGAACTTTATTAACGATAATTATTAATGGTAAAATTACATTTTGTGTGGTTGCACCGCACAAATTTAATACATTTCCTGATTGACTTCGAATTCAACGGAATCTTGTGCAGAGTTGAATGAGTTTTCTAAGAAAATTGCCCTTGACTTCTTACTTGTTGTTATTTCTATTACATCAACGTCGACAGAATTTCGCTCATCAGAAGCTGCATTCAGGTTCAGTGAAGAAGAATTGGAGATTACGATTTTTTTGCAGTTTCTTTTTTATTAGACAAAGAGTCTTCTATGTGTTCTTCACCCACAGTGCTCGACCTCCAACCTCCATGACGGTTTAAACCAGCTCCCCCACCCACAAGCAAAATAGCTGAAGTTCTTCTTAAAGCATGGCCGGTATAATCTTTTGAATCCGGTAGTTTTAAAAAAGTTACCACTGTTTTGGGTACGTTACTGATTGTATGAATTCCCATGACCATGCAATAACATTTTCCATTTTGAAGTTTCAAAAAAAAATCGTCGCCTTTCCATAGCTTGCGGACGTAAAAAAATATATTTTCTGTAAAAATTTATATATTTTTCTCCAAAAATTGTGAACGAACGTGGCTTTTTAGTTTTACCATCAGGAATCTTTATATGAATTAAATATCACAGCACCTTTGAGAGAATTATTAAAAAAAGAAAGTACGTGGTATTGGAATTGTGAACATAAATTAGTTCTAAACAAAATTTAAAAAAAATGGTTTTAACATTGCCTGTTTTACCGAATTTTGATCTGAAAAAAGATGTAACAATTAAATGTGATGCATCTCAGTCAGCTATAGGATGTTGTTTAATTCTAAATGGCCGACCAGTAGCTTGTGCTTCCAGAGCGCTCTCTGAGTTGAGCAAACATATGCTCAGATAGAAAAATAATTGCTGGTTCTAATATTTGAAACCACTAAATTTCATTTATATATCTATGGACAAGAAATGGTAACTGTAAAGACATCATTTACCATTAGTGTCTTTACCCAAGAAAAACGTTTTTAAAATTGATTCCAACATACTTCAAAGAATGGTTTTAAAACTTGACAGGCCTTTAGAAGTGAGTGATAAATTATTAATGGAACCAGTTCATACTGTCGTTACAAATGATAAGAACTTACAAATAAGTGAAAAAAAAAGGAAGAGTTTAAATAAAATACCAAACCAGATTATGTGCTTCAAGAATTAGTTAAAATGTATTGTAATGGTTGACCATTAAATAGGAATCAAGTTCATGTTTAAAAGATGACATTAATGTTGCTAATGGACTAGTATTTTTGGGAGAGAAACTAATAGTACCATCTACTTTAAGAGAAAAAATGTTAAATAAAAGTTCACAGTGGACATTTTGGAACTGATAAAATCAAAGGAAGAGCAAGACAAATATTTTACTGGCCTAATATGTTCAAAGAAATAGAAGATTAAGTTTCAAAACATGTGAAAAATTTGCTAACAAGAAAATTAAGGAACCATTACTGCCATATAATATTCCTAATTCACTTTATCAGAAGGTTGGAATGGATATTTTTGTGGGTCTCCTTATTTAGTCGTTATTGACTCATTGTCAATTTGGCTGGATGTTCGAAAATTGGAAGGAACATCAGCAAGTGAGGTAGCTGTAGAACTTAAATATATTTTTAGTACTCATGGTATCCCTTCTGCAATAAGTTCAGACAAAATGCCTTTTGGCTCTTATGAATTTACTAATTTTGCACGGAGTTGGGACATCAAGATAGTAAAACATCGAGTCCTTTATATCCAAGGGCCAATGGCTTATCGGAGAAAGTTAAGATTCCGGCATTCCTTTTGAAATTGCTCTTTTAGAGCACCATAATACAATAGTTTCAGGGCTAACTGCCTCTAGCTCAGATATTAATGAGCAGACAGTTACGTTCAACATTACCTGTTACTAAGGAACACTTAACGCCTAAAACTGTTTTTGATGAAAAATGCAATAAACAAGCTATCTTTAAAAGTTCCTTTCGTAAAAATTCAAGAATATGTAAAGATGAATATATTGTTGAAGATCATGTTTTGATAAGAGATGGAAAAATTTTGAAATCAGCAGTCGTAGTAGAACATCATTCAACTCCTAGATCATTTATAATAAAAACGGATAAAGGAAGTACTTTAAGAACGTGTTCAAGTTTTTTGAAGAAAAATAACCATAACTATTCAAGGATTTTTAAAAATATAAATCGACGATCTAACCTATCTGAACCTGTATCAGACACATGTTCTAGTAATGATAACAATGACTTTACGGAAGTGTATTTTGCATCAGATGGAGAAAGTGAAATACAAGACGAACATCAAGAAAACATTGGAAAACAAGAATGTGCAGAAAATAATCAGTTGAGCCGAACTAATAAGAATCAAGAGAATGTCGTACTCGATGATGTTAATGATTCACGAATTAATTATTATGTAACCAGACATAGAAGAAAAATAAGATTACCTGCAAAATTCCAAAACTTTGTGTAGAAATGCTTCTTCTTTGTAAAAAGGAATATGTATAGTTACAGTTACAGTTAAAAATATATTTTCAAACTCACTATTATGAGGTGGAGTTCCCTCGTGTTGGTACCACAACTGGTTCCAATTCAAATTTAGCGGTCGTAAATAATCATTTAAAATTACAAGGTGTCTTTCATCTAAAATGATCAAAATTTTAATGTAAAAATTGATTTACAATGGGTAATCAGTTTACCAAGTTTACCAAATTTTCATTTTAAAAATGTACCACCAGCACACCATCACCTTTTAATGCGGCAAAAGCATTAAAACCTCAATGCGTTTAGTATTGCCTTTCACGAATTAGATGTGGATTTACACCACTCCAATAATGAGAGTTAGGCGGTTAAACATTCCAATGTTGTGAAATTTTGCTTTATCGGGCCAAATTGTTTTGTTCAAAAAATTTTCGTCTTCTTGAGTTATAACTAATATAAATTCACAAAAATTTATTCGTTTTATACTATCACCTGGCCTTCAAAATTCGATGAACACTTTTTGTATATATTCTCAGATCTTTTTCGGCATCAGCTAATGAATTTTTAGGATGTGCTCTAAAATATGCCAAAACAGTAATTTCAATAGCTTCATCGTCAACTACGGGTTTATTTTTTTTCGGCTTTCCAATAAATTGGCGGTAAGTTTTACAATTGTAAATAAGTGGCGTCAGGGTGTCATGAGTTGGACTTGGCCGGTTTGAATATGGCGCACTAAACGTTTCGCAAGTGTTTCGCAAGTTCTTATTATAACTTTTCCACATTCTCCGTATATTACTAACAAATTAAAATAATCTTCATTATTAAAACGAGACATAATTACGAGTAGCACTTTTCAATGTAGGAAATGTCAAATAATTTGTTTGTTGACACGATAGCGTTTGTTTATTATTGATTCCTTTCAAATAAAGCCAACCAAAAATTAATTTTTAGTTTAATTACCAAAATGTCGATTTTTTTCAAGATTGTACAAAAACTGTACATTTTAGGAACATACTTACAAAGTTTCCTTATTTTTTAGCTAGAATCCATTAACGCAGTAAAAAAATGGGGTTGCTATTTAAAAAATTAACTTTTCTGAAATTGCAAAATTTGACGCCATTTTCGAACACTCTGTATAATTTTTTAATTCATTTTTGTAAGGTTCTGTAAGTTATGAGTTCTGTGTGTGCAAGTATTAAAACATATTTGGCCTAGCTCACTTGTACCTTGAGAAATTATAATATGAAACTGAAAATATTTTAGTTAAACTAGATTTATTAAATAACCCCGGCATACAAATTTTTAAAAAAATATTTTGAGTAGTTTTCCATATACATATCGACTCAGCTCGTCGTTCTCACTTTCTTGATTGATGATTCCGATTCATTGTGCGACAGTGGATGCGAACTTGGTTTGTGGGCTTGATTTGTTGACGGTTGATCATGGCTGGTAGAACGTTGCAACTTTGCAACGTAAGAACACTTTGGATGTTGGTTTTCGTCCGTGTAAGCATAGTACTAATGCTCAATCTTACCTTCAGCCAAGGTTTCACGAGCTGAAAGTGCAACTTTTTCTTAAAATTCCTGCGTAATAAAAGTTTTTGGCCAGACGTCAGCAAATTGTGGCTAAGTATAATGTAACTATTTATACATGCCATGTTCACTATCCCATAAAACACACACATTGGCATCGTTTTGTGTTTCTGTTACATGACATATTTGTACACATTTGGTCGAAACTATCGATACCTCCTTTAGTGGAATTATAAAACTCAACCATGTGTGGCTTATTAGTAACGGTGTTCAGGGTGCCATCTTCATTGCACGACGAGAATAAGTATACAACTTTTATTGGCTTAGGTTTAAATGATAATAAAGTGAGTGGCTCGTATTTGGCAGAATATAGATTTAGCAGCTTCTCTGTTTCTTTTGTTTTTAAAATCTTCTGGAATGTCCCTTTTGTTGGCACGAGGCGTTGCCACTATCGTCACCTTGTACGGCTCGTGTTGCAGATTCTTACCTAATAGTATTGAAGTAAACTAGTTATCGGTCCTGACATTTCGGTTACTTTCATGGATACTGCGCGTCAATTCTTTCACAAAATATTCGCCTAATGGTAATCCACCCGGATCAGTTCCATTCCCAAAGCAAGCAATGGCATCGGTCATGTAGTAACTGCCACTGTCACACATCATTACAATTTTAATTCCGTATTTTGGCGGTTTGTACGAAATTTTCATCTGCCTCGAAACCCTAGCAACTGTTCGTCGATTCTAACATGTGACCCAGGAACATAGTTGTCGCGACATTGTTGAATACAGAGATCCCAAATGACACTGATATGTACGAAAGGATCTGTCTGTGAATTTTGTAGTCGTACATTTTTATTATCAAATCGTAACCATCTTACAAGAAAATCGAACAGCTCATAAAAGCGACATGTCCAGCTCCACAAAAAGCAGAATTGATTAACTCATCCGATGTCAAGTGGTTGTCTTTGAGAGCTGCTGTTAAAACTAAAATCCCCACTAATGCTTTTATCTCTAAAATATTTGTGTCTTTACGTGTGGTAGTCACATTTTCACAGATAGTTCTTTAGTCCACTTGGTAATTTCTTCAAACATTTCATCAGTAAACATTTTTTGAATCAAGGTAAAGCATCTGTCAATCCTCTGCATTAACGTTTAGGTACTCTCGAAGCACGTATTATATTTCTAGCTGAGGTTCTCGATGATTTCGTGGTGGCCCATACATGTTTGTTTTTACTTCTGATGTTGGCTCGAGGCAACTGGATGATGTGCGAAAATGGTGGTGTTTCAACTGGAATACTGGACCGTTGAGTAATTTGTTGCAGGGTTGATGAAGATTCTTCTGACTCACTTAATTCATGTTCCTCACAAGGTTCATAGTTTTCATCGCTTTGGACATCGTCTTCCTCCGTGGTGTCTTCATTATCATTAGGTATATCACCCTCCACAGGCTCACTATGGTCTTGATGAAGTAATAATAATATTGCGTCATCACTTAACGGCCTTCTAGTTGAGCAATGGTCGATATCTATATAAAAAACAAAATTTATTTAATAAAAAAATGTATACACTCATACAAACAAATTACGTTAAAGATAACCACCCGTCGAAACGACGGGCAAAGTGTAGGTATCTCGAAAACAAAAACACTTACGTTATCCACGCGTACACCACTGAGACGACTTCATCGGCGACTGAGTTGGCTTTATGCATGTTTAAAAGCGGGTTAAAAAGAGACAGTGATATTATTCCGCGATATCCGTCGAATCGACGCGACGGAAGTTATCTATCTAGGGTTAAAGAAACTTTTCAACACCGTGTAAGAATATATTGTTCCTCCACTAAATAATAATTTTCATTTTGGAAAACTAAAGGACATAATGCAATACATAGGTAATACTGTTTTTCGATAGTGCAAGAGATTATTTGGTACATTCTACATTTAAGTAGGTTAATAATTTTCGTGAAGTAATGATATATTGTACAATTTGCCAATTGTGTCTTAAATATAAAACAGAAACTTATGAGGTATCGAATATGACTTGTTTCACAGTACATTTTATATTATACTCGATAATGCATTATGAACCTTCTATTGTAGCTAAAGGCATGTTTATTTAGTACAGAAAGAATAAGTTATTAGATAATAACTTTGGATATGATTTAATCTAGTAATATGTTACATTAATCTTGATGCTATATAGAAGTTTAAACCAAATATTGAATAATATAATATAGCTTACTACTAGTTATTTTGAAAATAATGTAAATAAATATCTACCCACTTTTGGTACATTAAATTTTTATAATGTTATTCATTATAGATTATTTCTGTACCTTTTTATTATATTAATTGAAAGAAAACTAGCTTTAAATATGTTAATAATTTCATAAATGAGGTAAGAACGAAATTCACAGTATTTATTATAGAACGCATTTTGAAACATACTTTTAATTGTAATGTAACATTTAGATTATTTTAAGTTGTGGTATTACTTCCACCTCCATTCTAATTAATGCAAGTCGTAATCTGCTGACTTAAATAGCACAGTCATAAAACGTATCAGAAAGTTGATTTGACAGTTCTGTGTTAAATAAAGCCTCAACTACCACTACAATTTAATACATAAAATATATTGAAAGCAATGTTAACATTAAAACCCATATGTCTATCTAAGCCATTTACTTCAGTGTTTAAAAAGCATAGTTCATTATTGTAAAGTGACAAACTTTTTTAATAAATTTCAAGTTTGAAGTAAAATTACAATTTGTAGTACATTTAAGTTTATTCTTACTTTAGAGCAATAACTTCTGTTAATAAAATAAAATGTTATTCCATCGTTAAACATACAATAAGTGAGCCTAATTTCAAGATAACTAATAAAACCAGTTGCGTTAACTAAGGGGTTTTTCATTAAGAGCAACGCATTTTGTTTTTAACATTTCTCGAATAAGCGTGAAGTTGGCTTTGCAATTGTTTCACATTTTGTGCCATTTAATCATGGAGAGATACACGCTTCAACAACGTTTGTAAATTATTCAACTTTTTTCCAAGCTCACATTCTATCGCGACTACGTTGCGTGTGCTACGCCAATTTTCGGTCGACGAAACCGTCCAACAAGACGGACTATTGAACGTTTGGCGAAAAAATTCGAAACAACTTATACATTGCATAAGGTCCCAGTGCCTGTGCGACGACGTAATGTTCGAAGTTAAGATAATATCGTGGCCGTTCGATACAGTGCGCGTGAGCACTCAAGGATGTCGCTTGCACGCCGATCGCAGGTGTGTGACCAGTTTGTGGCGAATTTTGCGGAAGGATTTGGCTCTCCGCCCGTATAAGATTCCGTTGACTCAAGAACTGAAGCCAACCGGCCATTTTAAGTGTCGCACATTCGCTAATTGGGCTCTGGGCCAGATGCAAGCTGATGACGACTTTCACAAGAAAACCGTCTTTTCGGATAAAGCGCATTTCTGGCTCGATGGTTTTGTCAACAAGCAAAATTGTCGCATAACTTTATCCGAAAAAATTAACTGTGGTGCGGTTTTCATGCCGGCGGCGTCGTCGACCCATTTTTCTTTTTTGATGAAAACGGCACGCCAACAACCGTCAACGGTGATCGCTACAGGGCCTTGATATCGGAGTATTTTTGAGACCAGCTCGACGCTGTGAACTTGGACGATAGCGGTTGCAACAGGATGGCTCAACGTGCCATACAGCGTACGACACAATCAAATTATTGAAAACCAAGTTCGGAGAGTGAGTTATCTCACGCAACGGTGCTCGCGAATGGCCGCCTCGTTCGTGCGATTTAACCCCTTTAGACTTTTTTCTTTGGGGTTACATTAAATCCCTGGTCTATGCCAACAAGCCAGCAACGTTAGAAGAGCTGCAGACCAACATCGAACGCGTAATTTCGGCTATTCGACCGATTTGTGTACTCGAGTCATGGAAAATTAGGTCCAGCGTATTCACTCGTGCCAGCGCTTCTGCGGCGGACATTTGAACGATATCGTATACCATAAATAATGGTATCGATTGTACTTTCATTTGAAATAAAAATCATTTTCATAACTAATCCACAAGCCTTTTAATTGAAAAAACAAAATGCGTCTCTCTTAATGAAAAACACGGTAGTTCTATTTATTTTAGTTCGAATTTTTTGGTGGTAGCTAAAATAAACCATACAATCCTGTATTAAGTACATTTATACAATAATTTATTTTCATAAGACCGTTCATTACAATATTAGTTACGTGTATAAAACGTTCAAAGGCCATAAGAATCTTAATGAGTGGTAGTTACGTATTACTCATACACCACTGTTCTTATACTGTACAGGAGTAGAAAAAGCATAGTACACAACTCGTGTAAATTACGACACTCGCTCACTTCGCTCGCTCGTGATCGTAATAATATTTCTTCTTATTCGGCCTCATCCGTTCGGGATGTTGGCTATCGTCATAGCTTTGCGTGTTTTGTTGACTGCAGCTCGGAACAGTTCGATGGATGCCACTCCGTACCGTTTCCGTAAATCAGCCAGCCAGGAAATTCTTCTTCTATCCGGTCCTCTTCTTCCCTCTACTTTGCCTTGCAGAACCAGTTGAAGTAGACGGTATTTTCTGGGATTTCGCATGACATGCCAAGATATTTCAGTTTTCGTTCTTTTATGCAGTTCACCAGTTCGGATCTTCATTTCATTCTCCTGAGGACTTCTTCATTTGTAATGCGCACGGTCATGAGATTTTGAGAATTGCTCGATACGTCTACATCTCGAATGTATTGATTTTTTTCTCCATTGCATTAGACATGGTCCATGCCTCTACTCCATACAACAGTGTGGATAAGACGTAACATTTTAGTATTCTCTTTTTGAGTGCCATACTTAAATCGCGGCAACAGAGGAAAGATTTCATTTGTTTCATTTACACTCGTGCGTAATAAGCTACTTACCACCCTTACTATGTAATGTACTATTACTATATTGTGTATTTAGGGGGAAAGGAGCAGCATCTTGTATAAAAACACTATTTTCGATGTCATGATTCTGTAATGCTGGTATTGCAACGTCTTCTAACATTCTAAAATATTACCGCGTGTTTACGGTTACTGCCCTTATTCGTTGATTTTCTGTTTTTTTCAAAGAAATAAGGACCGCTTATAAAATTAGATGTAAAGTCACATCATACACTTAGACATTATATAATTAAACAATTTCATTTGGGTTAATTACATGTGTTAATACTTCCATTTAACAAAAAATTTGCCTCATCATTTAACATTATTCTGTATTTTTGGTAGCATTTGTAAAACGAAAATGATATGACTTTATCTTGTTCTCTGAGTTCAAAATGCATTTTAAGTTTGTATGGATACTGTTTCATCTGCTTTCTCAAAGTTCGTCATACTATGGAATAAGTCATCTCCTTACTTACTTAACCTTCACGCCATTCCCTTGCGGGGTAGGCAAAACAATCCCTACCTCTTATTTATTTTTCATTCACAACCTTTCTCCATGCTTTCCTATCTCCGCATACCTCCCTAGCTTCCGCAAGATTCATACATAGTCTCTGACATGCCCTTTTGTTTTTAAAACTCCTTATCTTTCTTTCCTTTATCATAGATTCTACTACATTCAGCCAAGTTTTACGCGGCCTACCAGGCCCGGCCTTCCACTAACCTCACCCACATATATTTGTTTCGTTAATCTTGCGTTGTTCATTCTCTCAATGTGACCAAACCAACTAATATACAACTTTTATATCTATCCATCATAGTCTTTTCCTCGCCACGCTCCCTCATTATGCATTCATTTTTTTTCTTGTCCCGTCTCGTTTTACCACATGCGCTTCTCAGAAATATCATGCCCACGGCATTTATTTTTCTTTCGTGCTTTTTTTGACATACCCATGTCTCACTTCCATACAGTACTGACGGGACGAATACGCCATTATAGATTGCTCGTTTCGTAGCTAGACTCATGCTTTCATTTCTCATTATCGTCCACATACTTCCAATCACTTTCCTTCCAGCATTGACCCTTCGTCCAATCTCGCTCTCAATTGTACCATCTGCAGTAAACATTCTACCGAGATATACCAGCTCGTCCACTTGCTCCACAATTTCATCTTGCAGAGTAAATACTCTACTCTCCTTTCCACCTTCCCGATTGAACACCACAATCTTAGTTTTGTTCACGTTTACCTTTAGGTCCATGCTCTCACAGACTGTATCAAACTTCCTCAGAGAGGTTTGCAGCTCATCCGCACTGTCACTTAATAAGACTGTGTCATCTCCATACACCAGGAGTCGTACATTTACGTCACCAACCATTACATCATTTGTATCGTTACATGCTTGTCTAAGATATTTATCCATGTATATATTGAACAACCACGGTGACATCACACAGCCTTGTCGCACTCCATGTTCAATATTAAAGTATTCACTCACACCTCCTCTCACCCTAACGCATGCCCGACTATCGTTGTATACTGCCCTTATTACATTTATTAGACCTTTATTTACGCCATATTCATTTAATATTTCCCACAGCGTCTCTCTATTCACTCTGTCATATGCTTTCTCCAGATCTACAAACGCACAGTACAACTTCCTTTTTACCTTTAAACACTTTTCGATCACCTGCTGGAGAGCAACCATCTGATCGACACATCCTCTCCCTGGCATGAAGCCACCTTGCACACCCCACATCTTAGATTGTGTAGTTTCTCGTACTCTATCAATCAGTATTCTTCCAAAAACTTTACCAGGTACGCTGAGCAACCTTATTCCAAGCGCTTTAAAACTTTATTAGCACTAAACCGGATTTATTACTAACTTTTGAACTTCCTGTAAAACTAAAGCTACGCTCACTTCGTATTTGAACACTTTTGGTCTACCTGATCTCTTTTCATCGGTAACTGAACCAATTTTCTAAAATTTGTTCATCCACTTACGGAATAATTTTACAGAGTAGGTTCCATTTCTTAATCCACTTAACCATCGAAATCTTCATAATGTATCGGTAGATTTTCTCCTGGATTTATAAAATTAGAAAACCATTAGAAATAACGTATGTCTCAAAAGTTTTGGCACAAAATATTATATTCAGTTTTAAGAACAAATATGTCTTATTTAAACTTATAGCTATGAAACATAATTAATAGACTTATAATTAACAAAATTGAGAATTTAGATTAAATGAAGTGGTCCGTGATTTTCAATAAGACGTAATTTCCTACGAACCTCTCGCATAAGGTCTTGGGCGGCTGTAATACCTACCTCTCGAATTTTTTTATAAATGCTCATACGAATGGTATGTTATAAGCGTTGAGCTAGTTCTGTGTTTCCCTGGCGTAATGGCATGGTCCTAAGTCTTACCAAAACATTCTGTCGTCTCCAACATGATGCTCATTAATGAAATCATTCAGTTTGACCAGACAATTCTATATATAGCGCTGACTATCCAGTGCATCGCCTCTTATACGCCACACATAAGGCCTCGATAGAAATCGCGCACCAAACTAAAATTTTGTCAGTAAATTTTGCCTTTTCTTTATATTTAACATTCTATGGGAAGTTTTATATATTATCAGTATAGAACACACCATTAGCGTTAATTTAGTTTATTAGAGTGAAATATTTTTCATCATCAAGGACAGTGACTTTGTTGTCGGCAAAATATATCCGTCTTAATACCCGATGACATCGTGGTGTCCGTGATTTGGCGTATATCTTGGATAGTTTTTCTTTTTCAGATACTCTTGACCATTCCTAACAAATTCCCTCCAAACTGAATCCTTAGATAGTCCCTTACTAATTAGCTGATCGACATTCCAACTCTATTTGTTGCTTTTCTTACTAACGTGTCTGCCTTGGGAAAAGATTGGGTCGTCCACTTTTTGGGAGATTTATATATGTTATACCTCTCGCTATTGTGCGATAAACAGTTCTGCGGGAAATATTTTGATTTTCGAATATGCAAGCTATTTCACGTTTAGGCATTTTCCCAATTAGACTGTAAATACTTTTACGAAGATCTAATTTGTAAGCCATTTTAGTACAACTGATTTCTAAAACTGAACTGTCAAGGTGAAGACAAACTTTCAGAGATTTCTTGTTTCCAAAGTCAACCTAATATTTTGTCATTCTCGCGTGGTCTACATCCATTGGATTTTGTGCCAAAACTTTTGAGACATACGTTATTAGTGTTCTAGAATGAATACTAGTACGTACAACATTATTCTAGTCACATATAGCAACAATATTAGACAAATGCATATCAAAAGAAACTACAAGTCTCCTTAAATATAATGCAACGTATATGAAACCAAACTAATAATACGTACAGAAACTGCAGCCGTTTGAAACTGGGAACTGGTATGTACCCTAGATTAATAGTTTGTGGCAAGCTAACTTTGTTGTACAAAAGCTTTTTCTAGCATTACAGGGTGTGCAAAAAAGTCGAGTTTGTATTAGTTTATGGAACAACTGATATAGTTCAAACTGTGAATGAAGGGACTAAGTTTATTATTGCTACAAAAAATAAATTTAGAAAAAAAATCCGCAAAAATTCGCCTTTCCGAATATTACTAAAAAATAAAGTAAAACTAAATACACAAGGGATATCGCTTGGACAATGTATTCAAGCTATACACGAAAATGAAGAAAATATCTATGAGTAAAATTGCTGGAATTCCACAAATGTTGAAAACTGAAGTGAATAGGTACATATAAGTTCTTAAATGGACGCCGTAGAAAATTCAGATTTAACAAAAACTGGACTCGTCTGCCTATGAGAACATGTTTTAATTATCTGAAACATTATTGGATTTATTCAGAAAAGCGTCAAACTTACCAAACTAGGGCTCAGAGAAAACAATTACTTTTAATAAATGTGAAAAGATGTGTGCGTTATCCAGAAAAAACGTTTTTGGTTCATTTTACTGCCCAGAAATTGATTTTTACCCACAACTCCTGGCCAGTTCATTAGATTGTGGGTTAATAAATCATATTTCCGATAAAAAGACAAAATTATTTAAAGATGCGGTACGGCAGATACGTAGATAGACAGAAAAATATTGTCTCTTCCTAATGAGGGTACGTTTAACAAAAGATATTCCACTTACAAAAGTTGAGTACTTGAATTTACTTACGCATAATTTAGTCACATTCATAATAATTACAAATACTTACCTTTTAGGTTTATAAATCGTGTATCTTTAGATAAATTATGCAAACATCTATATGTTTCGATAACAATTACAGTTATCGTTGTCAGTAAGAGGCTCTTCTCTCGGTGTCTTATTTGAGGTTTTCGTGATTTTGCTAAAATGCGCTATATTTTCTTATTCATTTTTTGGTTGTGAGTCGATAATAAATGTGTAAACAACTTGTAGGTTTTATTTTTTTAATATACAGGGTGTCCCAATAGTGCGTATTCGGTCGATAGCTCCTTAGCCATTAAACTTAGAAGATAAGTTTAAATACGAAAGTTGTCTATTTTTATAAGCTGCATAATCTAAAAATAGTTTGGTTGTAATATAAAAGCGGTACAATATAGAACTTTTGATTTTTAAATAGAACACCCTATATATTATTTTATTTTCCGATTCTCCTTATAATTTTACATCCTTTTTATACGAATTATTTACAACCTAAATCTTACAGTTTTTGAGGTATTTGCAAAGTTAACTAAAAACTGACATTTTTATGTAGTAATTCAAGTAGGCGTATCTCAGTTATTTTTAAAGATAAAAAATAATCTTTGGTATAGAATTTATTCATACATGAGCTTACTGTAATCTATTGTCAAAATTGGATTTCAATATACACGGTGATCACAAAAATTAATTCAATAACATAAATTTGAAAATGCTATATCTTCATTTTTTTAAATGGCACACGCAATATTTTTTTAATTCCTGGTCTTCGTCTATTAATCGGCTTTCATTTCTATTAAATATGTTCTATACCTATCTCTAATAGTTTCGGAGATATTTAAGTTTGTTCAATTTTTTTCGTTGGTAACACTGAAGAAGAGTAAAATTAGTCGGTCAAAGCAAGATATGAATACATAAGAAACTAAAAAATATATTAACTGAAATACAAACACTTAAAATTATTATAAATGTTCAATGTGACCACCATTTTGTTGCTGACAAACATGAAGTCTTTGAATAAACGACAAATTTACTATTCGTAACGTGGAAACATTTATATTTTGAATGACGTCTCTAATTCTTGCCTTCATATCATCTACAGTCGTTGGAGGGGTTTGATAGACTTTTTCTTTAATCCAACCCCAAAGAAAAAAGTCCAGCTTTGTCAAGTCAGGCAATCTTGCAGGCCAGGAGATCGACCTTCCTCTTCCAATCGATTCGTTTTAAAACTGGATATTTCAATAATTTCTAACGTTTCTGCTAAAATGCGGAGGAGCCCCATGTAATTGCAGCAACATTTCTCTAAGGGTTTGTAAAGGTAAATCTTCAAGAAAAGTTTCAAATTCGTTGCGCAAGAAGTTTAAAACTGAATCTCTATTGACCGTGTTTTCAAAAAAATATGGTCCTATAATTCTTTCCCCAATAACTCCGGCCCAAACATTAAGTGACCAGCGGTGTTGATGATCAACAGGAATTCTCAGTATCGTAATAACGGAAATTGTGTCTATTAACGTATCCATTTTTGTGGAAAGTAGCTTAATCAATAAATAAGATCGTGCTAAAATAGTTGGGTTTTTCTAAATTTTTATTTATGGCCCAATTGCAAAAGTTTAATCTATCAACGAAGTCATCTTCGTCTAATTTTTGTGCATGTTGGACATGGTATGGATGATATTTATATTTTTTTATAATTCTATTAACTGATGTTTTTGAAACTCCAACTTCTAATTCCAATTGTCGGCAAGAAACCTGAGGATTTTCAATCACGGATTGAAGAACTAAATGTTCATTACCTTCGTTAATTGCGGTTCTTTCTTGTTCTAAATTGTCTTCGTAATGAAAACTGCCTGTTTGCTCAAAACGCTCTCTCAATCTTGCAAATGCTGAAACTTGCGGGTGTCGTGCATTTGGAAATTTTTGCTTATAAATTCGATGAGCTGAAAGACAATTTTTATCGCTTTCACCAAGGACGTAAATCATATTAACAAGTTCTTCTTTCGAAAAATTCATTTTGTAATTTAGGAAGTAAGTATACAATACTACACAAATATTAGCACTGTTTGACAAGTTTGATTTCTTCATTTGTTTTCGTTCATCTTTTGTTTTACACTCTTTTGATTAAATTGTTTAATTTTACGATGAATAGTTTAAAAACATCTCAAATATCTCTTAAAAATGGTGGTTTCATACAATATTTATTATAAGCACAATTTATGTATTTCAGTTAATATTTTTTAATTTCTTATGAATCCGCAGCTTGCTTTAACCGACTAATGTTCATCAGTGTAATCAACGAAAAAAATTGAACAAACTTAAATATCTCCGAAACTATTAGAGATAGGTATAGAACATATTTAATAAAAATTAAAGCCGACTAACAGACGAAGACAAGGTGTTAATTAAAAAAAGGAAGATATAGCATTTTCAAATTTACGTTGTTGAATTAATTTTTGTAATCACCCGTTTATTCAAAGACTTCATGTTTGCCAGCAACAAAATGGTGGTCACATTGATCATTTATTATAATTTTAAGTGTTTGTATTTCAGTTAATATGTTTTTTAGTTTCTTATGTATTCATAGCTTGCTTTGACCGACTAATTTTACTCTTCTTCAGTGTTATCAACGAAAAAAATTGAACAAACTCAAATATATCCGAAACTATTAGAGATAGGTATAGAACATATTTAATAGAAATGAAAGCCGATTAATAGACGAAGACAAGGCATATAGGGTGTGCCATTTAAAAAAATGAAGATATAGCATTTTCAAATTTATGTTATTGAATTAATTTTTGTGATCACCGTGTATATTGAAATCCAATTTTGACAATAGATTACAGTAAGCTCATGTATGAATAAATTCTATACCAAAGATTATTTTTTATCTTTAAAAATAACTGAGATACGCCTATTTGAACTACTACATAAAAGTGTCAATTTTTAGTTAACTTTGCAAATATCTCAAAAACTGTAAGATTTAGCTTGTAAGTAATTCTTATAAAAAAGATGTAAAATTATAAGGAGAATCGAAAAATAAAATAATATATAGGGTGTTCTATTTAACAATCAAAAGTTTTATATTGTACCGCATTTATGTTACACCCTGTAGAAACCAACTATTTTTAGGTTATGCAGCTTATAAAAATAGACAACTTTCGTATTTAAACTTATCTTCTAAGTTTAATGGCTAAGGAGCTATCGACCGAATACGCACTATTGGGACACCCTGTATATTCATTAAAAAAAATTAAAAAATAGAAATAGAAAGGGCGTTTCAAATTTTTTACATATCAAAAATCTAAAACCTACAATTGATAGAGAATATTTTTCTGATTGTTTTTTCTATATTGTATTTTTTATTTAAATCTAACAAAAACGAGTAATGTGCCAATTTTAAAATATCTAAATCTATAGTACACTCTCACGCCCCACTTTCAAGAAAGTTCGTCGTGCGTCTCTGTTGAGAGTAGTATGTAAGTAAAAGACAAGGTCGTACAAATTACAATGTAAATTGAATTAGCAATTTTTTTTAACCCTAGCTTTACCACATGTATAAAAAGTCGTACATGAAGAACTGTGAACGTCCGTAATTTTTTTTTGTCTAACCACTCCGAAAGTTTTAGAGAATTCTTCCTTTAATTAATCGAATTTCAAAAATGACAAAAAAAATTACCGATAATAGATAGGGATAGAAAAGGCTTATATGGAATGTTACCACATGTATAAAAAGTTATATATGGAGTATTTAGTATGGAAAAAACAATGATACTTGATAATATTTAGTTTTGAATGATAAAAACGGGTGTTTATGTTTATTTACTTTATATTTTTGTTGAGATACGTAATCAAAGGGTATAAAACAGTAATTATTTTTTCTGAACTGATTCAGTTGAATCCATTTTTTAGACGATTTCTCTTTTTTAAGTATTACTACTTCAGTGAAATATAATATTCAAAAAATATATTTGATAAAAAAATTCTCTCAAAACAATTACACAGAAAGAAAAACACACTGTTGACTTATCATACGTCTATATAAAACAAGTGTTTTATATATCGTTTTATTTCGGAAAAACACACAAATAAATAAGAAAGAAATGCCATAACTTGCTACTATTCAATAGAAGAGTAGTGTTGTTTTTTTGTTTGTGTTTCGGTAAAACGATTTATTATTTTTACGACATATACAATTAAAATGAAAACATATATTTGCTGCTAAACCAACGAAGCAGTAGGCAATAAAAAAACTTTTATGCAGAAACGAGAGAGAACCATTTGACGTAGAAACTGTCTTTATTGGAACACAGCGAATCTTACGTGTAGAATTATTTTATGAAATGGATGAGGGACCTCTCAACTTCGGTCGAGCGAAAAGCCGTGGAGCAGTCTTAAAACGTCAAATGCGAGGGCCACTATTTATATTTTGAGCCTTGGCAACACTGATTGCAGTTAGGCGCCGTTTTTAGTTTCCATAGAGACGTCTAACATTGTTGACAATAACATACTTCAAACTTTTTGTCAGTAGAGTTATTTGTGTTGTTTACGGTTACTTGAAGATTGCGTGTCGGCAAAGAAATGGAATTTTCGTGCGATGTTTTATTATGATTTTCGACGTGGATTATCAAGAGTGCATTTATCAACTTACTTTCACATTTGGCGATGCGCTCCATCCTTTCCCACTCTGAAGCTAAAATCAGTTGTTATTCAAGAAAAAATTGATGCTGTGCAAAAACTAATAATGCAAGATCGCCATGCGACATACTGTGAAATTGAGGGAACCCTAGGCATTAGTTCCACCAGCATATATACAATAAACCATGAAAAAGGTTTATTCTCGTTGGATCCCACATAATTTGACGAAATCTCAAAAAGATGCTCGCGTCAATTGGTGCACATAAATGCTCAAGAAATACAATGGCGGTGCTTCAAACGACATATGTAAGATTGTAACAGGTGACGAATCATGGATATATGCATATGAGCCGGAACGTAAATAGCAGTCGACTGTGTGGGTGTTTCAAGATGAACCAAATTCAACAAAAGTTGTTCGCGCTCGAAGCACAAAACTCGTGGCCTGTTTTTTCGGAAAAATAGTCATATGGCAACTGTGCGTTTAGATGAACGTAGAACGGTCAATTCTGAACCATTGGTTTGCCGGAAGTCTTCGGTGAAATGCGGAAAACAAACAAGCGCCGTGGGCTCGTTATTCATCACGACAATGCGAACTATCACACATCGCGTCTAACAACCGATTATTTGAACACCCAAAAAATTGAATTGATGGATCATCGTCGGCGGACGAAGCCGTTGATGCGTTCAAAAACCATGTTATGGAGGAGTCTCAAGGGGATTGGAAAAAACGCTGTGACAAATGGTTCCAACAAATGTAAAAGTGTATTGATCATAAAGGTGAATATTTCGAAAAACAATAAAGCAATTTTGAATGACAAATTACTGTTTTTTTCATTGTTAGCCTCAAAATATAAATAGTGACCCTCGTACATTTTATAAATGTGAAAACGATTAATTCATTAAATGTTTTTGAAAAGTATACATTTTGTGTGATTAAATAAAATATATGATTGATGACTCTAAAAGATAAGTACTTGTAATTATGAGTAAATTGTGAATGTTTACATTTTCATACATTCATCATAAAATTATTATTTATCACAAATTATTATTAAACTGTGGTAAACGTTTCATGTAATTAAAAAGCAATACTTAATAAAAATCTCAGAAATATGTTGAAAATGGTACGCGACAGAAATTCACCCGCCAACATTATTCTGCGAACTTATGAAAAACAATAGTTTATAACGAATCGGAAACAATGTTTATATCCAACAACGCACTGGTTTAATATTCATTGTAACATACGTAAGGGGATCGTTGGACCGATTGCGTAGTCTAACAGTCGCTTAGTTTTCGCTAAAAATAGGTGCCCAATGTCTGAAAACTTAGAACCTTAAAAACAACGCAAGAAATATTATTGGGCATATTCCTTCAAACTCATTTGAACTTTTTAAATTTCGATTCCAATGGTTCATCGGCAAAGATGACTGGTACAACAATTAACTTAATATTTTTTCAGCATGAATGTTTCTTCATTATTCTGTTTATTAAATTTTTGTTGCCCCATTATGTTATGAAAAAAATGTTATTGTTTTTCCAACGACTACATTCCTGACATTTAAATGTTGTTTTAAAACGGTATGTATTTGTTTTGCCGCAATGCCTAAGGATGTCTGTGAGCCAGTGAGCATCTGTGTGTTAGTTTCGTAGTAAATATCAAACTTGATGCTATACTATAATAAGAAATACCTAACAATTGAAATTTATTATTACAGTGAGAGAGTGCTTACGGATAGTGAACTTGAGAAACTTTTGTGTGTTTCTGATAGTTATTCTAATGCTACTGAAAAAGAAGATCATTGGTCCGAAGCCGAGATTGCGAATCGTATGATGAAGTGGAAGCTACGATTTCAGCTGAAGCTGGTACGGATAATCACGCTATCAAAAGATAGCAATATAGTATGGAATGAAAAGACACATCAATTGGGAAGGTTATCAGTAGTAAATATTATTTCGTTCATTCCTGGACCAACAAGATATGCTACGTCGCGAATAATTGATATAAAATCCGCGTACTTCTTATATTTCACACCCAAAATTGTAAACCTAATTTTGAAAATGTCAAATTTAGAAGGCAAAAGACTTTGTGGTGACGCGTATCAAAAACTAACAGTGGTTGAACTAGAAGCATATTTTGGCCTATTGTTTGTAGCTGGAGTGTATAAATCTCACGGAGAGGAAACAGCCAGTCTGTAGGATGGAAATGTAGGTCGTCCAATATTCAGAGCAACAATGTCACTACAACGATTTCATGTAACTTCACGCATAATTCGCTTTGACTTCAGCTACGCTTGAAGACTTCCACCCCCGCCCCTCCATGCCTCTTTAATTATTATTGATAATATCGATATATAATATCGATAATATCGATAATATCGATAATATCGATAATATCGATAATATCGATAATATCGATAATATCGATAATATCGATAATATCGATAATATCGATAATATCGATAATATCGATAATATCGATAATATCGATAATATCGATAATTCGATATTATCGATATATCGATATAATATCGATAATATCGATAATATCGATAATATCGATAATATCGATAATATCGATAATATCGATAGTATCGATAATATCGATAATTCTTTGAATTCTTTTATATTGTATCTTGAGGTTTTGTGTATCATATAACAAACTCCTGCTTCTTGTTTTCTCCCTACTTCGCTTATTTTTGTCTTTTACTTCTTTTCTAGTTCCACTAAACGTTCATTTTTAGAGGCTATGCATTATGCGTAGCAATGTTCAATTTCCGTTGGCAGCCTGGTTTTTCCCGGTGATTCTTTGCCTCTTCTTGCTCCACCGCTGTCTTGTTGGTAAACTTTAAAAAATATGATAATGTGTGAATGATAAGATATATTTCTATTATGAGTTGATCATGGCAAGACGGATGTACAAAGAAAGACCGCGAAATTCATATTCATATTTATAAATTTGAAAAACAGTGTGTTATAAGAATGAACTCGTCCGTTATGAACCTGATGCTCTATCCACTCAGGTACGTTCTATCGGGGTCATTGCATTTGCATTTAATATTTTACATTATATTAAAAATTAAACGTAGAATATAGTGAGCCTTGATAATACTTACACGATATTATTATTATTATTATTGCCATTTATTGAACACTAAATAAAGTTATTTACAAAACAGAGTTAAACTTAAAATTAGTGCACAAAGGTCGAAGTTCAGTCTTGCCAAATGTGAAGACATTTGGCGACTGTTCTGCCATTAAACCTAACAATAAAATTGTCATTACTGTCTGCTCATTAGGAGTTGGCGGAGATGAATTTTAAATTTATTGAATGGTAATAATTTTATTCTTTCAGGTATAGAATTATAATTTATCGCTATATTATAGGAGAAAGACCTTTTAAACATTTGTGATTTATGAGTAGGAATTAGAAGTAGATTTTTGTTTCTTAAATTGAAGTTGTGAAGTTCTGATGAAAATTCGATTTTATTGTACAGATACGAGGGAGTTCTGGTATTAATTATTTTGTAGTATAAGCAAGTTGAATGCAAAACTCTTCTGTTGCCCATGTTAAGCCAGTCTATTTCATGGAGCTTGTAGTGGATTGACTCATGTTTTTTTATGCCAAAAATAAACCTGAGGCAACAATTTTGGATGCGTTGTATTCTTTTAGAGTCCAAACTATCAATACAAGGTCCATACACAACATCACAAAAATTAAATTGGGACAGAACTAGTGTGTCACACAGTAGTGCTCTTGTGCCACGATTCAAAAGTTTACGTTTATTATAGAGTACTTTTAAGTTTATAACAGCTTTTTTAATGCAGTTGGATATATGTTTCTTAAATCTAAGCTTAGAATCAATTACTAATCCAAGATTTCTACCCGTGTCAGAGATTGTAATATCCACGTCTTTGATTCGAATAACGACATTATTTTTTATACGTTCCTTGGAGACTTCTTTACCAAAGAGTAAAAGTACCGTTTTATTTGCATTAATTTTTAAATTGTGACACTCCGAGTATTTAACGAGGCAATTTACTTCTTGATTTATCAAACAGATGGCCGAGACAACGTCATTTTCAGAAAAACTATACTGTATTTGGGTATCATCAGCGTATAAGTTATAACGGCAAAATTTTAAACAACTACCGAGATTACATGTATAAATAGTATACAGTAGGGGACCCAGATATTTGTGTTATCGTGGCTAGTTTTTAATTGGGAACATTTTTTGTATCTACATATTTCGTGTAAAAGCAACTCGAGAGATAAAATATGCGCAACTAACAGTTTACATTAAAATTCATATGTTTATTTATTTATAGTCATCACGCTATATATCAAGCGCGGAAAGGAAAACGTTTTACGTCTTACCAAGAAACGACTTCATTTTGGAAGAGCAGTTTGCAAAATGATTGTTAACAAACATCGGAATCCGAATATGAAAAGTCTACCACTCATGATGCCGCGTTTATCCATTATGGCGGATTTTCCAAAATGGCTGACCATTATTTGATACATTGTATATTAGAACTTGAAGTTAAAATTCCAGTCCATGAACGATTAACACAATAAACAATTATGATTATATGAAAGTAGGCTACACACAGTTTCAACATTTTTGGGATTAGGCACGTGCGGTGCATGGATTTTGGGAAGCTATGACACTTGTAGCTTGTTTCCTGGCAGGATGTGCCCCAGAAAACAAGGTACTTGAGTCATAGCTTCCCCAAATTCCATGCACTGCACGCCTGTGGGTATAGAGTAACAGTACACAATTTGTGAGTAACAATAGAGGATTTTGCGGGAAAACGATAAAGGTACATTTTCGAAAATAAAATGTAGCGTCATCATTTTTCCTCAAAAGCCTCAATTGTAATAGAAAACATTTACTTCAAGTTTATTCAATTAAAATACTTTTGAGTTCAAAATAATTGTTTATTCATTTATTTATTTACAATGATGGTTTTATCTCAATCATCGTCCATGTCCACTTCCATACAATTGCAACAGCTTATACCTCTACAAACTGTGCACACATCTGTGCACAGTATACCCTGTCGTTTGCATATACATTGCAGAATTGCACATTGACCTTTGATACAGCCACATTTTACAAATTTCAGTAAATGGGCTGGTGCTGATGCTTGACTCATTCTAATAGGAGTCAATCTTCCATCCTTCACTTCAAATCCCCACTATAATGGATCCATCCACTGTTGCAGCTGATGATATACCCTGAAAGAATGAAATTTGATTGCATCCTCTGTAGGAGGCAAAACTTCCGGTTTACATGGATTGTTGATTTTGTTGCATTTGAAGTGAAAGTTCGAAGACTCATATCATGTAATGTGCTGTCTCCTGTTTTTCCTCCGTACAAAGATATAATGGCATTCAGACCCGCATTTAAGATTTCTTCTGTGGATTTTGAGAAATTTGGAAAATTGCAGCACTTTCTTTGAAGGTATCTGATTTCCTTAACAGTTTTATGGAGTCACTTTTCCCTAATCCAAATAGTTTCGAGGTGGTATCACATCCTAATATGGCATGAGCAGATAAGATGTGAGAGCAGACGTCAGTACCCAATGCGTTTAAAATTTTTCTAATATCATGGACAGTTACGGTTTTGGAAGATTTGTTAGGTTCTGGGCGAAGAAAAGTATCACATAAGTTTTCTTGAAAATTATGAAAGAGTAGTATGAGAAGATCGGTGCATTCTCCAACAATGGCTGTAGGATGACTTTTTGCCGACTCTATAGCTTCCATAACGATCAATACGTCTGCATCACTATGAGATTGCTTTGTTTTACACCCAGCTTCGTGTAATTTTTCTACTAATTGAGCCATGAAAGCTTGTTTATTTTATTTATTACTCAAAACTAATTCTTTCTTGATGGCAATGAAGGTTGAAGTAGTTAAATTTACTTTAGGTCCTACAATACCTCGGTTTATTTTTAATTGAGCTTCTGATTTTGTGGAAAACGTATCTTCATATCCGTCGAACACAATTGTAGCCTGGCCATACTTTGTTAGCACATATCTCACATAGGCACATAACAGTTCATCTAACGTCTGTTTCTGACTCCAAGGAAGGCGATGTAATAACCAACCATATATCACGAATTGCAAATTTTCAGGCAAGTTAGCAACACCTGGCGCTTGCTCTTTAATATAATTGTAAAGCTGAGACTTCCCAGATTCCCTCATAAATCCATGCTTATCGAATAAACTAGCTGGATATGAGCAAAGCTCGTAACGGGAAACCTCATGCAAATCGACGCCACTGGTCTGAGCACAAAGCAACAGGCGCTGAAATAATAATTCCGGTTCAATAACAAAGGTTTCTCCTTTAACTTGACAGATTGCACTGCTTACATTGGTTTCACCTGCTTGCTCTTTCTGAAAGAGAACTCAGATACTTTTTTGCCAGTCATGTCATCAAGGATTCTCTTCCCAATTTCTTCTGCTAGTTCAGGATTTACATCACTTCCATAAGTAACTCCCGTGACAATGTCCCGCAAATTGCTGTCTCGCTCGAATACATTAAGCTGTTCTGCATATACTGTTACTTTTTGTGTATCTCCTGTATCGCGTGCAATTCTTGCGCTGGTCATAGTAACATGTTGCTCACTTGATGTATGCTTTACTGATGCAAATTCCTGCATGCTTTCATTCAAACGGGCGCAAATAGGGCGTGACATAACCATTAAAACTTGTTCAATAACCAAATCAGACCACCCCAAAACCTATCACTTCTACGCAAAACATGCAGACGACTTTTAAAGCTGTGTATACATCAGGAGCTTCAAATTCAAGCTCAATCATTCTTTCATAGTAGAGACGTGCAGAGCTGGCATATGAATTATGGCCACATGCTGCAAAAAAAGGTAACATCTCCTTTACCATTGCGAGATGTAGGTGCCAATTTCCTGTTCTTTCAGCTTTTAAGAACTGTTTCAGGATATTAACCATTTCCAAATACTGCAACCAAAGTCGAGGTGTCCTATAAGCTTTAAGTTCTTCTTTGGCCTTTAGCAGTTTGGTTGCAATTTCAACAACAGACTGATTTGTAACGTCCTCAGCGGACAACTCCTCACTAAGAAGACTATTAAACAATGATCTACCAGCCTGTACATCGTCCTGATCATCTAGAGCTTGTGTTGCTAGAATCGTGTTCAAGACTGATAAAACAATAAGATGACCACGAATTGCTCTTGCAATAGCTTTCCCAGAAAGCATATGCTTTACAGCATTTCCTGCATATATGATCTCAAGTATATCCGCCAAGCCTGCTCCACTCATCAAAAAACCTATGCATCCAAGAAAACTCATGATTGTGTGAAGACCTCCGAGTCTCAGGATGACTTTCCTTAAAGGACTATCCTGTGGTTCATTAGCTATGATGCCAAGTGCTTTGTGGAAAAGGGGTTGGTCGAATGTTATAATAGGGGTCTGGCTGTATCGCTTGGCATGGTTAGAAACAAATGACAGCGTTGAGAGAATACACGTCTCATTGGTAGGATCCATGTTAATCATTGGCAGAAAGATGACAGATGAAACACCAGGATGGTTACCTTTATGTAGTAGTTGGCATACACCTTGCCATCCTGGAGCAGTATTGCTGAGAAAATGTGAAATGTTCAGTAAAATATCCAGGTTTGCAGTACGCGATATCTTTAATGGTATTATACGTTAATGAAAGCATTCCACTGGCCTGTGAATAATATGTCTTTATTGGGATTTTCCCCAACCTCCTCAGTTCTTCAAATGAAACTTGGCGTTTCTTAATGACCGTTGAACGCCTTCCAGCTGGAGTGACAGCCGCGATAATGCCCATTCCATGAAAAGTACCATGGCATCCATTGTAATAATATTATCAGCTGCAGATTGAACGAATTTATGAACTTTCAGAAGGAAGATATTCTTCTCTCCTTGCACGTTTTCTTTATTCCAGTCACTCCTCTTTCAGTGAGTACAGATATATCGTCATTTTCTTGAAACAGCTCGTCACAAATGAAACACTTTTCCATCTCCATATTCAATGCATCTCAGAACAACTCGCTAGAACCTGCAACAAATTTGTTTATTATATATTTTTATATATAAAAAAATTATAATTTTTATTAAAATATTTGGTGCACTTGGCTACAACTATCACTCTAACGCACTGTGCGTGAAATGATAGTTACCGCACTAACTTGTTTGTTGTAGATAAAATTGTATTCACAACACGCGTGGTAAAGGTTTTTAGCGCTCGCAAAGTAAAGTTTTAAAAACTCGCTTGCGGCTCGTTTCGTAAACTTCACTTTGCGTGCGCTATAATCCTACTTAACACACTTATTATGTAATATACTATTATCGAACGACAACAGAAAATATAATATTAACATTAACAAATAATAATATGATAAAATATGTGTAGGTAACTGTCTCAAATAATGGGCAGCCATTTTAAAAATTCCGCCATACTGAATAAACGCGTCACTTTAGAGTGGTAGACTTTTCACCATCGTTTTCTACGGGAAATTTCCATTAGGAAACCACTCACAGAAATTGTATTGCAATTAGTTTGAGGTTCCACATCAATTTTATTAGGCTATAACGAGTTACCACTAGATATTAAGAAAACTGAAAGTATTAATATATTTAAAAAGAAATTGTTAAATAGGTTTAAAAATAGAATTATTAACTAAAAATGCTTTTAAGCTATCTTGATTAAATAAATAAATAAATAAATCCTTTGCATTATGACGATTTGTTATCGGCGTTATTCTGGCTACAATTTCGAGAACTCCTTACTACGAGAAAAAGTACTAACTACCGTGTACTAATTTTTTCTAACAGTCGTGGAATAAAAGTCGCTTTCTTTGCAGCAATTATCAAAACTGGCGATAATGTAGTTATGGCTATCATGTTTGAAAATGATGTAACAGACAAAATATTTGTCATTTCAATTAAACTAACTTTTTGTTTAGTGATCGTTCTCAGTGCGTGGATGGAAATTCAGATGTATATTTTTTTTAACTGAAAACGTTACCGCAGTATTCCTGGAAGTAACATCATTGTTTCTCATAATTTAGGATTTTCAAAAGAATTTTTTGGTAATCAATCAATATTTTCCTTTTTACATAGCTAAATTAGTATATTTAATTTCTCTATCAACATAACTGTAAAAAAACATCTTAAAATTATCATTATTGTATAATCGTTAAAATAAAGGGGGTACAATTATCTCAGAAATTGAAAAGGGAGTTTTTTGCTATCTGTTCTACATCCTAATTTTGTTTGTGGTTCTTATGGAACATTAGAGATGATGTGCTTTAATTAAGTTTTAGATTAGTGTAACTTTTTTGCCAATATAATTGGTTTCTTCTTTACCATTTTCATTGATGTAATAAAAAATATAGTAACACATTCTAATTACTTATAAAAAATGAAGTTGGCCTTGATTTTAATGATCAAAAGTCAACCCAGTCGTCCTTAAAACCATTAGAAATTCGTTATATTAAAATGAGTAACAGGTATAAGATGCAAAATGTTATATTAAAAGGGCGTCCCTTTTTATACTATAATTAGACGCTATTGGATTATCTAACATTACTTCCTGTTATGGTAAATAAAGATTAAACTCACGTTCATTTCAAAACTTCTTATTAGTTATAAACGCTCGAGTAAATTCAGCGTGCCTTTTTTAATTGTTTATAATTTTTACGTCCGGATGGGTGCGTAGTATAAATAAGGGTTAAGACGCGGGGTGAGGAACTTTGGATGTGGCCAATAGGATTGCGTGTCCGCATACGGGACAGGGTAAATGTGTATGCTAAAGCTCAAACTTGACTAAAGTTGCGAGTGTATACGTTCATAAATGTACGAGGGAAATTGTTTGTTCTTAATTTTTATTCCATTTATTTTTGCGAAAATGTGCTTTTGTTTATGTGTTATAGTGTTGTTTGTGATCACTTCCGGGTATGTTGGGGTGGCGCACATAACATTTACTTTGGATTCATAATTAATGTACGTAATTTTTTTAATCTTTATGTTATTATAGTGCTACATTTTTATTTTGATTTTTTTTGTGAAAAACTTTTGGAGTTGTGAATTACGTAGGCGAAAATACCTAGTGCGTATGTGAATCATCTCCCTATTTTTATTTAACACCTTACGTTATCGATGTAATAATATAGGTGTGTGCAGTTGTATACTATTTCACTTTTATTTATTTAAATTGTTTCGTGTTCTTTTACATATTGTTATTAATTTCATTCTTTAGGACGTTTTGAAAGATTTATTCGTGGAACTCTGTGTACTGCTTATATATTTTGATTTTTGTGCTTAGGGTGCACCATCTATCGAACAATAGAAAGAACTTGTTAGGGTGATTCTTTTATTAAACCTGTCTTAATTAAAACTTTTAATTAATTATAATTAATGGTATTAATTTTATTTTTCATAATTCGAAAATGCGGTAATCTTCTTATAATAATAAATTGTTAATAATTTTATTCGAAACAACAGCTCATATATTTTTAATAAATTTGATTTCTATAATAACCTAAGTTTAATAAAACAAGTTTCCCTACCTTTTCTCAACCATTATCATACAGAGGTTACTAAAAAACTTCTGAAACGTTTTTTTGTTGCGAAATCTAACCGGAAATACCGCAGTAATATAGATGCCGAAATTAAATATCGTGACGTGTTAGAGTTGTTTGATGTCGCAAATTTTTTTGAAACTTTGAATCTGTAAATATTTGTGATTAAATTCGGAATTATATAATAACGCGTTTGTTTTTTAGTCACTTCTCCTCATATTGAACATACGTATTATCATATACCTTGAATACGCTATTATGCTGATACATTTAGCAATACTGAATAGTTATAGAATCACATTGGTGCCTGTAATCGTATAATTAGTAAGTACTCAAATATGCTTATTGTACACAAAATTTTGAGTATTGCATCAGAATATGACAATGTATTTTAATATTTACCATTATATGTTGATTTAATTAATTAGAATTAGATTAATACTTCACAAACTTTGCTATTTGAATATTCTAAATATATTGTAATCCTGATAAGTATTTATTATTTATATTGTAATATTCCTAAATTTTTTAACTTTAAATTATTTCTCAATTTCGTAATGAACAAGTTGCAGGGATCAAATAACATGCACGTAAATCATTGATACAATTTCAAGAAGGCAACAATAATATTGCAAATTATTCATAATCGCGTTTGGTATAAAGCGTGTGTTTATAAAGATTCCGTTTGCGAAATAAATTGTGTTGTCATAACAGTTAAAAAACTTGTTTACTTGAACTATGTTAAATAATGTAAAAGTTAATTACCACATCATTAATTTTTCTTTTTTTTTAGTGAACGCCAGCAAAGGCACATCCAAATTATATAAGAATGGGGAGCACAGCACAGCAATATTGTTTACGATGGAATAATCATCGTTCAAATTTGCTCACAGTATTTGACGAACTGCTACAAAATGAGGCCTTTACAGATGTTACGCTTGCCTGTGATGGAGGTCCCATAAAGTGCCATAAAATTGTTCTAGCGGCATGTTCTCCGTACTTTCAAAGTCTGTTTGCAAGTTTATCTTGCAAACATCCTGTTGTATTTTTGAAAGACGTAAAGTATGGAGAAATAAAAGCCATTTTAGAATATATGTACAGAGGAGAAGTAAATGTTGCTCAAGATCAATTAGCCGCTTTGCTCAAAGTTGCCGAGGCTCTTAAAGTTAAAGGTTTAGTGGAAGAAAGTCGAGGAACTGAACATTCTGGATTACATTCAAGGGATGATGAACCAATGCCACAACATTCACCACCTAACATAACTACTTCTACACCTAACATTCAAGTTGCTCACGGTAGTAACAGCAACAGTTCACCTCCTCACTCAACTAGTGGTATCTCATATAATAAAAATCCGTATAATATGTATGGAAAATCTCCAAGTATGGAAAGAACTTCTCGGATGAATTTGCCCATGTGGGCCGTTCCTGGTTTGCCACTACCTCATCACCCATCACCTGTGACTCCTCAAAACCACCCGCATCCAGCAGCCACAGCTGCAGCAGCTATGCTTACCAGCTGTTATGAAGCAGCTAATTCTGACCTATCCCCATTAAAAAGAAAGAAACTTTCTAGTTTACTAATGAATAGAGATACTCCAATTTTGAGAACAGTACTTGGACAAGGTCAAGTGGATACCTGCCAACCTGTCAGCTTAGTTTGCCATACCGATAGTAACGAAAATGTACATTCTAACGGATCTGAACATGACAGAACAGAAAAGGTAACTATTATAATTTTACATTCATTATTTGTATACTAATTTCATGTTTTTAAGCATTTGAAGAATGAACCCTTAGAAGATGCTCAATCACCATATACTGATCTTACGATAATGGAAGACGAAGAAAAGTCAAAACTCGCAATCCCTTCCTCTTCTCCCCAATCATACCCAAGTGATATGCGAAGTGTAGCATCTAGTATAGCAACATACGTCCCATCTCAAAAACCGGAATGGAAGCGTTACAAACAGTACACTCGTAATGATATAATGTCTGCGATCGACGCAGTTCGTAATGGTATGAGTGCCTTACAAGCTGCACGAAAGTATGGAGTACCTTCCCGAACACTTTACGACAAAGTAAAAAAATTAGGCATTACAACAAGTCGCCCTTTTAAAAGAGGATCTAATGGAAGTAATGCGTGCTTTCCTTATGGTTTAAGTGGTACAAGTTCTCCTACAGTGGGCATTTATCAGAAAGTGATGATCCAGGAATGAACAATCATTCTGCTTTATTGGAAGCTAGTAATTTTTTACAGCACGCTTTGGATGGTAGAGGGAATGATGAAAGGGAAGCATTAACAGCTATTGCTGTAGCAGCTGTTGCTCGTGCTGCTGTAACAAGTCACTCTACAAGCCCTCCAAACCAGGGAATGCCACGAAGTCCAAGCCCAACTTGTATGATGAAATATATGCATCATAATAGTATGACGCCCTCGCCTGCTCCTGGTAGCGAGCACCATCATAGTGAAACAAACGGTAGTTCTGAGCGTGAACGAGATGATGATGAAGACCAAGTTGAAGATTTATCAGTAGGGAGAAAGCAAGAATCAAGAGTTATAATGTCGCCGATGAATCAAGTTTCGACGATTATTAAAAAGGAAGAACTGTTAAAAGACGTTTTAAGGGAAGAAACCCGGCGAGAGGTAAGTGTAGAAGAGGCAGAATAGCGTTAACTAAAACTGCCAATATAGTTTTAAACCAGTGTTAAGTTTCTTCATATATATTTTATGTATTTGCCGGATTTCTGACTTGAGTTCAGTGCAATATGTATTGTCTGTGGTTACTCCACCCGTACTCACTTAGATTAGTGTAGATTAGTTGTCTCAGAGTGCCTGTTTGTTTTTACATAATAGCACAGGGACCAGCTCACGTTTGCTACAAGTTCCTCGCAACGGAATGTAACTCATAAGACTGATAGGTTTACGTTTCACTATGTAATGAGACTGATATATGTTGCGGAGCAAGCGTAGGTCTAGGTGTTGCATACATTAACCGGTGTTTGTTGAACTTTAAATAATCTTTAAAGAAAGATGTAAATAGTTCTTGTTGTTTTTTGCTGGGGGGCATTAAGCCTGCTTTGTAGAGGTGCTGATTCTTAAAAAAACATTGATTACATGTGTACTTTTGAAACAACACAGATTTAAATTAAATATAATTCACTTTATACTGCTATATAATTAAAAATTGTTTCTATTTATCGGCACGACTGCTAAAAGCGTGTTAAAAACCTTTTTGTTTAGTTTATATCTGTGAAATATTAGCCCACTAAATTCAAAGGACAAATACAATGATCAATTATTTTGATGTTCGTATCTCTCCCTACTGTACGGTGTGACTATACAGTAGTTTTCTGGCAAAATTAAATCTTAGTATCGAAGTGAAACATGGTGCAAATGCAATTAACATGTATTTAATAGATTATGACGTTTTTTATTGTAAGTAAATGCTCTTTCTGATATGTGGGTACCGTTACAAAGTGCTAAGTTAAACCAGCCCTCTTTAATAATTTTTTTATTAAAAAATTTAATTTCAAATTGTGATTATCTCTTGTTTAACAGATTCTTTAGTTGGTTTGGGGTTATCTAGAAATGTGTATCTGATTCAGATAGTTTTGTATAGTATATAGGATAGCAGTTTAGGTACGAAGGTAACGGCAACTTTTTGCATATTATAGTATTGTTAATACATTTAAAATTATATACAGATAGAGTATTTGAAGAGTCTTGTGTTGCACCTTTTGCAACATTGTATTAGCACATTAAAGGTATGTTTGACAGTGGTAGTTGCACGATGCCATAGATTGGTCTTAAGACCTGTTCATTTCGTTCCATAGCTGTGATTTTCTAGACTGATACACATAAATACTTACAGATTTTCACATATCCATGTTTAACATATTGAATAGACTGACAGAGTCTAGTCACTGTACACATTAACTGTTCATGACAGCTTATAATATAATAAAAAAAGTGCAATGCCTATTGTACATCACCTACGTTCATATTATTAATTATACATTGAAGACTGATAATTATATTGTTTATTGTTAAGTTTGTTGATTCTACAAAACACACTGGCGATAACATTGGTGGACCAATTTTACGAGAACATTTTAATACATCAAAATTTCACGTGATGTGCCTTTTTGAATAAATTAACCAAGCAAAATTACATTCCAGTAGTCGTATTTTTTTTATTTTTGAAAACCACTATATTGCCACAATCATTTGTTTGTATACCACGTTTGCTCACTGTGTTCACCAAATTATTTTCAAATGTTAGATGTTGGTTAGTTCGCTGTATAAAATAGAAACATTTACTAAATTGGTTTGTTGTTCATGACCAAAGTTGGGTCACTATATTTATGTTATTCTCGCAATATTTTAATTTCATTATAGATATTTATAAAGCCATTTTTATTTAAGACTGATTATAATTTGTTATCCAAAGTATTTAAGGCCATATTTTAAGATTTATATTATTGTACTTCATATCACATCCTACTGTAAAACAGATCTCTTACATTAAACTTACCGAAGCCATTTGCTTTACTTAACTACCTCAAATATACAATTTATTTACATTTGTATTGTACATAGCAGATTTTTATATATATTAAAAGTTTTATAACATAAATTGTGTAAAACCTGTGCAATTAAAGGTGCGTGGTTTTATACAATTTTTATTTTCATACATAAAATTCAGCTGTTGAAATATTTCTTTCTATAGCTATAAAATATTCTTTTATGTAATGTTAGTAATAATGATAATAGTTGTATATCGCACTGCACGTATGTATTGCATTATTAAATAAATACTAAATATATTATATTGTACATGTTTTTAAACCTTTATCCTTGACAAGTTAATGACATTTGTAAGTTTAAAGTAAATTTAAATTCAATAAGACTATCAGTTCTAGCATTTTAAATTTAAAATTAAAAAGAAAATTTACTAATATTCCTTTTGCAAAATAGATATAGAACGTCAGAAAAATCGTTTTTGCTATTATCGTTTCTCCTAAAATTTGTAGAAAGTAATGCTTCTCTGGCTTCTATGAAGTAAAATGCCACATACCATACCATTCTGGAATGGACATCAGTGGTATATGACATTTCAATGTTAATGATTATTAAACGATACAGTTTAGTAGTTGTCCTGCGACTTAAAAGTAAATTTATAGCTAGGTTTATACTCTGAAAGAAAATCACTGTATTTGGCTATTGTATTAACTATGACATATCACAGATACATAATTGTGCATATTAAAACATGAACACATTAATGGAATTTTATAACTTATAGCTTTATGAGTGTGAGAGTGGTATAAATGTTAACTCGTGTTGATACTTTGACAGGTAGTTGTTTAAATGTTGTGAGGAAACATACAGTGGCATATGTTAACCAAAATCATAACCCAAATGTTTATGGTTAGGAAACCCATATACTTATTATAATTAAGTCATTTAATTCGAAATATTGAAATTCTTCAAAAATTTATCATTTTGGTCACAAAAATCACCTATAAATTGAAAAATGGCAAATTACTCTTTTATAACTTATTTATGTGCAATGCTTCGATGTTAAATTTTTTTCTAATAGGAAACCTATTCTAGTCATAGAGTAATTTATGGTTCATTAAGGTAGCAAACAACAATTATTACCTAAATTAAAATGTATATAATGAATACAAACTATGGTTTATGATATTGATATTTTTTGCTACTGTACATATTTTAATGCTTTATGTCTTTTTATTATTCTGATATTTCATGTAATATTTTAATATTTAATATCTTCTACTGAATAAGATCAGAATTAAATAAAATATTGATTTCAAACATAATTCTGTACTTTGACGTATGCAATGGTCCTTGTAAGCGTGTAAGGTTGGTTGCTTATGTTCAGTGAAATGACACGTTTTGTTCAAATTGAACATGTTAATTTTTCCAAATATTTGTTTCACTACGCCAGAAACGATACTTTTGCGAGTATGACAGAAGCCGAGGACTGAACTGCAAATACTCACAAAAATAGTTACTGGACGTTTGATGCGCAACAGTTTTTGTGCTGACGTTATTAATTTACTAAAAATATTTTTGAAAATTTATTTGACGACGCCATCGTATTTTAATTTTTTGGCTTTACCGAACCTCGACGCCTCAACGGCTTTAATGTGTACGACAGCTGTTAATTTTGCCCACCTAGGCCAAAAACAATAAGTTTCTGGACGATTTTGAAGATTTGAAAGTTAGTATTACCGGACGGAATCACAAGAATAAAATTGATTCACTGGGTTTTATTGATGCAGTGTACTGTAGTGAAAATCTAGCATATCGTATTACAGCAACAGCATATTAAAGAACTATATTAATGTAACCAATTTAAATATTTGGTAAGTACAATTTGTATCATACGCTTCAGATCAATGCGTGGATCTTCCATAAACATGAAATCCTCCGGAATTTAAACTTATATCAATTTGTACTTAATAAATTAAATATTCAACTAAATTCAATAACAAATACGTTACTAAATACCTGTAAAAAAGCATAGAGAACGAAGAAGAACAAGTAGCTCATAGACGTCCATCATATAAATGTCGCATTAATATGAGTAGTTAATATTAAATTTGGGATAATTTTAATACTTTAATAAATATAGTTCTACCAAGTAACTGTACAAATAGTGTCAATATTTTTGGAAAAACTCTTAATTTAATTTTCTCTAATTTTCGTTTCCATTTAATTTCTCTTACTAATCTATGACAATTACAGTGGCGAAACTACAAAATTTTTCTGGGGGGGGGGCCAGGCCCCACGGGCTCTTTTTGGGGAGGGGTGCGTATAAAACTTTTGTTGGGGCGTACACACCACTTTTTTATAGATGCATGCGCATGAAAACTACGTCAATCTTGTTTTCACTCTCAATTTTAAACAGTTTTGGTTTTCATCATCATGGTTTGTCATATACCTACTTTAAGTAAAAGACTTTCTTGTTTTCACATTTTATTTAGGAAATATAACATATAAGCATGAATAAAAAAAACTTCAAACTAATTTTAGTTTTCTATCTGTTTTATAAAACAGAGAGAACTTGTTCAGCCGACAATTTCTGCTTAACTAAAGCATTTTCGATACAGAGAAGTAATAAATTTGAAAATCTATCTTGTACCATTGTGGTTCTCAGCCATGTTTTTATCCACTTCATAGCGGAGAAACTTGTTTCGGAACCAGCTGAATTGATTGGAAGGCCTACAGCAATTTGTAAAGATTTGGAGTCAGATCCCCCTTCACTTGAACTTTTAGATTTTCCAACGTGATTTCAAGATTTTTATTTTTGAATAAATTTCGTATCACTAAAACTTCAGCTTGAAGTGTTGAGATTCCGATATTGAAGGCCCCTTGATAATTGGCGACGAACTCAAATACTTGATCCAAATCTAGCTTCATAAAGGAATCAATCGATCTTGTAAGGGGAAGATTTTCAAATCGTTTTTTCATATTGCCAATCACGTTGTCCATGACTTGGTAGTAAATGTTGACTTTCCAGTATTCGGGAGCTGTAGTTCCTGCAGGTATGTCGATCAGAGATGATTTACCCAGGGTTGAGTCAGATAGATATTCATTAAGCCTTTGTGGTTGCTTCCTTTTTTTTGAAATCCTTAAAGGCTCCAAACAAATGTCTTGTTCTCGTGAGAATTTTTCTATTTCACTCCACAGGTCCTCAAATTTGTTCCTCTTCTCTTCAAAGCTACTTATAGTGCTATCTATGATATCACTAGCCTGACCTAGTGTGGCATCTTTTCTCTGAAAATATTTACTCACATTTGCGACCATTAACACTGAATGGAAGACGAACAAAGAAACGATAAATTGTGGTTTTATCATTGATGCCTGTATTCTAAGTGCTTCTACAGAATTTTTGTCTCGCCCTTGTTCAATTTCCTCATCCAGAGCATTTCGAATTGCTTGGAAATTTTTCCAAAGGGATTTGCAATTTTCATATCGACAACTCCACCTGGTACTGCTAAGACTTCCCATTTCGCCCCCCGACTTTATACCTAGAGCATCACAGGAGTTTATGAGATGAAAGTGATGACCGGGTTGAGAAAAGTGGACGTATATTGCCTCCAGAGTGTTGAAAAATGCAGCTGCAGTAGACACCTTCGCACAACTGTCGACAATTACCAAGTTCTTTCTGTGTGCCAAGCAATGAAAGTAAATGGCTTGTGGATGATCCTCCCTTATTTTGGCTTGCAGTCCATGGTGTTTCCCAGACATAACACTGGCTCCATCATAAGATTGGCCAATTAATATGGCGTTATTCAACAAACTGCATTTACTTAGATACTTTTTAATAAGTATTTTTAAACTCTCGGCATCTCTAGAAGAAGAACAATCTACGAAACCAAGAAAACTTTCCTCAACTTCCAAGCCTACGGTATATCTGATTGCCACGGACAATTGTTCTTGTTTGTAGCACCTAGCTTCATCAACCATTATCGAAAAAAAACCACATTGCCGCACTTCTTCTACAATCTGTTCAATAACAAGTTGAGATGCGATGCTTATTATTTCATTTTGTATTTTGGAACTGCAATAACTGATATGTCTGTCTAGATGCATCGCAAAATTCGTGTCATGTTTTGCCATAAGTTCACCCAACTCCAGAAAATTTCCTCGGTTAGTAGATGTTGCGTCTTCTCGGTGTCCTCGGAGTGGCAGCCCTTGACGTGTCAAGTATAAAATCATGTCGATTAATTTTATCATATAATCTCGGTTCTGTATTATCATTTCTTCATGTTGTATGGTTAGCTTCTTATGAACATCTCCGACCTTCAAGGAATGCTTGTAGCCTACAAACCTTTGCATACAGTCACTGTGAGCCAAAGAGGTGTCATGTTTTTTCAGCGACTCACTTAGTTTCCTCCAATTACTGAACCCATTAATCGAAAACTTTTCATTTTGATCTCGAATATTTGCAGAATGCCGAAAATGTCTGCAGACAAAGCAGAACGCTTTATCTGACTTCACACTATATTCAAGCCACTGATAAGTATCAAAGAATTGAGACGAAAACGATCTCCGTCTATCTCCAAATGAACTTTTTGGAAAAACAACCCTTGGGCCCCTTAGTTGCGAAGGACCACTATCAAGAGTTCCCAGATCTTGATCTTCTGGATCATTTCGTCCTCTTTGATTTGTTTCTGCAGATGTAAAAACATCGGATGTTTTGCTACCTTGCCCTTCTTCAGCGGCTTTATTTACATCTTCTCGTATGCTTCCACCAACATTTTCTATATTTGAAGTTGAAGATTGTGTTAAATCACAAGCTATCTCAATATTTGTTGTTGAGTCACATACTGGAGTAGATGTTTGCCTTGTCTCAGTCTCATCTTTGTCGGGTTGATTTGTGGCAGATTTGAAAAACGATCGTATGTCTTTGAATTTCTTCATGTTCAAACCGCCCACAATCTGCAATCTGCAACGCAAATAAAAACAAATTTATAAACACCGAAGCTAACTGCTCGGACACTGATGGGGAAACAAGTAAAAGGCGTGAAAGAAAGTACAAATCAAAATCCCTTTGCAGTTTTAACTTTAAACTATTATTATTATTATTATTATTATTATTATTATTATTATTATTATTATTATTATTAGCTGAAACTTGTGATGCAATCTTTCCTTTTTTTTTCACCCATCAAAATTTTAACATCTTATAATACTCTAAAACAAACATACAAATAAGTAAAATTACCTTAGTCCTTAGTTGTTTGTGGCAGTTGGCCTTGGCAGTGGCTATTTGTTTGCTTTGATGTTTTATTTCACACAGCACTGTGCTGTCAGCACAGAAAACTCAGAACATGGAACACCTAACACAGGTTATATTGGCACTTGGCTCATAATAATAATAATAATAATATTACATAAAACATTAAACATAACTATAACAAGTACTAACCCCATGAATTCATCGTGCGTTGCAGCGTTGCTTATATAGGTACCGATGACGCAGCAACCCTTCTCGAATCTTCTAGAAGTTCGATGACTAATAATTTACGTAAGCTGCTGTCTGCGTCTGCCGAGGCATCGTAATTATGATTCATACATCTAGATTGTTCGGAATAATGAGTCACCATTTCCGGTATGTTACACTATTTTTAAGTTTCAAGTCTTGCTTCCTTTATAAAAAGTTATCTTTTAGAATGTTAATGTAACCTGTATGTAAACTAATCTAATCTACTAATCTTTGCGACGTCTTTATGCTTGGTGGGTTTACTACATCGTGAAAGAGGAACTATACATGCTATTGTTTATGCATCAACACTCAACGCATATCAGTATCGTGAACCAAAACAATTCCAAGAGCAGCACAGTCACAGTCAACAGTCTACCGCCGCCGCGTCGCTTAGCTAAACAAATATTATTTCACCGTTACAACTTATGCTCGAATGACGAATATTCTAATGTCCTTACATAATAAATAATAATTAATAATTGTACTTACTTGTCACTATGTCACTATTACTACTCGTTTGTTTATCGCAATGGTTTAAGATTTAACGAATTAAGTTGTTAGATGGAATTTAAGGTAAGAATGAAAAATGGGGAAGTGCTCCGTTTTTCTGGGGTGTGTCACGGCCTGCCTGGGGTGTGCCTGGCACACCTTGCATCCCCCCTAGTTTCGCCACTGGACAATTACCACCCAGATAAGATAATCATTCTGATATATCCGTTACATTACTTTATTCTTGATACAATCATAACTTTAAAAATCCGATTCCATCCATATCTTTTATTTTCACAGTCACCAGGGTGGCATTTAGTGCAGATAATCATATAGAATATCTTTATTGCGCCTTCAAATGATACAAAATCGCGGGTTCCTGAAAAATAAAAATCGTAAAAGATATAACTGTGGATGAGGTCGTGAAAATGCAAGATGCTCATAAGGTTTATCATTGAACATCACAATAGCTGGTGGTGGCAACAACTTATTTGCATATGAAAAGGTGACTTAAAATTTTAGGAACGCATTCTCAGAAAAATGTCTATTGTTAAGGATTTGATGTGTAATTTGCTATCAATCTCTGAAATCGAAATCTGAAGAGGCTGCAGTCTTTCGTAATAAACTTTTAATAATGGTGTGAAAGAAATTAATTATTAGCGGTGTATCGTGGTATTAAATATTGTGGCATCTTGGAAAAGAGGCAAATTACAAGATTTTGGTTTTGAAAAGAATCATATTGACAAATGTATTTAAAATAAAGGATTCCTCGTTTTGCTTTTCAATATGACTTAGTTAAAAGTTCTTAGGTAGCAGAAATAGCATATATTTGGAGATAAGTAATATGAACTACGGCCTACCTGTTTAAAGAAAGACTGAGAAGTATATCAGTTGAAATTTTGACTGAGTATAAAGTGAAAACAAAATTGTTTGTGTGCAAAGCATATGCCAAGAAGAATAGACCATTAAATAGAAAATTGCATAAAATGGATTAGTAATGGTAAATTATACCATTAATGAAACAATGTGTTGTGAATGGAATATTGGATTAGATTTTTATTTTAGTTTTTACCTTGCCAGGTGTGACATAGTAGTATATTTTTCCTCCCCTCTGGTCAGTCTACCTATCTGGTTCCGGAGACACTGCAACCTATATGGCTTATTGTGTTCTCCCTAGTGGTTTGTTATACCCAGTCCGTGATCTTAACGCCCTATAGCAGAGTGCACAGGTCACTCGTGGAACGTGTGTTTAAGTTTTCCGTTCTATTTTTGAGTACCCGAAAATCCGTTGTCGTTTAGCAGCCGCGAGTCACAGTCACATATTCTGGTTCCTCACCGCAAAATCTACATATGGGATCTCCATTAAATTTCTTGATCTTCCTTAAAAGGTCCTTCACAGGCGCATGTCCTGTCAGGAGGCCGGTAAGGGTTCTAAGCTGTGTCCTGCGAGAAGTTCTGTGGTTCTTTTTACGTAAGGTACATTTATGTATGCCTTACTATGTGTTAGCCCTGGTCTGTTTAACCAGTTTGCTTGATGTTGCTCGCGAATCCATTCGCTGATATAGCTACGGATTGCGTTTCTTGTTATTCCCACTGCAGGTTCGGGGCCATAAAAGGGGCCCGCTGATCTACGTCTTGCGAGTTTATCTACCTTTTCGTTTCCTTCGATCCATAGAAGAGTTACCTTGTCCCTCTCTGCCAGACCATTGAGTTCTTCGTAACATTCCCAGACCAGTTTAGATAAGATCTTAAAGCTTGATAGTGCTTTTAGGGCCGCCTGGTTGTCAGATAAGATATAGATACGCCTTCCTCTGTAGGCCCTTCTATTGTTTTCCCGCGCACATTGAAGTATCGCGTATATTTTCGTTAGGAAAACGTTGGCGTGCTTGCCAAGAGAGATAATGATATCTTGCCTTGGCTTCACACCGTGTATGCCCGCTCCAGTACCCGACTCGGTTTTTGAACCTCCCGTGTACCGGATGGGAATTTGTTCCTCTGTTCATTCCACTCTGTTCGATAACTGAATTATTACCTCGAAGAGTATGGCAAGCGATGTTTTGGCGTCATTTAGTCCTTTCTCATATCAAGTACGGGGCCCCCAATGCTGTCAATCAACCTCGTATGCTCAGTGTCAGTACATAAATACTGTGAATTCTGCAATCTATAATAGTAATATTAAGTTTAGTTTATATTAAATATTAGTAAAATAACCTTTCAGGTTATTTGACACTGTAAATTAACAGTTTATGGGATTAAAACACAAATAGAAGTTAAACGTTTTTAAAAATTATTTTCTGTGAACGTACGGTATTGCGTTATAAATCTAAGACATGTTAAATTTTAAATTTGGGATATTTATCTAGTAAAATATAGCATCCCAATTTTTAATGAAGCAACTTATCGTTAGGTAACTGGAAATTTTGAGTAAATACACTTGTTGGGGGAAAGAAGCGCTTATTACTACCAAGCTTTAAAAATGATAATTCGAAAGTTAATACTATCAAAACGGGAGTGTACTTTAAAGAATTTAAGAGAAAAGTCGGTAAATAAATCAATAGTAATTCTATCAGTTTCAGATAGCCATTTGGTGTATATTAAGGATAAAGTAACTGTTCAGGACAAGTGGCAATCGTTAGAAGGAGTATGTGCGCGTAAATGATTGGGTAATGTAACCGGAATTAACTTTAATACCATGCAAGATTGCAACCCTATCACAATATCAAGGAAACCAAAATTTAATTAATCAAAGAATTCACAAAACGAATCATCTGACAAACCATATTAATTATTGGGATCATCTATATCAGCCATGCTCAGATGTAGCCCAAGTATAAATTTTTGCTTATATTATCTCAGAGAAAGGCAAAATAAACCGACAGACGCTGTATGAAAATGTCTAAGAAGTGTACAACTTTCACTTGTGGATTAAACAAAATCTAATTTTAATATAAATGTGAAAAGTATTGTGTAGTTTATACATGGTACATATATGTGTTTAATTCTATTGCAACCTAAACCAGTTGTAAACAAACTGTAGTATATAATTTCATGTAGGTAATTTGTTACGGGATAAACTGGCAGTAAAACGAGATAACAGATAAACTTGACTTTTGCTCGACTACTCAGCGGTGGATTCGAAGTACTAAATTTTGCGCACAATAGGATAGTTTATCCTACATAAGTCCAAGTAGGGGTTCAACCGACATAAAACCGGAAAAGGGCGCCAGAGTATTTGAAATGTCACAATAGGGGTTGAAATGCCTAATTACGCCAGTACACAGCTTGCTCAAAGTACTCAAATAATTCGCTTATCTAAACGTAATCTTCGCAGGCGGCACCAGCAGATCACGTCAACCTGAAAGGCTTCAAAAATATTTGCACGTCAACTAAAATAATTACGTGCCGCAAAAATATCAATCACTAATTTGGTAAGAAAACAATAATTTGTGGTTACTCTACGTTACAGAAAAAATCGACTCTTAAAGTAATTTCACTTCAACAGAAAAAAAAAACTTTGATTCTGTACACAACTTCAAATTAAATTCCTCAAATCGCAATTAATTATGCTAAAATCATAAAACGCAGTGATTCATCGGCCTCTAAATGTTACGTTATAATTAAATAATCACTTGAAAAGCTTTCGGCCGTAATTGTTTTATTTAAACTAAACACAATGTAGTAACGTTAATTTATTGAGCAACTTAAAATAAATGAACACTAGCTACGCCCATTTACTAATAAATGGTGCGCTTAAAACGCACTTGTCACATAATTTTCGATGTAAATTCGTCAGTTTAAACAAGGATTAAAAAGAACCTTCAAATAAATTTGGATAACAATGCGGATGGATACGCCTGTATTAAAATATACACAAAAAAAAAACAAAGAAAAGTTAATCTTTAAAGAAAAGGCGTTTTCAATCGTTTCTACAAACGCATAACAAAACAATACCACACCATAAATCGTTTTAGCATTTATCTCCCACCACAATAATAAAAACACAGAAATGTTACCTTAGGTAGAGAATACTGACCCCGTGAATACTTTCACCTGTCGCCATATTGGTTTTTTAAACCCCTTCCATTAAACTAGTCAATTAAAGAAAAGGTACTCAAAGTATCTAAGTACGCGCATCCACTAAGTCAAACTCGAAAATCGTTGGGAGAAATTGCATCGCCATAAATCGTTTTAGCATTTATCACCCACCACAATAATAAAAACACAGAAATGTTACCTTAGGTAGAGAATACTGACCCCGTGAATACTTTCAACTCTCGCCATATTGGTTTTTTAAACCCCTTCCATTAAACTAGCCAATTAAAGAAAAGGTACTCAACGTATCTAAGTACGCGCAACCACTAAGTCAAACTCGAAAATCGTTGAGAGAAAAAGCATCGCCAACAGAACCTACTTCTTCTCGAAACGTTATTTAAGTAATTGATGTATGGTAAATTGAAATTTTATTAGCATTGCTAGCCTTTAATGCCCTGTACTTAAAGCCAAATTCTCTGTTTAAAACCAAACTCTTATCAACAGAAACGCCGCCGCAATGACGGCTAAATTTAACTTTTGCAAAAGATGTACCATACAATGTAATAATTTTTAAGCGTTGTCTAATTTAATTTTATATGATGCAATCTGAACTCTATTTAACGAAATTCACCTAATTTAAAATAATGAAAATATTTATTTACACAAAACTACCCTATTTACAAAGAAACTAATGAATGATTCCTTTCAAATTAGTAATAGGATTTCCCTAAATATCGATACCAAAAGTGTAGATCACATTTCCCTTTTAAACTTTCATTTTACTTTGATCAATAACAAAAGCTTCATTTTTTGTTTTAGAAAGCACTGACAAAAATTAACAAATATTTTAAATACGTAAAAAATAAGCGAAAATGTTACAATAGAAAAGCTTCTCCAAACATTGATGCGTTATTATATCCAATTACGAGAGTTTATACTACATTTAGGATGTACGGGACACATGATTTATAATTTCAAAAATTATCGGCCAATCTACGATAAAATCATGGACCCATAACAAATTAAATGGTATAAGTACTTCTGAAGATTATCAAACGACTTTTTCATTTTTTGCTATACTATTTTCTTAAACATATAATTACTTGAAACTGAAGTAGATTAACCTTTTTAACGAAGTACCTCTTGCTAGGCAACATTATTAACTTTTTTTTGTGGGGTGCTAGACAAAATAGATTTCTCGATGAATTTACTCTTGGATATGGATTTGATCATGATAAAAGCTCTTCTGGCGCAAATTTAAATTGGAATTGCAATTGCAAACCGACAGGAACGCAAATCTGTTTCACTTTCTTGTTCAGTATCCTTATCTATGTACTTTAAATTATATTCTATGGATTTGATGGAATTGCATTTGAATTTTCGTCGTCATCTTCTGTCTGCGCATCGTTGTACTTTTTGTTGCAGTTACCAACCAAATTGAAAATAATGCAATATTATTAAAATTGCTAATTATTTTAAATTTAACACAGTAGTTGAAAAATACTAAAAAGCTAGGTTTAACAATTAAATAGTTATCACAAATTCAGAATCGGTCGTTTTGCGAGTGTGAACAAAATGGCGAGCCGAGGATTAAAAAAATTAGTATTGCCGGACGAAAGCTTAAAATAGCAATCTATATTAAAACAGCGGAAAACGAGTTATAACGTGATAAGCGTCAGGTTTTGTAGGTTTTCATGTGAAGTTTTTCACATCTTTCCATCGATATTATAATGTGATTAAATATTGTTTAATTTGTCTTTTAATAATGACATTTTACAAAGTACTATTATTTTATTTGTTGAAGATTTAGTTATTAATTATTACTAACCGTGATGTGACATTCAAAAGTAGGATTTTAAATCATATTATTAAAACAAGCATTTTCAAAGACAAGCATTTTTATTTATGAAAGTAGTTAGCTAAAGCTTTCATTTTTATTCCTGTTCATATAGTATTTATGTCAAAATTTCTATTATTATTATTATCATTCAATTTTCAGTTATATTTGCCATTAGATAAGTTACCATTATTGTACTAAACTTTACCTGTTCTTATCCCCTTAATTTTCGATTTTCCAAAAATCCCTTCTTTGGGGGCGTTTACATCCATAAAAGAACTTACAAACAATTCCAATCTTCTATTTTAAGTGGTTTATGCTGCATAATGATGAACCACTCACGGGACTAGTTTGTGTACATAGTTAACTCAACGCAACTGAGTAAATTGTACATTTATAAACTAAAGATACGGTCGTGTTGTTGGAATAGCAAGTAGGCTATTCTATAGTTTAGTTTGCAACTATCTCGTGCATTATGGGATGAAGTATACAGTCGTATGTACAATCTAAAGCAATTTTGCCGTTGCTCGATTTTTAAAGTTTATTGCAGAAAACGGTTTTAAGGATTTGTGAGATACATCTGCTACTAACCAATATTGATGATCCGTTTTGGCTGTCTTGAAACTGTTACTGAATAGATAACTGCACGAGAGTGCACTCTCTAAGTACGCTAGAGGAAGTATGATGAAGTCATTCTCGTCTCTATCTGGATCGTGTAGGAAACCATTTTTAGATACAGAACGTTTGCTCACTTTCCACAATACTGGAAGACTAGGCCTTGCCCGAAGGGATAGAAAGAGGCTTATAGTGAAAGAAGTAATTGCTATAAACACAATTTTTTTTCACCATATTGCAACCATCAACAACTGATGAACCTCAAAGCTCGCCCGCTCAATCAAGATTTGATAATTCGACATCTGTATTTGATAAAAGGTTGAGAAATCAATCTGAATTGTCAGATAATGTTAATGCAAAGGATTAATGTCCAACACGTGTTAAATATACCAAATAATCTCATATTTAGCTCCATTGTTTCATTAGTTAATTTCACTTCCTTAACAGATCTTGGAGCCTTGTCATCATTCTACCTAGTCCCAAATGTACGAAGTTGACTTTTACAACCAAAACTTAGGTCTTATGGAAATGCAAGACGTCATAAACCGCCATTAATGATAACAAACTAAGAAGAGACATTTTATTAAGTTATTCGTTTAACTTTAGTTTGTGCTTGATTGCACTACTTTGTACTCAGAAGTATCACTTAAACGTACAAGCCCCAAAAAATTATCTACAAGTAGGAAAGTTATTTGTCTTGCAAAATTAAAGAGCTTTAAATAATTATGTGCTCAATTATCATTCGTCTCTATAAAAAGTTTAACTTAAAATTGTAACTTATTTTTCGCAAGTTTTAGATGTTTTAAGCGCTTACTAAAAAAAGTGGGATGATATAGGGTAAGAAGCGTTGAAAATTTAAAATCTGGTTTTAGAACACGTAAAAATAGCAAAGCCGAAAGAGGTATTAAAAAAGTACCGATTCTTTCTAACCACCTTTAGGATGAAAGTGTCAAAAATATTCCTTTCGACTATTTACAGATTTGCAGAAAAGGCACAATTAAGTATAGAAAAAGAAACGAAAATTGGCACGTCGACAGAAAAATCGTATTATATAATATATATATATATATATATATATATATATATATATATATATATATATATATTATATATATATATATATATATATATATATATATATATATATATATATATATATATATATATATATATGTTCCAGTTTTTGTAGTAGGTCTTTAATAGCCGATACAGCTTTCAAAATTAAGACAAAAGTTCATATAAACATAGGTTGCCAAACGCTTAGTTTTGGAGATACAGGGTTTCAAAGTTTTAATTTTTTTTCAGTTCTTTTAATTTATCTTCAAAACTATTTAAAATAATAAATCCAAATTTAGTACACATATTACACTCCTTAAACTCAAGATTAAGAGTAGTTTAACGTTTATCAATATCTACAGGGTAGTACATTTTTTGGGGTGGTACACCCTTTATCTCCCTCCGAACTTTTTCATGAAACGCCTCTAACTCTTAAAAAAGATAAAAAAGCTGTAATCCATGAACAGCTTCCAAATGGTAAGTAAAGAACGTCTGATGCTCCCGCAAAAAATAGTGTGCCATGAAAAGAACAATAAAAAAAGAATCAAATTATGTCAATTCTCACGTTTTTTTTTGTCTCTTAATAAAAAGTAGTACTCCACTGATTTTTTCCTAACTTTTCAGTTGAATTAAATAAGGGAAAATAAAAGTAAAACAACAAAGTAAATATTAAAAAAATATGTATTTATTGGAAAAAATTGGAAAGAATTTCTATTTAAGATTTTAACAAGAACGAAACGAACGAAATAAATAAATTAAACAAATAAACTTAACCTATAACAACAAAACAAAAACGCTATCGTAATAATAAATAAATTTAAAGAAACTGTTCAAAATGTGAACAATTTTGTTGAATACATAATTCACACCGACGAATATTAACTAAAAATTGTCTTATTTCATTACACACATCCCTAATCCTATTAAAAAGTTCATCTCTTGTTCTTAGAGGCCTCGCATGAAAAAGTTCGGGAGGGATAAAGGGTGTACCACCCCAGAAAATGCACTGTAGATATTGATAAACGTTAAACTACACTTAAGATTGAGTTTAAGGAGTGTAATATGTGTACTAAATTTGGATTTATTATTTTAAATAGTTTTGAAGATAAATTAAAAGAACTGAAAACTTTGAAACCCTGTATCTCCAAAACTAAGTGTTTGGCAACCTATGTCCTGCTACAAAAAACTGGAACACCCTGTATATAGCATAGCGATTTCAATGGTAATATTTGTATATTCAATTAGTAAAGAAAAAAATACAATATGCGCATCTGCATTATTTGTCATTGTTGCTTGACGTGGACTGATTTTTACATGTAAATTCTATTTCGGCTAAAACATGTCCGACGCAAGAAAAAGTAGAAATGGCAAGACGATTAAGCTAATGATAGGTTTTAAGAAAATAAAATGCTGGGTCAGCAGATACTATCGTTATAATTTTCCGGAACCAGAATAATCAATGAAATTGAATTGAAGGAGAATTTAATATGTGTAAAACGATAACAAAACATAGGTACAAACCTTGAGATTAGGTAAAAAAAGAGGATACCGCGCATGTATATTAGGCAATATTTCTGTTTTGTTACCACAATTGGCTCAGCCGCCATTGATTATGTGGTAAACAAAGTGGTTAACACCTGTAGTGTTTTTTTACCGAAAAGTTTTGTTAATGAAGTGTATTGTGAATTCTTAATAGTGAATTGTTGTGCTGTTGGTTGTAAAAGTTACAGTGATAAAAAAAGAGCCAGGAATATCTTCTCATACATAATTATTAAAAATGCATAGTCACACTGTCAGTAAATAACTGGAATTTATTATTATTTGAAAGAAATTTGAACTGTGTACCATTGATATGTTGTGCATACTAAACATAAGCAAGTATAAAACCTAATTTCATTTATTATTTCAATCATTTTTATTGAAATCGTTACTATTATGTTAATTTATTTGTAGTATTATGCCAATATTGCAGTGGCGTTTAATACTTGTCTGTGGAATTGTATTCGAACTGCTACCTACTTTAAAATGTTAAGTAAAATGATATTAATAGACATTATATAAAATTGCATAATCAAAATACATTTAAAATGAGATGGAATGACATTGACCTATGTCAACAATGAACATAGTTTAATAGGACTTTCATCTCTACTAGTCATATCCTGATACGCCACTGTGCTACACAATTATGTGCCAAGCGGTAACAGGCATAATTGGAATATTACATGTCCTCTCTCTTTCCTTGCCTAAGGTACAAACATAACGTAAATTAAGAAAAACTAACAAATTATAACAAATGTTCAAATAAAGCGCCATTTACTGCTAAACAATAACTCAATCTGTCGTAAAATTGCTGTCTAACGTTGGGCAACTGAAAATGCGATGTTTTCTCATACTCTGCTTTAGGTCTTCTATATTTTAAAATCTTCTTCTTTCTTTATATTCAATTATTACTTCTCTAATTATTTTAGAGCAAAAGTGTAAATACTGCATTTGTACACATTATTACATATAATTTTCAGTTTCCCGAAACCGTAGAAATCGGCCAAAAAAACCTTCATTTTAAAATAAATCAGGTATGCCTTGGAATTATGTAAAAAAAGCACAGCGTGTAGAAATAGAAATGCTAAATAAAGCACTCACTTGGTGGGCGTGCTTTATTTAGCGTAAAATATCAATTCCAAGTAGTACAACGGTCCACAGAATCGTACGAACATTACAGAAAACAGTGTTAAATAACTGCAAGTGCAATAATGAAGTTCTCAATGTACGCCAACGCCAGGAAAATGACAATACGTTTAATGTTTTGGAAAATCCCCACATAAGTTTAAGGACACAAGCAAGAAACTTGGGCTTGCGTCACACCCTCCTCCTATAAATACCTTCATCAAGAGTTGCGTGAGCATGACTTCGAGAGAAGGAGTGCATTTTGATTGCAAATGATGAACAAATGTAACCAAGGTAGGGAGTTTTTGAATAATGTTTTGTTTTCTGATGAATGCACATACATACTTCATAATAAACCAAATGTGTAAAATTGAAGAGAATGGGCTAATGCGAATCCACAAAATTTATAAACCAGGACCCAATATCCCCAAAAAGTTAATGTTTGGGCGGAATGCTGGGATATCACATTATTGGGCTAGTTTTCTTACATGAAAACCTGACAGGAACGCGTTTCTTGCAGTTATTGGAAGAGGGAATAAGTCCGGCTGTGGCTCAAGTTGCTAGAGGCAATAAAGAGATTTGGTTCCATAACAGTAGTGATGTGCGCCAATTTTTAAATTCCCGTTTTTCCAATAACGTAATTGGTCCTAATTATACAATTGACTGATCTGCAAGATCCCTCGATCTTTCCCCCGATGATTTTTTTCTTTGGGGACATTTAAAGCCTGTGATTTACTCGGGACGAAGATATGAAAATATAGAAGTTCTAAAAGCTTGTATTCGAGCCGAGTGTGAGAAAATATCCTATTTTCCGTTAGCCAATCTGGGATAATTCAAAAGGCAGTAGCGTGGAATTGTGTTATTTGGTAATGGGTGAAAAGAGGTTCATATTTCTCATAAGATGCATAAGGTTTGACGATATTAGGTCAAGAAATTATAGAAGGGAAATCGATGAGCAGTCGTTAGCTTTTCGAGGTCTCTGTACTTTCAAGCACTATATACCCAGTAAGCCAGCAAGATATGGCGTGAAGATGTTTGCATTAGTAGATACAAAAACTGCGTATATATTTAATTTGGAGCCTTACGTAGGTACTCAACCTGACGGGCCATACAAGGTTACTAATTATCAAAAAAATATTGTTCTGCAACTGGTGCAACCTGTAGAAGGTACAAAGCGACAACTGGTTTACCCGTATACCCCTAACAATAAATTTACTAGAGGAAAAGAAGCTTACGTATGTTGTGACCATGCGGAAGAATAAACGCGAAATACCGCCTGAATTTTGGCCAAGAAGAAACAGAAAAGAAAATAATTCAGTTTTTGGTTTGAAAAGTACACAATGGTATCGTATTGTCCAAAAAAAAACAAGGCCGTCATACTAATTTCGTCAGTGCACCATGACGATGCACTTGGTTTGGAAACAGGCGGAAACGAGTTACCAGAAATAACATCCTGCTATAGTAAGACAAAATCGGAGATTTAGTGGACCAGATGTGCAAACTACAATGTAGCGAGAACGTCAAACAGATACCCAATGGTCGTATTTTACGACTTACTCAATATAAGCGGGGTTAACGCTACCTGTGTGTACAAAGCTAATTACACAGAAGAAAAGACTTGAGATCTGACTTTATCGAAACATTTCCTTACGAACTAATAAAATTCCAAATTGAATACAAGTTAACTGTTCCAAGTGTATCAAGAGAAATTCGCCGGCGAGCACGACAACTACTTGGATTAGGCGAGATATTATCTCTCCTCCACCCGATATGCCAGTAAATTGCATTCGTCGTTGCCGCATTTATCTCGGAAGCCGTAATAAGTCTACTAGAAAAATCTGTCAAAATGTAACAAACGCATGTAAAGATCACATTGCGAGCTGTTTGTACAGCATGCTTTACAATATAAAAATTATTGTATGTTTGACATCTATTTTCTCGTACAATAAATATGTTCATTTTTTTTTCAGTTCAGTATATTTACGTTAGTCGACCTACAAGAACACTTATTTTAGGTTTTTTTGTTAAAAAGTTTGATTTTCGAACCGTTTTTTCATAAGCATGCCAATCAAACGTTAAAAAGCACAATATATCTTTTAATTTCCTTATAAAGTTCAGGTAAAATTTATATTTGAATGTATTACATGTTATTAAACAAAGGTATAACAAACATATAATAAAAAAATGGTATCACATATTTTTCAACAAAACGATAAATAAATTGGATTACGGTTACAATCCAAACGCCTAACCGCGTGAGTAAAATACACGTGCCTAATGTAGGGTTAAATGAAAATTTATGTTATACAGGATGTTAGGTAAATATGCGGCAAAACTTCAAGTGGTTATCCTTGGCCTATTCTAAGAATATTTTGCCCTATGGTGATTTTTGAAAAACCCCTTTGTTTCAAAGATACAGGGTGAACAAAATGTGCGACAACCATATTTGATATTGGTTGCAATCGACTTTTCTTCACTATCTCAAAATCGACTTAGCACAGTTTACAGCTTTTGGCCAAGTTTCACCAAGACCGCCCATGATGTCTGTGTGTGCTTGCGCGCACGTGCGCCTGTGTGTGTATGTATGTATGTGTGTGAGTGTGTGTGCGTGCGCGAATGCGTGTGTGGGCGTCTGTATTGTCTATGCGTGTGTGCGTGCGTACGCGCGTGTGTGCGCGGGTGCGAGCGTGTGTGCGAGCGGGCGGGCGTGCGTGCGTGCGGGCGTGCGTACGTATGTGTGGGTGTGTACGCGTGCGCGTGTGTGCGTGCGTGCGTGCGTGTGTGTGTGTGCTATGTGTTGGTGTGTGCGTGTGTGCGTGTTGCGTGTGCGTGTGCGTGTGTGCGTGTGTGCGTGTGGTGCGTGCTGTGCGTATGTGTGCGTTACGTGTGTGTGTTGTGTGTGTGCTGTGTCGTGTTTGCGTGTTTGCTGCGGGCGTGCGACGTGTGTGGTGTGCGTGTGTAGTGCGTGGCTGTGGGTGCGTGTGCGTAGTCTGTGTGTGCTTGTTCGTGTGTTGTGTGTGTGTGCGTTGCGTGCGTGCGCGTTAGGCGTGTGTGTGTGCGCGGTGTGTGCGCGTGTGTGCTTTGTATGTGTTGTGTGCGCGTGGGCGTGGGTGGTGCGTGCGTGTGTGCGTTGTGCGTGTGTGGTGTGTGTGTGTCGTGTGTGTGCGTGTGGTGCGTGTGTGCGTGTGCTGTGCGTGTAGTGGCGTGTGTGCTGTGTGTGTGAGTGCGCGCTGTGCTGCTTTGTGTTGCGTGGTGCGTGGGCGGCTGTATGTGGTGTGCGTGCGAGTGGTGTGTGCGTTGTGGTGCGTGGTGTGGTGGTCGTGTGTGTTGTGCGTGTGTGCATGAGTGCGTGTTGCGTGTGCGTGTACGTCTGTGGTGTGCGTCGCGTGTGTGCTGTGTGCGTGCTGTGCTTGTGCGTGCATGCGTGTTGTGGCGTCGTGCGTGCTGCGTGCTGCGTGCGTGTGGTGTGTCGCGTGAGTGTGGTGCGTGTGTGCGTTGTGCGTTGGTGCTGTGTGCGTGTGTGCGATGCTGTGCGTGTGCGCGTGTGTGTACGTTGTGCGTGGGTGCTGTGCGTGTGCGTTGTGCTTGTATACGTGTGTGATGGTGTGTGCGCTTGCGTGCTGCGTGCGTGCTTCGTGCGTGCTTGCGTGCGGGCGGGCGGCGTGTGTGCGTGCGTACGTGTGCTGTGTGTGTTGTGTGGCGTGGGTGCGTGTGCGTGTGTGCGTGTGTGCGTGTGGTTGTACTTATGTGCGTGAGTGCATGCGTGTGTGTGTGTGTTGTGTATGTGAATGCGTGCGTGCGTGCTTCGCGCGTGCGTGCGTATGTGTCCACGTGGGTCCTGCGTGCGGGCGAGCCCGCGTGCGTGCCTGCGTGCGACGGGCGGGCTTTCGGCCGTGCGTGCGTGTGTGCGTATGTGCGTGTGTGCGTATGTGCAATTGTGCGTGTGTGCGTGTGTGCGTGCTTGCGTGCGTGTGTGCGTCGATGGGTGGGTGTGTGCGTGCTTACCTGCGTGCGTGCGTGCGCACGTGCGTGCTTGTGTCTCTATGGATGTATGTTAGTATCCACGATAACCCCCGAAGGAAAAGACACATGTACGTAAAATTTTGTATTTAAGCTTGGTTTAATTTTGCTTATAGCTTATTAGAATTTGGGAGAAATCCAACAGCGGCGAGGGGGAGTTTATTTTGTTTAGTTTTTGGTTTTTGTTAAATATTTCTAAAACAGCTGCATCGTTCAAAGATATAAAAATACCTAGACGTAGACCTTAAACGTACCGATCAATTATATTCTATGCAATTTTTTGATACGACGCGTAATTTAGCGGCAAAAATTCCTATGGTAGAATTTGGAGAATTTGGACGACTTGCGAAATTGGATAGTTGCTGAGTGTAACTCAAATAGAAACGACCCTGGTGTGTTTGAAAGAGGTCGGCGAGAAGATTGAATGCTTGTATCCAGGCTGGAGGAAGTCATTTCGAACATTTATTGTAGATTGAACAACTTTACATGCACTTTTTGATAATAAAATATTGTTACTTTCGCAAATTTTGTTCACCCTGTATTTTTATAACAAAGGGGTTTTTTAAAAATCATCACAGAACATAACATTCTTCGAATGGGCCAAGAAATAACCCCTTGAATTTTTGCCTCATGTTCACCTAATACCCGTATATAATTTATAAAACCCCGTACCCATAAGCCTCCACAAACCAAATTTTGTTCAAATTGGTTCACCCTTTTCCCGGTATATCGTTAACCTTCCCTCAATTCTTTCAGATAAAAAAAAGGAATTTTATTTTGGGACGCTTCTACCTTGAGAACGTGTAAAATGCGGTGTCATCTACTCTCTAAAAGAGAATGTTTCAGTGGTAAAAGGTTCCACTACAGACTGCAAATAGATGTCTGTAGTTTGAAAAAGACCGTAATGCATGTTTTCAAATTAAGTTCGATATTGCATTTGGGTGTCTGTGAAAAGTATATAAATGTGAACAATTTCCGAATGATTCCTTAATCAGATATTTGTTATTGTGGGTTTTAATTATATTTGGCAAGTTTACCGTTTAATACACTTTCAGAAACTATTTATGAACTAAATTTGCACTAATTATTTAAAAAATCCATACGCCATTTCTGTAAACATGCATCTTGTACTTTAGGACAATAAATTGCATGGAGATTATGTAATAAAAATGATTTAAAGCAAGCACGTCACTCAGTGATTGCCGAAGACATGATTATTCGGGAGACTATCAGGTATTTTAACTTATCAAAATCTGGAATACTCCGACACGTATACCAGAACAATGTTACTATAGGTGCCATAGGTAATCATCCACTCCCCATTGTTAGTGTCCCCACGTGTTCATTTTTAGAAACACATGTTGAATGGGACACCTTCTGGCACAGTAGGTTTAACAAATCTATCGGGTTGTTCTAACGAACTGATAAGTAGAATGGGTGTTGCTTCACCCTCCCCACTTTTTTAAATAATGACCCCTAAAAAATGCCACGCCACTAGTTGGATTTTGTTCATTTACGAACTTGACCTAGATTGTATGGCAAAGAGATTTTGTGCAGCTTCAGGCTGTGATTGGAGTGCAGTGGTGCACCACTGGTTTGTGATCGGTTTGCCCCACTTTTTTAATTGTGACCCTCTAACAATGCCCCGTCACTGGTTGGATTTTGATCATTAACTAAGTTGACCTAGATTGTATGGCAAATAATTTTTGTACAGCCCCAGGCTGTGATTGGAGGGCAGTGGTGTGCCCTTGGTTTTAATTGGTCTGTTTTGGCGGCCAATTTGTGGGCGAACCTTATCAGTCATCTTGCCGGCCATTTTTAGAGCGTGCCTTGTCTGTTACTTTCCCCCCGTAATTAGGGTCCTTTTGGCAGTTCAGCCCCTGCAGGGTAGGCAGCCGCAGACACGCCCACTTCCAGCTATCTGTACAAGTAATTAAATAAAGTAAATCAAATAAGGGGTAAACCAAAAACGGTTATTTGTCAGTGTTGTTGTTGGTAATCGTATTGAAGAAGAGTGTGTATAACTGATGGTTTTTTGTTATATATATATATATATATATATATATATATATATATATATATATATATAACTGGGTGTCTAGAATCTACCCACGTTCTATGGCTATCTTTGTTATTATAAGAGATACAGAGACGGTTAAATTAGCAAAGTTGGGCAGAATTACATGATAATTCAAATACCAATAAGAAAATTCAACATTGTTGCCAACTTTCTAAGATATCTGGAAATAACTAAAAATCGTCAAAATTTTCAATCGGCTACATTATAAAGCGACTTTTGATAGTTATTTTTACGCAAAATGGGAAAATGCGAATCAAAATTTTTTTAGTAATTATTTTTCTAGCTACAACCAAACATACATTTTTTTTAAATGGCAACTGTAGGTGGCTATGGACTCATCCGATGGTTTATTTTTTTCTGACCTCAAAAATGTGTAGCTTTGTATGTTTAATATTATTAGTTAACTCTCAATTTAAAAAAAAAGGTAATTATATTTATTAAACAAATTAAAGTGTGCCGTGAACATTTAAATAACAAAATAAGCTCATATTCTGCTACTAAATTTGTGGAAACAACAAGAAATAATGTACTACATTATCAAATTAAAAAAGTGCAAAGTAAATTTAACTTACAGCCAAGAGTAACAGCAAAAAATATAAACAGATAATACAATCCTAGAAGTCCTTCAAAATGCCCTGCATTATTTTGAACACACATTTGACATCGTTCTAAAATTTCGTTTTGAACTATTAATAAACTTTGGGTTCTAATTTGTTGTATAGTAACACGAATTTTATTTTTTAAATCATTTAGATTACCAGGTTTTACTCGGTACACTTTGTCTTTAATTGCACCCCACAAGAAAAAGTCCAGGGGGGGTTAACTCTGGAGATCGCGGCGGCCAAGTTATTGTGTGCTGGTGCCCCGTCGTGTTGAAAATAATTCAAATTTTGAATTACCTTGAACGGAAGGGCGCCCAAAATTTTTTCTTTTCGTAAAAAAGTTAGATATCTTTCGAAATTTAAATTGTACTCATAAAAAAACGACCCAAGGATTTTGGTATCAATAATACCGCACCAAACGTTTACTGAAGAGCATATTGATCTCTCCTCTCAGCAGTAATATTAGGATTTTCTTGGGACCGTTGGCTACGATTTTTTCTATTGAAGATGCCGTTGTTTGTACATTTTGCTTCATTGGTAAAAAGAATGGTTTTCGAGAATTGATTGTTTGCTCGACTTTCATTAATCAACCATGTAGCAAAACGTAATCTTTTCTGATAATCTTCAACATACAATGTATTTCCTATATGAAAATGATATGGCTTAAAATTATTTTGTTTTAAAATAACGTGGGCTACATCTTTGGAAGTGTTGCTCTCGTTCACAATTTTACGCAGAGATATAGTAGGTTTAAATTCGACGTAAGCTAAAACACGTTCTTCTGTTTTTGTGTTAACGTTAATTTCAAAATTTTGAGGTTTAGTAAAAGACGCATATTTTTTTAAATTCGATTCGAGTTTGGCAAATAATCTCACATCGGGTTGTCTTCTTTCCATATAAGTTTGAAGGTATAATTCCGAAGCAGCATTAGCATCTCTGTTAGACACGTAATAGCAAAAAAGCATATAATTGCTTTCAGAAGAATAAGCCATTAATAAATTAATATTCACTATTTAAGTACGAGCTACAACTGCTTACAACAAATAATTCAATATCTACTATTTGACAGTCAACAATGAAGAGTTTTGTTTTTAATTGTCACAGCACACCACGGCAAACATTGTATTTGTTTAGTAAATACTATAATTACAATTTTTTGAAAATTTTGAGTTAACTAAAAATACTAAACATACAAAGCTATACATTTTTGAAATCAGAAAAAAATAATCCATCGAATAAGTCCATAACCACCTATAGTTGCCATTTAAAAAATGCATGTTTGGGTTATAGCCCGAAAAATAATTACTAAAAAAATTTTTGATTCGCATTTTCCCATTTTGCGTAAAAATATCTATCAAAAGTCTCTCTTATAACTTTTTCGTATTTTGAATACCTATTAAAAAAGATATAGCCGATTGAAAATTTGGACGATTTTTAGTTATTTTCAGATATCTTAGAAAGTTGGCAACAATGTTGAATTTTCTTATCGGTATTTGAACTATCATGTAATTCTGCCCAACTTTGCTAATTTAACGGACTCTGTATCTCTTATAATAACAAAGATAGCCATAGAACGTGAGTAGATTCTAGACACCCTATATATATATATATATATATATATATATATATATATATATATATATATATATATATATATATATAACAACAAAACCAATAGTTATTTACAGGGTTATTTTTTATTACTGAAGATAGACTTTTACGTCCAAAAGCAAAGTTTTAGGGCGTAATCTAAGAAAATTTCAAGAAAAAAATTATTCCTGCGTTATCAGTCTTTGTAGTATCTTCAAAAACGACATTTTTTAATTGGCAATATTGCATTTCTTTGGAAATCTGCAGTATTAGAGCCAAAAATTTTCATTTTGGAAGCCGTTAGTTATTATGCAGAAGTTTATTGTCCTACTGGTCTTAGTCTGAATTTACCTGTCACGTAAACTTGCAACCATGGTATCGTGGAACTGTCACAGTATTAATAGTTTATCAATTCAGGGTTTTTTGTTCGTTTTTTTCCTTTCTTTTTACTACAAGATGGATCGAATAACTCCACAAGAGCGAATTGAATTATTTTTTCTACACATTAGAGTCTGGACTTTGAGGGCAGCTTGCACTGAATTTCATTTCAATCATTCAGATAAACCACGTCCAAATCCAGAATATTTCAGATACAATCTACATGAAGTGTACGCGCAAGAGTGCGAAGAAGGCGTAAAGATATTAATACTAAGGAAGAGATCCTGTTGAAGAATGTAGAAAATCAACGTAATTCGACAAATAAAATTGCGCAAGAAGTGGGTTGTCCCAAATTAAAGTCTTGACGACATTGCAGGGCCACAAATTTCATTCCTATAAAACGATGTGTCCAGGAATTGCACGATGACGACTGCAACAGAAGAATGGAATTTTACAACTGAATTATAGAAAAAAGCAGCAGCAACCGGAGTTTGAAAAACACACTTTGCAGAATTACAGGCACCAATCCTTGCTGGGCCGAAGGCAGAAGAACTCAAAATAATCCCAAAGTTAATGTTTGGTGTGAAATTTATAATAATCAAGTGATAGGTCCGATTTTCATTGAGGGTAATTTAAATGCAGCAAGGTATTTAGATTTACTACGGCAGGAACTGGAACCGTTTTGGATAACTTTCGATTGGATGAAAGACAATCATTTTATTTTCAACAAGATGGTGCTCCTCCGCATTTTACCTTACCGGTGAGAGATTAGTCAGTAGTTACCTAACCATTGGATGGGGAGAAGAGGACCCTGACCTCGCCCCGCTAGACGTGCTTCTTTGGGGACACTTAAAATCCAAGGTGTATGTTACTAAATCTACCTCCGTTGAAGAATTACAACTAAACATACAACGACAAATTACGACTGTAACACCGGCCATGTTAAAGAATGTGCAGAAAAATTTTATGAAACGTGTACACTGCTGTCGGGTACAACAGGGACGTCAGTTCGAATATTTGATGAAAAAACGGCTTTTTTTACTTTTGTTTCATTTTCTTACTAGATTTTTTAATTTTAATAATTTTTATTTATTACTTCGTTGGCTTTTTGCAAAATGTAACTTAAATCAAGGCAGTATTTTGGATTGAAGGTTAGTTTTTACAAGCTGTATAAATCAAGCCAGTATTTTTGAAATGAAAGTTGGTTTTTGCAAACTGTAACTTAAATCAAAGAAACCTTCAAGTGTTTGTATCTAGAGGATATTGAAACAAGATGTAGACATTGACAGCTTAAGCAAACGCAGCAAATGATTTTGCTATTCGTATAATTCTCAAAACAAAGGTTATATAAAAGATCAAGTATATTATCACCGCCAAGGCGCCAAGACGGATCAACCAGCAACCACGGACACGCCACTGCCCTACAATTACAGTCTAGGGATGTACAAAAATTATTTGCCATAAAATCTTGCTCAAGTTCGTTAATGAGCTAAATTCAACCAGTGGCGGGGCATTTTAAGGATCATACTTAAAAAAGTGAAACGAACCAATCAGAAACCAGAAGTGTGCCATTGCCCCCCAAACGCAGTCTGAGGCTGTAACAAATTCTTTGCCATAAAATATAGGTCAAGTTCGTTAATGAACAATATCCAACCAGTAGCAGGGCATTTTGTAGGGGTCATAATTATAAAAAGTGGAGGGGGGAGTGAAGCTGCAACGATTCTGCTCCGATATTTCTGATACATATGAATCATAAAAATATGAAAATGTTTATACTTATATAAGACTATATTTTTCGACAACTATTACAGTTATCGTCCTCAGTAGTGGTAAAATCTTTTAGAATTGTTTAAGGTGTTAGATCAAATTTATGCAGTATGAAAAAGTGAAAACGTAAACATAAGCCTGCTATTAATGTCACAGTTTGATAAACGTATAAAGCCAACTATGGAATCTAATTTTAGTAAAGAAATCAGAACACGCTCTAACGGTCAAAGGTTAACAGTGAAAACTGTTATAATTAAAGAGAATATTTAACAAAACTGAATCAAATTATGATGTAGGTAAGTATAAAGTTATCAAAAACTTTAATTTGAAATTGATAAAAACATTCACTAATAGAAATTTGACATGTCAATTAAAGATCTAATCAAATCTAACAGAGAAATAGCTTTTTTGTTAATAATTGTAATTTTACAGTGAAAACACAATTTTGCACGTTTACTATAGTTTTTAATTTTAATTTCAACTACATATAACGTTAAATTATAGTGCTGTGGTAATTTAACATATAATTGGTCAAGCGTTTATTTCAAGGTCTAGCAAAAAAGGACATAAAAAATCTAGACTTATCTTATCAAAAGCTAAAATTAAAATTAAAACGTACCATTGTGCCTTTTTTTGATTATAGGGAGCCAAAACCTATTTGAACGGAGATTTCCTTCTTGCCTAGTGAAGCTGTTAGGATGTTTGTAAATCTCAACAGTTGACACTGTAAACGAACTTAATAATGAGTTTGTTTTGACAATATTTCCATATTATCAAATTGAATCTCATGATTTAAATTATTTACTTTTCTACAAGAGCAAGATACACTTCGGAAGATGATACTGGGTTTGAAACACCTTTAGCTGTCTTTAAATGTTCTTTAATTTTTCTTGTAGGTTTAAAATACTCCTAATGCCATGATTAATTAGGATTTTTCAATTCTATATGTAACATTGGCTAAGGAAGTTAAGGAACAAAAGCAGTATCAACATTAAGCACTAGTTCATCTTTATGGTTAAATCTATCAGGCGTAGTAACATTATTAATATCTTTATGCGAATATCCATTAGCTTGTAGTTATTTTGTTAAATATTTATATACATCTTTCAAAAACTCGGGATCACAAATTCGTTTTTCTAGATGCACTAAAGATTTAATTACACCAATTTTTTGACGTGGATGGTGGTTTGATAATGTATAAAGGTATCTATCAATGTGTCGGCTTTCTGTAAAACTTAAATAGTGATTTATTAGTTTTATGCATTAGTATATCAAAAAACGGTAAACTTCTATTAAGTTTCCTTCTCTATGTCTCCAAATAACGAACGTGCTATCTATACACACACGCACGCACACGCACACACACACACACACACACACACACACACACACACACATACACACACGCGCGCACACGCACACGAACCCGCACACGCACACGCACACGAACCCGCACACGCACACGCACACGCACACGCACACGCACACGCACACACACACACACACACACACACACACACACACAAACACAAAGTGTAAGTAATCTTGTTCTTGCGGAAAAGTATACGTTGGAACCACAAAATATAGGTTTAATATAAGACGTACAGTACATATGCGATTTTTAGATTATGTCAACTAGAGAAATCTGCAATTGCTGAGTATGCTTTAAATAATTTAAATCATGACCTTCAATTTGATAATATGGAAATATTGTCAAAACGATCTCGTTATTATGTTTGTTTACAACGTGAAGCTATTGAGATATACGAACATCCTAATAACTTCAAAGGGCAAGAAGAAAATCTTCGTTTAAATAGGTTTTGGAATCTTATAATTAAAAAAGGTACAATAGTATGTTTTAATTTTAATTTTATCTTTTGGTATGTTTAGGTTTTTGTGATGTTTTTTCATAGACCTCGAAGTTAATGCTTTACCACAGAACTATAATAATTTAACATATGCAACATGTTGAAATTAAAAATTATATTAAACGTAATACATTGTGTTTTCACTCTAAAATAACGATTACAATTGATAACACAAAAAACCCATTCGTTCCTAGGGTTGACTAGATCTTTAATTGATTTGTAAAGTTTTTAATTGTGAATGCTTTAATCAATTTCAAATTAAAGTTTTTGTCAACTTTACAGTTGTATCATAGTTTGGTTAAATTTGCTTTTTGATTATAGCATTTTCACTGTTAGCCTTCCACTGTTAGAGGGTGTTCTGATTTGTGATCTTTAAGGCAGTTTACCAGGAAGTTGATGGTGGTGTAAAGTTCGTCTGACGAAGAATCGTAAATGCTATTGCAAGAATCCATCGTAGAAGACAATTTCGCAAAGTCAATACAAAGCGGATTTAGAAATCTCCGAAATTGACGTGGGTGATTACCATCTGTTACAGTTTTAGAGAAAAAATTATTTAGGGACTATACTGCTGACCTTTTAAATTTAAATGGTTGAGGAGTATCGTGCAATGTATTGCCTCGAAAGTTGCGACATTTATCAGAAACGAAATAAGCTATTCGACATTTGTGCGGTAGATGTTATGCCGTAACTGCCTTCTCTAAAAACGGAAGGTGCAGAGTTTTTTAATGTATTTTCCAGTTTGTGTTTGAGTATATGTTATTGTGGTAACGTCTCATTTTCATTCGTCCCAAGTTGCAAACTATGCAGTCCCAAAGTCCAACAAGTTGGTACCTAGGGACAGGCTGCAGATCTAGTCGTTACTGCCACTGACGTAGTAACAATTAACAATCAAATAAAACCAAGCAACGATTTTCTGTCACAAACGCTAGACAGATTCACTACTCATAAGCTAATTTTGAAATACCTTCGACACTCTCTAATATCACATATTGTCTTTTTTGTCCAAAAGGACAACGCTGTTCCCTATCTTTTCTTAGAGTACCTAACTGCCATACAAAGACTTTATTTTTTCTCATAGTGAAATATATTGCATTTATTTTTAAAAATGTCTCTGTGAAACATGAGAATTGAGAATGGGAATTTGTTTGATGCATAGTGCAATAATATGGTATTTATACTTTAAAAATGTCTTGTGAAACATGGGAATCCGATTAGTATACACTCTATATATGCTTTTAATGTAAAATAATCATTTAGTTTACATTGGATAATTGTAATACAAATACAAAATCAAAATACAAATTCAAATTGTATATTTAATGATCAACCAGCAATGTATTAGTAACGTGATACCTCAGTAGATACCTACAGGCAATTCCACGAAGAAACTGATGAACGTCATTAATTTATGTAAGTAGTCCCAACGTTCTAGATTATTTCTATTCCCTTTTGAGTTATGGCGACATACGAAATAGTAGCATGCATAATTTGTTGAAACTAGCTAAATAAATTAATAACGTGCATCGGTTTTATCGTGGATTTGATAGTAGTTTAATCCTTTCTAAAAGCGTTGCACGTCATACATTCTATGACGTCACTATTACACGTCCTTGCCAAATCCCTTTTAAGGTATTGCGAGTTATGTAATAACACACATGTGTGATGCTGGTCAGCACGATACAATTAACAACGCTAATTTTATTCCGAAAAGAACACATTCTTGTGCTAAGAGGGCAATGAATATAAACGGAAAATTGGCGATCGTAAGAGCAAAATAAACTGTCAACTGCTGTCAAAAATCGTTCGGCTTCGATGTTAGTACAGTTGCCACCTTTTTCCACTAAAAAGTTTAATCTTAAAGAAGTCAATGCAACCAAATACTTGTTTTAAATTGGCATGGCATTTTATTCCGTCGATGACGTGCATGCTTTAGAAAGTGAACAAACCATATTCGAATAATATCGTCGTTATTGTAAAACGCCTTAAACAAATGTACTCAGTAAGGATATCTTAGCAACTTGCAATGGCATCTGCTGAGTTCATTTTATACTAGCGATGATTTTTGCGAAATAAACAATTCCGTAAAGTAATATAAATTTTACGGTAATTATTAAAACAAACTTCATACGGACTAAAAAGGTCGTTTACGGTATATGTGTATTAAATGGTGACTAATCGATAAATAACTATTTATTATTCAATTTTATGTATGATTTAATGCATAATTTTTATTCATTAATAAAAACACATTGAATATTAAAGTTTTTCAGTTACTGCAATACTGTCATTCATAAATAAACAATGCTAATATCTGGATGAATATACATTTTTTTTTCAATCTTGCAACGCTGCAATTAATGGTCTGCACGTAAAATCACCCGATTGTATACCTATCTCTGATTGGTTGAATACAATGTGGTGATTTCTTCAGAACGCGTAAAAGTCTCATTTTAAAACAAAAGAAATTTGAATCTATTAGAAATGGGGGATTTTAAAAACAACCCTCATTTCACTCCAACCGATGATTTTAATATTAACGAGTTAACAGGAATAGATGGTAAATATATTAACCCTTCAGTTAATGTTACATATTTAATTGTGATGTTTACTTACTTTCCAGATATAATTTCAAATTGTGAAAGCGAATTATTGAAGAATACGTTATTTGAAGATAATGCATTCCTTGATCCCTTACAAATAGATGATTTGTCGCTAGATATTTTAGGTTTGCCAAATAGTGTATTTGATTCATCATTACCAATACCTACTAACGATCAGACATTGTACACTCCATCAGTAAAACAACAACTACCTACACTTGCAAGGTCAGTTCCCGAACCATTTCTAACAGCTAGACCTGTTCAACGTATCAGTCCACAAGTTTCATCAGAAATTAAATCTGAACAAATTGGCAGTTTTTCCATACACCAACAATTACAAAATGCAGCAACAGTTATTATATCCTCACCTAATCTTAGTAGTAATCAACACATGGTGTATTCCAATATACAACCGTTACAAACAAATCAGCATGTAGTTTTACAACAATCGGGTATCACAGTACCTACTCTTAATAAAACAATACCAAAAGGACAGCAGGTGTTAATACAAAGTGTTGGACAGATACCATCAGATAAAATGCAACAAGTTTTACTTCAGACAAAATTAATAAAATCAGATCCTCAGTTAGCTAAACAAACTGTTATGTATACAACTGCACCACTAACAGGAGCAACAACGACAACTAATGTTCCAACACAAGCTTCCTTTCATACATTGGTTAGCTCAGGTGGACAAATTGTTGCTACTGGTATTCCACTGGTTTTAGAAACAGATAAGAAAGTTGCCATTAACAGAGTTTCACCACAAAATAAAGAACCGAAAGTAAAAGAAGTTAAGAGAAGTGCTCATAATGCTATTGAAAGGAAGTACCGCACCAGTATTAATGATAAAATTGTTGAATTAAAAAATATGATTGTTGGAATGGACGCAAAGGTACGTATTTTTTATTTTTAGTGTTGTAACAAGAGTTTGCTTGTGTTAATGTTAATAATTATTATTTGCAAATCAACCTTTTCTTTATGCAAGCATATATCTCACAGTGGTTCAAAAATTGTTGCGTTAATGGTGATTACTTAATTCATTTGTATTACTATGGTTAATTATCTGAATCAAATGCAGATCACATCAATCTAGATTACAAATTTCTCCTTTATTATTTGGTCAATATGTTACTAGAAAGAAGCAAAAGGAGTAGTCGATACTTGGATATTTGATTAGGGTTTATTATTGTTGCCGTCGGTTATATCTTTTTATTTAAACAGGGCATTTGTAAGACCAGACAATATTGCTGCTTTACGGATTTACGAAACTTGAATCAAGTTAACTTGTCATATCAATGTTTGTTGCAACAATTTCGTTTATAGCAATTTTAACCCTTTCACTGCACCACAGTGTTTAAAATATTGTCGTGTGCATGAAAGTCATCGCTGGCATGTACATACATTAGGAATAAAGTTGTCTGGAGCAATATACTTACAAAAGTGTTTATTTTGTATTTACAATGTTATCTTATAGACAAGTATGGGCATTTTGAGCAGTCAGTGCAAAAAAATTGCATTGCAGTACAATGCAGTTTTTAACAAGCCAGCCCCTTCATGATGTTGTCTCGCAAGCGACAATACTCTACTTGAGCAAGATACCACTAAAACACGGCATGTGAGTATACTCGCTTTGAGCATTGAGGTCCTTTCCAATTATTCTCGTCTGGAGCAGTGAAAGGTGATTAACAAAGTTCAATTTTTGTAAATCTCTTTTTTGTCATATTTATAAATTTACCATGCCTATGTTCAGATCGATAGATTGGTTGACTTTACCAGTCATAATTGGTTGCTGTGGTTGTTAAAAGCAAATATGATGGGTAAGTTATTACTTACCGTTCTACAAAAAGGTAAGTAAAAATAAGAATGCTTTTGTATCTCTGGAAATCTCTCTTCATTGGATGAAAATAATCAAAGAAGTTAAAAGTTTAACTTGTCTCACACAATAAACATTTTGTTCAACTAGTAAACAACCCTTACTCTTTTTAATACTTAATGTAACATTGAGAGAGTTCTTGAAATGTCAAAAACATTTCTCGTTAGTTCAATGACAACCTAATAAAAAATTTTATGACCTACTGGATTACAAACAGATGACGAATGTGTAATTATCATTCAATGTTTCGCAGTTGTATTCGATTACTATAAATTAGATCCCATTTATATCATAGCTATGAAATGAATGTAATGATTAAAAATTGTTTCTCTGGCATATAAATAAAAAATGTGTATTGTTATTTTTAACAAGTGAAGATTATTCAACATGTTGACTGCCAACTACAAGATAGCTTGTAAGTTTATTACCTCTTTAGAATGCCAACTGTGTTATCTTGTAGCATCTTTACTTACCACATTTGTACAGCTACAAGGAAAGTCTTAGCATAACAGTGTAAATATGATTAGTTGACCTCGGAGAAGAAAAAAAATCAGGGCCAACTTAAACAGAAAGTTTAATAATAAATAAACAGAAAATATAATTATACAAAGTTTATTCACAAAGCAAAAGTTTATACAAGTTTATTTAAGCAGAATAATATTTTTATTTGCAGGTGTCTGAAACAATTTCAGAAAACTCAATCATCAATTCATAATTAACCCTATAACAATGGGGCACTGGAAGAAGTATTTAAGAAATTGAAGTGGGAGAACTATGGGCTAGCCATCGAAGGAAAAAGAATATCAAACCTACACTTTACATATGATGTGGTGTTAATAGCAAAATCCAGAAACCAACACAAGATGATAAACGATCTTAGACTAGCAAGTAAAGAAGTAGGTCTAGTAAAACTTAAAACATGTTTAAAGCAGAATTACCAGTGCGGGTTAAACGGAAAGTCTTTGACAGTTGTGTAATTCCGAGTATGACGTATGGTGCGCAAACATGGTCCCTAAATAAAAATATACAGAATAGACTAAGAGTAAATCAAACAAAAATGGAACACTCAATGTTAAATATAAGGCTCCTCGATAAAATTCCACTAGAAGAAATAAAAAGAAGATCGGGTTTAAGGGACATATTGGAAACTAGTAAACTACTGAAATGGAACTAGGCTGGACATATCATGCAGTTACTAGATGACAGGTGAACAAAAAGAACAACGAGCTGGAAAGTAACAGGAGGCCGACGGAAATGAGGGAGACCACCATGTAGATGGGAAGATGAATTAGTTAGTGTGGAGGGAAAGACATAGAAGGAGTGAACAAGAGACAAGAAGCAGTGGAAGAAAATGGGGGAGGCCGTTGCCCGACAGCGGGATTCTTAGGCTACATTACAATATTTTTATTGTTTGTGATCATTTTACTTCCACATCCAACGGATGGGAAGTACTGTATTACTAAAAAAATTTTCAAAAATTTGTAATTGCTTGATTGCTTTAAAATGATCGAAAACATACCAAAAACAAAATTTTAGCAAAAAAAATTTCGTCTGTGTGTGTATGTGTACTCCATAACTTTCGAAGGACTTAACATATCAACTTGAAATTTGGCACACATAGATGTTAACTACCCAAAGCGACTGATCGTTTTTGGGGTCAGTGGGGTATGGGGAAATGGGTAAAATTGCCCTTTTGCAAATTTTAATTTTTAATTTTTTTCCTTTTAATAAGTGATTAGTAATGTAATTGTTAGTATCTTTTGTCCCTATAATTTTTCTGCACAACAAACTGTTTACAAGATATTAGCAAAAAACAGTCACTTTAAAAAACCAGTTTTTCCTAAATATCTCCGGAACTACTTAACATATTGAAAAAGTGAAAATACCAATAGATAGGAAATAAAATTTCTTACAAAAAGTGTTTGTACAATTTTTTCGAAAATTTTGTTATTTTGAAATATTTCAAAAAACTCGATTTTGGAACTCGTTCGCAAGATTTTTGTAAAATTTTGGTGTTAGAAAATCAAATTTCTGATCGAAAAGCATTTTTTAAATTTTTTGTAAAGTTAATCGTTATCGAGTTATTTACAAAAAAACGATTTTTTGATGTGGAAGTATTGATACAATTTGCAGCAGTTTTTAAAACAACCTTCCGCAAAGTGGTGGCTTCTCTTCGCAGATTGAGCAGTTGCAACGCGTTTTTTTAGCTTTGGTACAAATTTGACATGGTTTTGCCAAATTTAATGGTAACTGGTACTCTGCAAATAATGAAGAAGCTCTTGTGATCTACGTCTTTTGAAACTGGTTGAATCTCTTCTCCAATCAACACGAGGATGAATGCTTTTCTAAACTTTAAAAATTTTATTTGAGATATATACTCTCCATAATATATATGTATTACCAACCTTTTAGCCCATCTAATAGTCTTTTTAGAGATGTGTAATGTTGCAGCATTTGATTTGATCGATCAATGGACATTCCTAGATTGTAGTCCGGAATTATATTTGGTTTTTTGGAAAGCTTTCTATTGTGATTGGACACCTCTACCATTTCAACAACATACATATTTGAAATGGTAAAGAAATCTTGCTTGTGTTTCCATTTATATACAGTACCAGGAGCACTTTGCTGCCAAATAAACTTCCATTCTTTCGCTTTTTGATTTAACATATCTGTGGGATTCCTCTTTCGGTTATTTCATAGACTTCCACACACATAAATTTTTTGTGTAGTTAGTAATTTTGTAAGAGTAACAAAATTATAAAAATTATCCAAGTATACTGTATATCATATTCCTTATCAAGATACTCCTCAAGTAAACATCAGTAGTGTGATATAAATTATTGTCAATTTCCTCACATACTGTGTAACTTTTATTTTCATAAATTCGGATTTCATAGCTTATCAGTTTGACACTGTATTTCTGTGCACTGGCACAAATGCAATCTTCCACCCCACATCATCATTGATTCATCAATACAAATATTTTTATTTAACACATAATATTATTGAAAATTGAAATGATTTGATTTATTATAGGTCGCACCTTGTATATATAATCTATTGAAAGATTGTATTGAGTTACCAAGGAAGAAAAATAGCGCAATAACAATTGAAATCTATTTCGACCCAAACGTGATCGCCAAAACATTACATTATACTTTTGTTTCTATTTGAGTAATGTTCTATTCAAGGAAAAGAATTAGGGCCCAATGAAAACTTTCATTTCTGCAGCACTAAAGTCTTTCCACTGTGATAATCTCTTAGATTTTTACTTTCTCGTATACTACGTATACTAAGAGAAAGTATTGCAATCGAAAAAAATTTTTGAAATTGTTTTGGCGGGTTTAAACGTTTTGGTGTTCTCCGAGTCGAAAAACATCGATTTCGCGAAAAAAATTTTTCGTGTGTCTGTGTGGATTATTTGATCGAGATTTTAATGGGATTTGACATGGACCCCTATATCTGAAAGTTTTGTATAAAACTGGCTTTTCGTAAAAATCAATTAATGGGGGGCGAAATGAGGGTGTTTTTTGGGGTGCATTTACAAAACCAGAGCCACAAAGTCTATCTTTGGTGAAAAGTTAGTAACCCTAAACCCCGATAGAACAAATTTTTTTAAATTCTATTTCAAAATGGCAGCCAATATGGCGATTTTAGTACATTTAGGCGCTTGCGTTGTCACCAAGAAACCATAAAAGCTACTTGCAATTTGAAAATCGCAACTTGTAAATAAAAGTACATGCTTTCGAACGGTTTGTAAATATTTTTGAAAAAAAAAGGCGCTTAATTACGGGGTTAAAATACCATTTTTTTCAAAATTGATTTTCTCAAAAACGGCTCTGGTAATTTTTTTTTAATTTACGTATTTTGTAGTCACATATAACGAAAATATAATGAGCTTTATGAGATTTCTCTAACTTATCCAGGACCGGCGTTAGAAATTTTTAATTTTGAAAATTTCAATCCCTTTTAACTATGCTTCTGATAAAAATGAAATCTTGGAATTAAGGGATTATATGGTAGACATATATAGCTGCTAACTGCTATATTGAAATATTTTTAGCGCTTCTGGTTTTGCTGAAAATAACAAAAAAAATTATTTTTTAATTTTTTTTAATATTGTATATCAAAGTTTCAAAAACAAATTAAAGTAGTTTAAAGTTAATTTCTCATGCTATCCAAATACAGGGTGAATAAGAAAAAAGTTATTTTGTAGGTTGTAACAACAATAAATAATGCCAAGTTGTAATAACAAAATGTGGTGATGTAACTACTCAATTGTTATGATGTAATTTGAATATTCTAATAAAGTAATAATGAAATTAGGCAAAATTCTCCCTAAACACAAATCATATAACTAATTGAGATACTTACCTTTCTTCACTAATTTGTGCCTTTGACTCTTATCGGTAGATTAATAAAGGACAGGTTCTAATAAACTGATTTGCTAATATACCTAAAATGCTGCTTGATTCCAATCTGCTTAATTATTTTCTTTTATACTAAATAATAAAAAAAAATGTAATGCAAATAAAAACAATAAAATGATACCTCGAGCGCCAAACTATTTTTATACGGAACAGTTAAACCTAGTTAATGAACAATAAAAGCTTTCTATTAATATAAAAAAAAATAACAATGTGCAATTATGTTTATTTACCAAAATGATGATTAAATAAAATTGGTCTTAAAACTATGCTTATAGTAAAGAAAAAGAAACAATCATATAAATACCTCGTTCGCATGAATTGGAAACGGTCAACTCAGTAATGTCATTATTGTATCAACATGCGTAAATTCTTGTAACCATTTAACCGCCACACCCAATAACTGGAAGTATTATTATAATTTCTTCTTAAAATATTTCATTATTTTGAAATTTTGTATGCAAAAATTGCCAACATGCAATGGGACGTATGCACCAATTGAAATTACTTGCGTATTTAAAATGTAATTAAAGTACCATCATAAAAGAAAAAATGAAAAAACGAAGTAAACTGAAGTGACTTAAGTAAACATCATAAAAATGCCATATAAAAGTGCCATATAAAAGTATGCATTATTAAAGTATGCAAAAAGTGCCTAAAAAAAGCAAATGTTTTAATTTAAAATATAACAAGTTAAAAGATCTCTTACCATCTAAACCGATGGCACTTATGCACAAAAATTTAGGGAAAATCCCCAAAACAATGTTTCATACTGTAACATTCAACAGGAAGTGAATTAAATAGAGGCTTTCAGAGTAGCTCCTGTAAGTGTCCCCCCACGCATCTGCGCATAGAATTAAGTTATCACGCTTTGCGCGGTTTTAAATGATCAGAATACCATTTTTAAGGAAAGGGAAATATAAATCTTTACCAAATATTTACACTTAAAAAGATATGTATTATGAAATGCAAATTAAACTGCCTACCTCATTCCTACAATGCAAAACTTTAACACTTTTCCTAACATATATAACTAAATGAATGAAAGATCTTAAATTAAAGTATAATTTAGTACAACACGAAAAAGGGTTGTTACAAGGTAAGTATATTTTATTATATTGCAAGTTATACGGAGTTAGGAATTGATGCGGGCAACAGTTAGTTTCCTTATACGAGCAAATGTTGTGCCGAAGTCCATCAGCCAGATTTATTGTATTTGTTTACGTTTTGCAATTTCTTGCGCAGCATATAAATTCGTTTGTTCTACCAGTAATAGAAGAAATTCTTGAGATAAGATAAGTCTACCAGCGTTTTGACTGTAAAATTTGTTCTATCCAACTTGAAACCCATGTTTTCTTGGGAAATAAATAGTTCTGGACTTTGACGATTTTCTGCCCACAAATTATTCGTATTTGGAGTAGTTTCTTGGGAAGCATCGTGATTGTCTTCAGGTTCGAGAATCGTCTCATCCTCAGATTTGAAGACGACTTCATCACTGTCTTCACTTGAATTCACATAATTGCTACTGTTGTTACCGTCCTCGTTGAAAATCTCGTCAGATTCAGACTCGCGTAGATTAGCATAGTACTTAAGTTGTTTTTCAGTAAATGGTCTTTTTTCTTATCCATATTGGCCTATATAATTTGGTTATAAAATAACACACACAAGAAAGATGTAAATGTGATGCGCTTGGCACTGTATCTGAATTATTACTAACGAATGTATACATAGTGTATATATGACAGCTCTAACGAGGCGACAGGTCGAGGCATGTCCATGCACGAATTGTCTTTTAGTTATCTTCCGCGAAGAGATTTCTGTTACATCAGCCAACCAGGAGATAATCCGTACCATGTTTTTTATTTTTTCGAAAAAAAGCATTCTTTAAGCTTTTTGATGATATTAATATGTACCGTGTGTCTCTATTTCGTTGTTATAGTTGTTTTTTAAAGATAGAAGTTTGCAGTTTTTACATTCACGTACTTACTTTGTTAACCTATCATGGCAAAATCGAAAATGTAGTATCTTCTTTTCCTTTTGACTTATACCCAAACGTCGATATTTCTACACTTTTTTCAAGGTCTTATACCTTACTTAATGCTATTATACTGATATATTTCGTCAACGGTACTTGCATATTGCGAAGTACCGAATTCAGTGGCGTGCTTAGAATTTTTCTAGGGGGTGCGGTTTTTGAGTAATAATTTTTTTCTTAGATTTTCATTCCTAAGAAACATCTTCCAAAAGTATTTTTTTAACAACACGGTGCCCCAGCCCTTAATGCTTTGGCAGTGAGAAAAACTTAGAAAACCGTTTCCCAAATTGTTGGATTGCAACATTCGGTTTGGTGTACATTCACTGTGCTCCAGAAGGTCAAACTATTAATCAATATTACTACCTTGTGGTTCTTGCTCAACTTCGTGAAAGAATAAGAAAAAAATAGACCCGAATTGTGGCAGAACAAGTCATGGGTTCTCCATCAAGACAACGCGCTGGCTCATTCATTGTCTGACAAGACGTTTCCAGTCAACTACAACATTAAAGTGTTAGACCATTCGCCAGATCTTGCATCGTGCGACTTTTATCTGTTTCCCAAGGTCCAATCTGCATTAATAGTAACAAGATTTCTGTCCGTTGAAACTGTGAAAGGAAAAGCGGCACGCGTCATGAACGAGCTCACAGAAGACTTCCAGTACTGTTTCAAACAATGGAAAATTCGCATGGAGCGTTGTACAGATTGCAGTAATAGTCTCGTTATTTTATAGCCACACCTCGTATATAACCTCATACGGAAATTAACGTAATTTCATCTCACAACTTCATTTCTTTTGAAAAATATATGATTAAGTGGTCACTAAGTTTAAACTACCAATGCGTACTCAAAAATATTTTCAAAATGTATTACAGCGAGGCGTTTAGGTAAAAGTAACTGCAGCTAAAAGGTCATAGCGGAAATTGTTTCTGCCCTTTTTTTCAAACTTACAAAATAGTTAACAGACTGTTATTAAAATTATCACACTAAAGTGATTTAAATTTAAAAATCCTAAAAATTAACAAAAGAATTCAATAATTTAGGGCGAATTTACATGTGTCAAGTAGCTAAAGCAAGCTACTAAATCAAATAGCTAAATAAATCCGTTTAGTAGTTTAGTGTGCGTCTACAAGTATTTTAGTATTCTTGTTTAGTGTCCTTTTAAACATGGCCGCAAGTACAGTTCGTGCATCAATGCAGAATTGTTTATTGAATATATATGGTTGTCTTGGAGAGAAACATCTAGTGCTTCTTCTACGTTACAAAGAGAACTTGCAACTGAAGATTTGTTGGAATACAGAAATTGTATGAGGATGACCACAGAACAATTTAACACACTGTTGAATAAAATTGCCTTTAAAATCACGAAAAACGATACTATACTGCGAACTGATATTCCGGTCAGAATCAAATTGGAAGCCACCATGTCTTATTTAGCAACAGGAGATATTTATAGAACTTTAAAGAGATTATTTCGGGTATCAAGGCCGGCAATTTGCAAATTTGTATCCGAAGTATGCGATGCGATTTACGAAACCCTCAAGGAATACATAAAGTTAAGTTAAAGTATAAAAGCATTTTTTTAACATTTATGGGCAAAAACGTATACATATTATATAATGATATTAACTGTTGAAGAAAGCTTGGCTTATAATGTCTGCCTGTGACACACCGTTGCCGGCTTATTCTTCATAACGATAGCTCATATTTGCCGATCCATTGCTACAACTTGCAGGATTTAAATATGAATATTCGGGGGATTGCATAGGCGTAGAAACATATGATACAGAAGATGTATTGCTGGTGTGGGACGTAGGAGTATTGCAATTAATACCTTGCATGTGAGGATAGACTGTATGCGGTTCTGTGCCCTTATGACTGAAAGCATTATTAACGCCATTAATTGAGCGCCTACACTACGGCCGAATGCCATATACTGATTTTCTATGACAAGTTCACCTCTCACAGTTTCGCTTATCTGTTGAAACCTGTTTCAATTTTGACATCGATCGGCTTTTTTTTTGGTGGGAGTTCCACAGGGCTTTCGTTTGTGGGAGTCAATATTTCCTATTAACTTTCTCCTTATTTTTCTCCAATTGATTTTGAGGCACTATGGGATGGTATATTGCCACATGGTGGTTTCCTTGTTGGTGATGATGCATTCCCGCTAAAAACTTATCTAATGAAACCCTATTCAAAATTGGCTCTTTCAAAGGAGCAAAAAAGTTTTAATTATCGTCTTTGCTTAACAACAATGGGTCTAAGTCTGCTCATAACTGAGATACAGGATCTTAAATTGAAAAAAATAAAATAGATTTTTATTAATAGATCAGCCATTTTTGTGGATAATGACTTAAAAATTGGGTATTAAGTAATTTTAATAAGGACAAACAAGAATATGTGAGAGGATTTGAGTTAACTCGTCGATGTCGCCACATACACCATATTGAGTGGATGAATTAAGCTACAAATTGATTTTCACTCATTAATTTACAACTTACTTATTTAATTTGGATAGCTTCATCATTTCAGTACGTGGTTGTACTTGCCCCCGTGGTTATACTTTACATTTACCTAACCGTAATTGATAATATTAAATGAAATGATACAAAAATTAAAGTAATAAAACACAATTTATGTTACATAAAAATTAATAAATTTTGTTTTATTACTTTATAATTTTTGTGTCACTTATTTCTAATAGCAACATTACATAAATACACTTTATTTTAAAACAAAATTAATTTTTTCGATGTCCAATGTTACGAAGCATTCCATACACTATTTTTACATTTAGTCCTCATCAATTACGGTTAGGTAAATGTAAAGTACAACCACGGGGGCCATGCGGTGAATTAGTAAAATTCAAATATCTCGAAAACTTTTAATATTTTGAAGATCAAAAAAGAATACCTTTTTTATACAGAAATGATGAAGCTATCCAAATTAAATAAGTGAGTTGTAAATTAATGAGCGAAAAAAAAATGTGTAGCTGAATTCATCTATTCAATATGGCGTATGTGGCGACATCTACGAGTATACTCAAATCCCCTCAGATTCTTGTTTGCCCTTACTAAAACTACTTCATACCCAATTTTCAAGCCATTATCTAGAAAAATAGGTGATGTATTAACAATAATCTATTTTATTTTTTTCACTTTAACGTCCTGTATCTCAGTAAGGAGCAGACTTAGACCCATTGTTGTTAAGCAAACTATTATTATTTTTTCCTTCTGAACGTGTAGTTACAATTTGGCCCATTACTTATGAATCACCCTGTATATTTGGAGTTTACTGAAATACATTTATTAAAATTGTAATATTTGAGGGGCGTATATTAACGCAGGTTTTACCACTGTCTGATATTAAATTGTTTAAAAAAGATACAAAGTGAATATGGATAGATATTGTAGACAATTTGAATGTTGGTCTGCTGACTTACAAGGGCAGGCAGTGACTTTTTGAATTTCCCGCGCAGTAATTTTAAATGCAACACTGTTCCCGCCAGCTGTCATGTATTAATAGACTTCTGTCAAATTTTGAGCAAGTTGCGTCATTTAGTTTGTGTTTGACAGCAATTGAAAGCAAACCAGTAGTATAGCTACCGCACTTCTAATCCACTTTTGTCACTAGATTTGTCACCAGATCTAGGAAAAGTCACCAGAAAAGTTACTAGATTTCAAGGTCGGTAACATTGCCTATTTCAAGGGGTAGACCACAGGTGTGTAACTCTCTTCAAGGTTATGTGGTTGGTAAGCCTCTTCGAGGTCCCCGCTTCAAGGTCATTATAGTCCTGAAGGTCATTGTCCTCGGTCTCAGGGAAGTCTATGCATGTCTCGAGGCCACGCCCTATTCTGAGAAACAAAGGGGGGCCCATTGTTTAAAGTCTATGCTTTCAAGGTCACATGAGAGAACAAAGACGATCTATTGTTTTGGCTGAGTAATTCTGAAATTCTAGGAAATCAATAACAAAGACGATGCATTGTTCAAAGTCTGTGCTTTCAAGGCCACATGAAAGAACAAAGACTATCTATTGTTCCGTTATTCTAAAAATAGATTGTTATCTCAATTCTAGGAAATCAAGAAACGCTTCAAAGTCTATGCTTACAATTTTCAAGGTAAAAGAACAAAAGCGATTCATTCTTCTGGTCGAGTTATAAAAATAAATTGTCTATGCTTATAATTTTCAAGGTAAATGAATAAAGACGATTCCTTGTTCTGGTTGATTTATAAAAATAGAGTGTTATCTAAATACATCTCTTTCAAGAACAAAGACGATGCATTGTCGACGGTTCAAAGTCTATGTTTACAAGGCCACATGAGAGACGATCTATTGTTTTGTAGGTTATCGTACACATCAGCTGTATCCTCAAAGTCATTGCCCTCGGTCTCAAGCAAGTCTATGCATGTTTCAAGGCCACGCCCCCCAGTGCCCTCAAGTGGTTCCCCAAAACAGGTAGACGTTTCCTAAAACAGGGGGTCCGTTTCCTAAAACAGGTAGCCGTTTCCTAAAAACAGGTAGCCGTTTCCTAAAAACAGGTAGCCGTTTCCTAAAAACAGGTATCCGTTTCCCAAAACAGATAGCTGTTTCGCAACCATTTCCCCCATACGACCACATCTCAATTCTGAGAAATCAAGAACAAAGGGGACCCATTGTTCAAAGTCTATGCTTACAATTTTCAAGGTTAAAGAACAAAGACATTCCATTGTACAGCTTGAGTTATAAAAATAGATTGTTATCTCAATTCTAGGAAACCAATAACAAAGGCGATGCATTGTTCAAAGTCTATGCTTACAATTTTCAAGGCCACATGAAAGAACAAAGACGATCTATTGTTCTCGTTGATTTATAAAAATAGATTCTAAATACATCTCTTTCGAGAATAAAGATGATCCATTATCAATGATTTAAAGTTTATGCTTAGAAGGTCACACCTCTGATAACAAAGACGATCCATTGTTCAGTTAGAAATAGATTGTTATCTCAATTCTAGGAAATCAATAACAAAGACGATGCATTGTCAACGCTTCAAAGTCTATGTTTACAAGGTCACATGAGAGAACAAAGACGATTCATTGTTTTGGTTGAGTCATAGCTTCTGAAATTCTAGGAAATCAAGAATAAAGGGGGCCCATTGTTCAAAGTCTATGCTTACAATTTGCAAGGTAAAAGAACAAAGATGATTCATTATTGAGTCGTAGCTTCTAAAATTCCGAGAACAAAGACGATGCATTGTTCAGACTGATTAGGCCATCTAACAAGTAAAATATTTTTTATAAGACTACCACAATATACAGATTTAAGTATTATGGGATATAGTCACTTTTGTAATACCTCTGCTGGAGCATATCTATTTACTATTTGTTTTTCACATTCAATTTCCTTCAACTGATTCTCGTTTAATGCGGACCACACCATCTTTCCTAATAGGTTCATTATATTGTATACTAGCCATACATTCAGCTTCCCTTAAAAGTCTTCATATCAGGATCTACTTTGAGACATTGTTCGAGACTTATTACAATAAGCAATGTCACGCCTCCCAAGTGCCCTCAAGTGGTCTAAACAGCTAGACGTTTCCTAAAACAGGGGGCCCGTTTCACAAAACAGGGGGTCCGTTTCCCAAAACAGGGGGTCCGTTTTCCAAAACAGACGGCTGTTTCTCAACACAGGTAACCGTTTCCCACCAAGGCTACATGAGAGAACATAAGCGTTCTGATTCCTAAAATAGATTGTTATCCAGCTACCACCCACCTCAATTCTAGGAAATCAAGAACAAAGGGGTCCATTGTTCAAAGTCTATGCAAGTGATTCATTGTTCTGGTCGAGTTATAAAAATAGATTGTTATCTAAATACATCTCATTTCTGAAATCAACTTTCAAGAACAAAGGCAATCCATTGTCAACGCTTTAAAGTCTATGCTTATAAGGCCACACCTCTGATAACAAAGGCGATTCATTGTTTTGGCTGAGTGATAGCTTCTGAAATTCTGAGAACACCGACGATGCATTGTTCAGACTGATTAGGTCATCTAACAAGTAAAATATTTTTTTTTATAAAACTTATAATTTATTAACCACAATATTCATCTATATACAGATAAAAGATCGATTTAAGTAAATATACATATTATGGCAAATTTGATGTACTTAACATTTTGTAATACCTTTGCTGGATCATATCTATTTTATTTATTATTTGTTTTTCACATTCAATTTCCTTCAACTGATTCTCGTTTAATGTGGTCCACGATACATCATCATCTTTCCTAATAGGTATTTTCATCGCTTCATTATAATGTTTACTGGCCATACATTCAGCTTTCCTTAACGCCTTCATATCAGGATCTACTTTGAGACAATGTTCGTGACTTATTACAAACCTACGTCTCTTAAACTTTTATGCAAACACACAAATTAAAATCTTTTCATTATACAGTTACGTAAATTTCAAAGTTAATTCCGAGAAATCTATTTTCAAGGTGATCCAACCTTACCCGACTATCAAATAGATTGTCAATGGTTACTATCAATTTTCCAGGTCCTACAAATCAACCTACAGGGGTATCCTGATATATGACCGGTAATGTATGCTTCCCAAGTTGGGTAAAGTTCTTTGAAGGTGTGACGAGAGATTTTGAAGGTCACCAAACAATTCTTAGAATTTAGTCGAGTCAGAGCCATCTGTCAATTCCTAGAAATCAATTTTCAAGGTATCATATTACAATTCAAACAGATTGTAAAGTAGATTCATGGCTAAATGGAGACAAGGTGTTCCTAATCAATGACTTTTGTAAGGCCGTAGAAGTTATTCCTACAGTGGTATCTATGCTAAAAATAGGTCAATGTTAAATTGGTCTTATATTAGCTAAATGCTCTTCAAGTCAAATAGAAATTTGGTCATCAGCAGGAGGGGGTAGATGTAGAAGTGGTTAAGGTATTTAAGCAGTAATGTGCAAATAAAACTGATTCAATATGTGGATGTGCTACGCTGCTGAATCATGGACCAAAGCGGTAGATGCACATACAGCCGTGGAACGTTTACTCCAACAATTGACGACATTGGCATTTGATGCTAATCATGAGGCAGTATATGGTTTAGGACGCTTTTATTCGGAAGAGGACTGTCATGCACTTGCAAAGAAATATGAAAACGGTGTAAAAATATGTGAAACGTATTTAAAGGGTCGATATTGTTTGACTTGTTTAATACAAAAGTTAAGTGCGGCACAACTAGAAGAGTTCACTCTAGATTTGAAGGAGTGGGAAGATGGGGATACCAGTGAAAATGGGGGAGAAGGGGAATATGAAGGACAGTAGTCAGTTACTAATTATATTTTCTCGATTAGAAAAAGATGTATAATTAAAAAATAAAACCTTAATTATTGTTGTTGTGTTCTTTTGCATGTGAAAAGGATGTATTCACGACTAGTCTGGATGCAGTCGGAAAAACAACAAATAGCGGTCCCCAGCCATATGTAAACATAATTTAACTAGAATCTTCGGAATAGGAAAAAATGAGTGTGGTCTCCAAGAAATTTTCAAGACCATATGTCCTACAGGCCGATCTTACCCGACATCATCCGATCGAAATGTAGTCGAAACCTGCAGGACCAATTCTAAACGAGTCATGGAAATAAGAAGGGTGTCTATGCTAATAAGCGTGGGCTCATATTATGGTCCGCCAGGATGTTCCCCCCAAATACAGATAACCGTTTCCCAAAACAGGGGAGCTGTCACTCAACACAGGTTTCCCCTCTAGAGCCATTAATCATAGCTGAAGCTGACCAATTCTAAACGAGTCATGGAAACAAGAAGAATGATGGGGTCTATGCTAATAAGCGTGGGCTCATACTATGGTCCTAACCGCCAGGTTGAGGCAGTTTCCCCAAAGACAGATAACCGTTTCCCAAAACAGGGGAGCCGTCACTCAACACAGGTTTCCCCTCCAGAGTCATTAATCATAGCTGAGGCTAAATTGAACTAGGTCAGATCCATTTATCTTAGAAATCTAAACATGGAATATGGTTGTGAGGGTTAGAAATCCCAATTCCTGGAAATAGGAAGGTTGCATCCAAGTACAATTCTTAGAAATCTGAAAGTAGAACTAGTTTAATATCATAGAAAAAGCTAATCACCTACTTTGGGGGTTTATGGGCCAAGGTGGTAGTTTCTATAAATCACCTACTTTTAGGGGCAAAGGGTAGCTTTTCCAATAGTTATAGGTACTGTGTCAACGAGGCTTATCATCTAGGGGTGCAATTCTGACCCCGAGAAAAATGATGAATTCTGCGCCGCTTTTGAGAAGAATGACTATGTTTGAAAAAAGCTAGAATAGAAAGTAGTGTTGGATACCATGATTGTTAGGGTTTAAAAGCCCCCATTGTGTGCACAGTATACTCTTGATTAGCAACAATGACGAAAGTAGTAGTACGTAAGGTAGAAAGTACAGAAAAAGCAGTGTGGAGGAGCGAAAGAAGAGGTTGGAGACGTTAATAAAACAAGTAAAAGAAATAAAACTCGATTTGGAGTGTTATATAGCGAAAACAAAAATGATGAAGCTGTGTATTAGCAATATGTAAAAATAGTGTAGTAAAGCATGACATTTTGGGAAGGATGAGTTTAAATACATATTACCTCAGCGCTTTTACAAGTAAGAAGAAAAGACGCTGCTGTGTATTGCTATAAGTATCGCACAATTGTATTAGGTTTAAGTAACTGTATAATTAAAAAATAAAGACTTTAAGCGTTGTGAATATGTTGTTCTTTTAAGTAAACGTAGACAGAACTTTTTGTAGCACTAGTTTTCGGTATTCTCTTCTCCCATAATGGTTCCTTATTGGCTATGCATATCTGGGCGCGGTTCGATAAAAGCGAATTTTAGTTGACCTTTACCGAAATCTCCCATAAGGAAATGGAACCCCTGCCGTACGTTGGGCTTTAAATTGGCCTATATACAACGTATAAAAGAAGATTTATTGGAAAAGATCAATGACAGTAAAAGTGATCCCGAAATAAAAAGCAATTTACTGGTTTTAATGCAGATCGTTACTGTTTTTAATCATTAAATGGCGTTTATGCGTATGTGAACTAAAATTTATTAGTTATAATGAAAAATACAATGACTTTCCTTTGTATAAGGGAGATTTAAATTGATTTTTTTTTTTTTGCAAAAACCAAAAAAACTTAAATTTCAGCCCTATTCCTAAATTGACTACCCTTGGAATTAAAAGAGTAAACAGTGACAGCTTGCAGTATAGAAATGGAGTTAATTTGATGTAATTTTTATATAAAAGGTTAAGAAAATCGATTTATAGTTTTAATGTTGCAGAACGAAGGAGACCTGATCGTTTTTATATATGAATAGTTTTTATTGTGTGTGTTAGGCGTTAGAATGGGTTTTCATTGTTTTAAAGGGGATACAATAGGCTTGCATGTAATTTTTAAAAAATGTACCTTAAGTTCACATCTCTGAGAAAAGAACAAAGGCGATTCATTGTTTTGGTCGAGTTATAAAAATAGATTGTTATCCAGCTAACCATTTCAGGTTTGAGAAATCAAGAACAAAGGCGATCCATTGTTCAAAGTCTATGCTTTCAAGGTCACATCTCTAATAACAATGCGATCCATTGTTTTGGCTGAGTCATAATTGCTAAAAATAGATTGTTATCTAGATACCCCAATCATTTCAGGCTCAATTCTAGGAAATCAAGGACAAAAAGATCCATTGCCGACGCTTAAGCTCAAAGTTGTATTCAAGGCCATCATACACATTGCCTACGTATATTCCTCAAGGTTAACAGCTAGAAGTGTAACATCTATATATTACATCTCATTTAATTTTCATTAAATTAAAGGTTGGAAATTTTATTGATGGTCTAGAGATATGTAGTTAGGATAAATAATAGAATAAACATTTTTATTAATATAAACATATATTGTTATACACATTCCTTTACTAAAACACAAAGTACAGCTCTTTATCCACCTTTAAGTTTCTTTGACCTTATGTTGATATCACCTTACTACATCAACAGCAAACATTTAGCGTGATCTGTGAACTTAGGTGGAACCTAAGGACTGGTAAATTAAGTTTACTCTTAATTTTATGTCTACCTAGTATATCTACTTTTTACAAATTGTAGCAGATAAATAAAAGTTTTCAGGATATTTTATTTCAATAACAAGTAAAATTCTAAGCATACCAGGACAGACTAAATTGTCCTACCTGTATGATTAGGTTAGATGAATGACATATATTAGTAATAGTAGTTGAAAAAGAATGAAAATATTCTTAAGCTTGAAAGCAACTAAAATGTTAACTCATACGATTTTAAAATAGGCAGAGGGCAATCTATAAAAGTTAATATGTCCACCACCGGTTAGGGGATAGGAATTATATTATCCACTTATTATTGTTATTAATTATATAATTGAATGATACAACTGAATGAATTTTAGTAGTCTTAAGAGGATGCTTTCCTAGCAATTATAGCAAAAGGCTATAATTATTATTTTTATTAATTACTATTAGTTCGAATGATGAATGATAGACTTGTCTTAACAATGTAAAGGTTAAATTAATTTAATTTTTGTGTGATGTGTATAGAAAAATATGTTATATTCAGCAACATTTGAGAAACACAATGGATGAGCATTCGCATTAAACATAACATTATATACATATAATTCTGATAACGTTAACAGAAAATCACTAATACATCACCTGTATGAATGCAAGCCTATTGTATCCCTTTAAAACAATGAAAACCCATTCTAACGCCTAACACACAATAAAAACTATTCATATATAAAAACGATCAGGTCTCCTTCGTTCTGCAACATTAAAACTATAAATCGATTTTCTTAACCTTTTATATAAAAATTACATCAAATTAACTCCATTTCTATACTGCAAGCTGTCACTGTTTACTCTTTTAATTCCAAGGGTAGTCAATTTAGGAATAGGGCTGAAATTTAAGTTTTTGGTTTTGCAAAAAAAAATCAATTTAAATCTCCCTTATACAAAGGAAAGTCATTGTATTTTTCACCTAATAAATTTTAGTTCACATACGCATAAACGCCATTTAATGATTAAAAACAGTAACGATCTGCATTAAAACCAGTAAATTGCTTTTTATTTCGGGATCACTTTTACTGTCATTGATCTTTTCCAATAAATCTTCTTTTATACGTTGTATATAGGCCAATTTAAAGCCCAACGTACGGCAGGGGTTCCATTTCCTTATGGGAGATTTCGGTAAAGGTCAGCTAAAATTCGCTTTTATCGAACCGCGCCCAGATATGCACAGCCAATAAGGAACCATTATGGGAGAAGAGAATACCGAAAACTAGTGCTACAAAAAGTTCTGTCTACGTTTACTTAAAAGAACAACATATTCACAACGCTTAAAGTCTTTATTTTTTAATTATACAGTTACTTAAACCTAATACAATTGTGCGATACTTATAGCAATACACAGCAGCGTCTTTTCTTCTTACTTGTAAAAGCGCTGAGGTAATATGTATTTAAACTCATCCTTCCCAAAATGTCATGCTTTACTACACTATTTTACATATTGCTAATCACAGCTTCATCATTTTTGTTTTCGCTATATAACACTCCAAATCGAGTTTTATTTCTTTTACTTGTTTTATTAACGTCTCCAACCTCTTCTTTCGCTCCTCCACACTGCTTTTTCTGTACTTTCTACCTTACGTACTACTACTTTCGTCATTGCTGCTAATCAAGAGTATACTGTGCACACAATGGGGGCTTTTAAACCCTAACAATCATGGTATCCAACACTACTTTCTATTCTAGCTTTTTTCAAACATAGTCATTCTTCTCAAAAGCGGCGCAGAATTCATCATTTTTCTCGGGGTCAGAATTGCACCCCTAGATGATAAGCCTCGTTGACACAGTACCTATAACTATTGGAAAAGCTACCCTTTGCCCTAAAAGTAGGTGATTTATAGAAACTACCACCTTGGCCCATAAACCCCCAAAGTAGGTGATTAGCTTTTTCTATGATATTAAACTAGTTCTACTTTCAGATTTCTAAGAATTGTACTTGGATGCAACCTTCCTATTTCCAGGAATTGGGATTTCTAACCCCTCACAACCATATTCCATGTTTAGATTTCTAAGATAAATGGATCTGACCTAGTTCAATTTAGCCTCAGCTATGATTAATGACTCTGGAGGGGAAACCTGTGTTGAGTGACGGCTCCCCTGTTTTGGGAAACGGTTATCTGTCTTTGGGGAAACTGCCTCAACCTGGCGGTTAGGACCATAGTATGAGCCCACGCTTATTAGCATAGACCCCATCATTCTTCTTGTTTCCATGACTCGTTTAGAATTGGTCAGCTTCAGCTATGATTAATGGCTCTAGAGGGGAAACCTGTGTTGAGTGACAGCTCCCCTGTTTTGGGAAACGGTTATCTGTATTTGGGGGGAACATCCTGGCGGACCATAATATGAGCCCACGCTTATTAGCATAGACCCCCTTCTTATTTCCATGACTCGTTTAGAATTGGTCCTGCAGGTTTCGACTACATTTTCGATCGGATGATGTCGGGTAAGATCGGCCTGTAGGACATATGGTCTTGACAATTGTTTGGAGACCTTGAGAATTTCCAGTCACCAGATACTGTAAGCATATACAGGAACCTTGATATTAGCATAGACAACAATCCTCCATGAACTGATTCTATTGTTAGAAAGGAACGCTTATTTGTTATTTTCAAGAATGTAACCTCCAGAGAATGCTAAAATTGTTGACCTAGATGGATAGGGTGGACCATAGAAATAGCTTGCATCATAGGGGTTTTACATGAAATAATACACTTACAGTAATAGCATTCATCATTTTTCTCGGGGTCAGAATTGCACCCCTAGATGATAAGCCTATTGGAAAAGCTACCCTTTACCACTAAAAGTAGGTGAAGGATTTATAGAAACTACCCCTATCAGTACTACCCCAAAGTAGGTGATTAGCTTTTTCTATAATATAAAACTACCTTCAGATTGTACCTGAACCTTCCCACGGATTTCTAACCCTCATGACCAGATGTTTAGGTTTTGACCTAGTTCAGTTTAGCCTGTGTTGTGAAGCAGCCATCGGTTTTGGGAAACGGTTATCTGTATTTGGAGAAACACCCTGGATGACTATTGTATGAGCCCACGCTTTTATTACAATTTAGTCAATAACCTTGTAGCATAGACCCCTTCTTATTTCCATGACTCGTTTAGAATTGGTCCTGCAGGTTTCGACTACATTTCGATCGGATGATGTCGGGTAAGATCGGCCTGTAGGACATATGGTCTTGAAAATTTCTTGGAGACCACACTCATTTTTTCCTATTCCGAAGATTCTAGTTAAATTATGTTTACATATGGCTGGGGACCGCTATTTGTTGTTTTTCCGACTGCATCCAGACTAGTCGTGAATACATCCTTTTCACATGCAAAAGAACACAACAACAATAATTAAGGTTTTATTTTTTAATTATACATCTTTTTCTAATCGAGAAAATATAATTAGTAACTGACTACTATCCTTCATATTCCCCTTCTTCCCCCTTTTCACTGGTATCCCCATCTTCCCACTCCTTCAAATCTAGAGTGAACTCTTCTAGTTGTGCCGCACTTAACTTTTGTATTAAACAAGTCAAACAATATCGACCCTTTAAAAACGTTTCACATATTTTACACCATTTTCATATTTCTTTGCAAGTGCATGACAGTCCTCTTCCGTATAAAAGCGTCCTAAACCATATACTGCCTCATGATTAGCATCAAATGCCAATGTCGTCAATTGTTGGAGTAAACGTTCCACGGCTGTATGTGCATCTACCGCTTTGGTCCATGATTCAGCAGCGTAGCACATCCACATATTGAATCAGTTTTATTTGCACATTACTGCTTAAATACCTTAACCACTTCTACATCTACCCCCCCCTGCTGATGACCAAATTTCTATTTGACTTGAAGAGCATTTAGCTAATATAAGACCAATTTAACCTTGACCTATTTTTTAGCATAGATACCACTGTAGGAATAACTTCTACGGCCTTACAAAAGTCATTGATTAGGAACACCTTGTCTCCATTTAGCCATGAATCTACTTTACAATCTGTTTGAATTGTAATATGATACCTTGAAAATTGATTTCTAGGAATTGACAGATGGCTCTGACTCGACTAAATTCTAAGAATTGTTTGGTGACCTTCAAAATCTCTCGTCACACCTTCAAAGAACTTTACCCAACTTGGGAAGCATACATTACCGGTCATATATCAGGATACCCCTGTAGGTTGATTTGTAGGACCTGGAAAATTGATAGTAACCATTGACAATCTATTTGATAGTCGGGTAAGGTTGGATCACCTTGAAAATAGATTTCTCGGAATTAACTTTGAAATTTACGTAACTGTATAATGAAAAGATTTTAATTTGTGTGTTTGCATAAAGTTTAAGAGACGTAGGTTTGTAATAAGTCACGAACATTGTCTCAAAGTAGATCCTGATATGAAGGCGTTAAGGAAAGCTGAATGTATGGCCAGTAAACATTATAATGAAGCGATGAAAATACCTATTAGGAAAGATGATGATGTATCGTGGACCACATTAAACGAGAATCAGTTGAAGGAAATTGAATGTGAAAAACAAATAATAAATAAAATAGATATGATCCAGCAAAGGTATTACAAAATGTTAAGTACATCAAATTTGCCATAATATGTATATTTACTTAAATCGATCTTTTATCTGTATATAGATGAATATTGTGGTTAATAAATTATAAGTTTTATAAAAAAAAATATTTTACTTGTTAGATGACCTAATCAGTCTGAACAATGCATCGTCGGTGTTCTCAGAATTTCAGAAGCTATCACTCAGCCAAAACAATGAATCGCCTTTGTTATCAGAGGTGTGGCCTTATAAGCATAGACTTTAAAGCGTTGACAATGGATTGCCTTTGTTCTTGAAAGTTGATTTCCCAGAAATGAGATGTATTTAGATAACAATCTATTTTTATAACTCGACCAGAACAATGAATCACTTGCATAGACTTTGAACAATGGACCCCCCTTTGTTCTTGATTTCCTAGAATTGAGGTGGGGTGGTAGCTGGATAACAATCTATTTTTAGGAATCAGAACGCTTATGTTCTCTCATGTAGCCTTGGTGGGAAACGGTTACCTGTGTTGAGAAACAGCCGTCTGTTTTGGAAAACGGACCCCCTGTTTTGGGAAACGGACCCCCTGTTTTGTGAAACGGGCCCCCTGTTTTAGGAAACGTCTAGCTGTTTAGACCACTTGAGGGCACTTGGGAGGCGTGACATTGCTTATTGTAATAAGTCTCGAACAATGTCTCAAAGTAGATCCTGATATGAAGACTTTTAAGGGAAGCTGAATGTATGGCTAGTATACAATATAATGAACCTATTAGGAAAGATGGTGTGGTCCGCATTAAACGAGAATCAGTTGAAGGAAATTGAATGTGAAAAACAAATAGTAAATAGATATGCTCCAGCAGAGGTATTACAAAAGTGACTATATCCCATAATACTTAAATCTGTATATTGTGGTAGTCTTATAAAAAATATTTTACTTGTTAGATGGCCTAATCAGTCTGAACAATGCATCGTCTTTGTTCTCGGAATTTTAGAAGCTACGACTCAATAATGAATCATCTTTGTTCTTTTACCTTGCAAATTGTAAGCATAGACTTTGAACAATGGGCCCCCTTTATTCTTGATTTCCTAGAATTTCAGAAGCTATGACTCAACCAAAACAATGAATCGTCTTTGTTCTCTCATGTGACCTTGTAAACATAGACTTTGAAGCGTTGACAATGCATCGTCTTTGTTATTGATTTCCTAGAATTGAGATAACAATCTATTTCTAACTGAACAATGGATCGTCTTTGTTATCAGAGGTGTGACCTTCTAAGCATAAACTTTAAATCATTGATAATGGATCATCTTTATTCTCGAAAGAGATGTATTTAGAATCTATTTTTATAAATCAACGAGAACAATAGATCGTCTTTGTTCTTTCATGTGGCCTTGAAAATTGTAAGCATAGACTTTGAACAATGCATCGCCTTTGTTATTGGTTTCCTAGAATTGAGATAACAATCTATTTTTATAACTCAAGCTGTACAATGGAATGTCTTTGTTCTTTAACCTTGAAAATTGTAAGCATAGACTTTGAACAATGGGTCCCCTTTGTTCTTGATTTCTCAGAATTGAGATGTGGTCGTATGGGGGAAATGGTTGCGAAACAGCTATCTGTTTTGGGAAACGGACCCCCTGTTTTAGGAAACGGCTACCTGTTTTTAGGAAACGGCTACCTGTTTTTAGGAAACGGCTACCTGTTTTTAGGAAACGGCTACCTGTTTTAGGAAACGGACCCCCTGTTTTAGGAAACGTCTACCTGTTTTGGGGAACCACTTGAGGGCACTGGGGGGCGTGGCCTTGAAACATGCATAGACTTGCTTGAGACCGAGGGCAATGACTTTGAGGATAAAGCTGATGTGTACGATAACCTACAAAACAATAGATCGTCTCTCATGTGGCCTTGTAAACATAGACTTTGAACCGTCGACAATGCATCGTCTTTGTTCTTGAAAGAGATGTATTTAGATAACACTCTATTTTTATAAATCAACCAGAACAAGGAATCGTCTTTATTCATTTACCTTGAAAATTATAAGCATAGACAATTTATTTTTATAACTCGACCAGAAGAATGAATCGCTTTTGTTCTTTTACCTTGAAAATTGTAAGCATAGACTTTGAAGCGTTTCTTGATTTCCTAGAATTGAGATAACAATCTATTTTTAGAATAACGGAACAATAGATAGTCTTTGTTCTTTCATGTGGCCTTGAAAGCACAGACTTTGAACAATGCATCGTCTTTGTTATTGATTTCCTAGAATTTCAGAATGACTCAGCCAAAACAATAGATCGTCTTTGTTCTCTCATGTGACCTTGAAAGCATAGACTTTAAACAATGGGCCCCCCTTTGTTTCTCAGAATAGGGCGTGGCCTCGAGACATGCATAGACTTGCCTGAGACCGAGGACAATGACCTTCAGGACTATAATGACCTTGAAGCGGGGACCTCGAAGAGGCTTACCAACCACATAACCTTGAAGAGAGTTGCACACCTGTGGTCTACCCCTTGAAATAGGCAATGTTACCGACCTTGAAATCTAGTAACTTTTCTGGTGACTTTTTCCTAGATCTGGTGACAAATCTAGTGACAAAAGTGGATTAGAAGTGCGGTAGCTATACTACTCAAACCACCTCGTAAATTTCAACGAAAATGGAAAAAAATGAATTTCGTGTGCTGATCAAACAATATTTTTACGTAAATAAATCATTTACCGAAACCAAGGAAAGGCTTGATAAATACTATGGGGACTCTGTACCATCAATTTCATGGTTAAGAAGTGGAGTACTGAGTTCCGTCGTGGTCGTACCAGCACAAGTGACGCTGAACGTTCAGGTCGCCCAAAACAGGTCGTCACGCCAGAATCCGCCGATTAAAATTTATGGAATGGTATTGGACAATCGGAAAATGAAAGTGCGTTAGGTGGCTGAAGCTGTAGGCATCTCAACGGAGCGAGTATGTCACATTTTACATGAAAATTTGGACATAAAAAAGCTATCCGCGCGGTGGGTGTCGCGATTGCTCACACTAGGCCATAAGCGCAACCGTGGACCAAACATGGATCCATCACAACACATCAGAGACCAAGAAACAATCAAGACAGTGGGTTTCTCCGAGTGAACGTGCACCAAAGAAGGCAAGGTGGGTCTGTCGGCCAACAAGGTCCTGGCCACAGTTTTTTGGAATGCACGCGGTGTAATTCACATCGATTACCTTGAATAGTGTAAAACGAACATCAGCGATATTGATTTGAAGCAGAAAAGATCGCATTTGGCGAAGAAGAAAGTGCTGTTCTATTAAGACAATGCACGCATGCATACGTGTGAGCCATCGACAACACGTATACGTCTTTTGTCAAGAAAACTGGAGATGCAATTGATGAGCGTATCGGATAAGCCGAACGAGGTGAGCTTGGCAAGTAGACACTTGGTTTTATTGCCGTTTTTAGGAATAGGTTCGACATTTGCCAACTTCCACGATGAGGGAAACTCTCTAAATGACGTGAAGATCGAAAAGAGTTTGGACAATACAGGCACTAGCTTGGGGAGCATAGGACAATAGCTGGAATATCGTCAGGGCCTGTCGCCTTGTTTGAGTTAAGTTTATTGATAATTAATTCTAGGGGTGTGTATCGAAAGTGGATTGGTTTCATAGCGTATGCGGTAGAGTTGAGCGAAGGCACAATTTTACCAGGATCATTAAGACATGAATTGAATGATGCAAAGTATTCTACAAAGAGATTGATTGGCTTTGTCTCCAGGATTAGCTACTATAGATCCGTCTCGAGACGTCATGGGGGAAAGGAATATGTACTAAAGTTTTTACTGATGGCTTTAGCTAATGACCAAAATTTACGACCACCCAAAGAACATAAGACTAATTCTTTGCATTTATGTACTTAAACATCTTTTTGGCCTTGGTCATGACACCTTTGCAACTATTCCTTGCCGCAATATAGTCGGCGTGATTTGCGACAGATTTATTTGATTTCTATTTGGTATAGAGTTTATGCTTTTGCGATAATGCATTAGCGTAAGCCCTATTAAACCATGGTTGGGAACGGGAATGACCTACGCGATTTTGTTTTTTGGGAATGTATAACTCCATGTCCATCAAGATAACTTCTGGTATTGAAAGAGCAATGTTTGAAGAGGAGGCCCGTTTAAAGCAATACTCACCCCAGGTGAAGGTTGTAAAGAAATCTCGCAGTTCGCTCCAGTTACCTGATTTAAAACACACATAGTTCTATCTGTTTTTTGAATAATAGTGGGAATTGGTACAGAAGAAGTTATTTCGATTAGGAAGTGGTCTGATTGACCATTGAGTCACCATGGCAATAATCCATAAATTGGGCCATGAACTGCTACCGCATCCAGAATATTCTCCAGATTTAGCCCCCCTGCGACTATTTCCTGTTTCCAAACTTGCAGAAATGGTTGGGCGGTAAGAGATTTGGGTCGAACGAAGTCATTATTGAAACAAACGCCTATTTTGAGGGCCTTGAGAAAACCTATTATTTGGAAGGAATAAAAGTTGGGAAAACGCTGGATTAAATGTATAGAGCTAAAAGGAAACTACGTTGAGAAATAAAATGCCGAAAAAAAAGTCACTGACTTATCAAACTGCCCTCGTATCATTTTGTTTATTTTCTCATAGTGTTTAAATAAACAAATGTAGACTAAATATTCTAATTTTTTAGCGCAATATTACTGTAAGAAAATGATTAATCAAAATGTACCTTTGCGCTAAATACGTCACTGATTTCTTTAAGGTCACGATTTTTTGATAAGTATACAAAAATTTTATCTTACATCTGCTACTTTTTACAAAATCAAACAAAAATATTGCACTGTGATAGTCTTTGAAATTAAAGTTAAGTTGGATTTAGTTAGAAAAGTAACTGACTTAATTTCTCTGTTTATTAAATTTTTTTTTTTAGTTAAATAAATCCGCCATTTTGCGTAAAGCAATAGACTATATACGATTTTTACAAAATTCTAACACAAAATTGAAACAAGAAAATATGGCATTGAAAATGGCCGCACGTAAAAATACTTTGAAAGATTTACTAGTTACGGGTACATCAAGCGTTACTGATGCGCAAATAACAGAATATGATCCAGCTTACACACCACCTCATTCTGATGTCTCTTCATTCTCACCTGAGCATTCACTACCGTCCAGTCCAGAATATCCAATGGAGATTAAGACTGATAGTGAGGATGAAACTAAAGGTATCACCAGAGGAATGCTTGACCATTCAAAAATGGCATTATGCATGTTTATGTTTGTTATAATTTCATTCAATCCTTTTGGTGTTGCCTTTAATAAGATTTCTGGAAATTCACAAGGATATTCAGGAACAAACCGCATTCTTTTAAGTAGTATGTGTTTGAAGCTGATTGTATACAGATTTTTTATTGTTTAAATTACAGATGAAGACCCGTCCGCATGGAGTATTATAAACTCTACATTGTTATTGTGGATCATTAATATTCTCATTTTATGTTTTTGTTTTGTAAAAATGTTAATGTATGGGGATCCAATTATACCAAGTAAATCTAAGGAGTCTCAAACATTCTGGTGCCACCGTAAGCAGGCTGATTTTTACTTATCAAAGGTAAAATGGAATTACTAAATAAAGGAAATGTAAGTATGAATTTTAGGGAGATAGAGTTGGGGCTAATCAAGAATTGCGCCGGTGTTTACAAACATTTGGTCTTTCTTTACCAACAAGCAGATTTGAAATATTTACAGCATTTTTCTGGCAAGTTTTACGACAATTTTTACATCGAATATGGATTGGTAAATGGTTATCTAGGCATGCAGGTGGTTTCTTTGTGGATAGGTATGTAATAATAAAGATTCTGAACAGTACTGCAAGGCTTTAATTTAGGATTACAAGATACGAGGCTTTAATCTCTTGTCGAGATTTAGCTCTAGTGTATCACAGTCTAAATCAGTTGCATTTGGTTAGTGGCGATAGTGGCTACGTCTCTGGAATTGTACTGTCTTTAACTGCAATTAACCTAGCTGAAGCTGCCGAATCTAAAGTAACACCGTCAGTACTCGCTGATATATATGTTAGTGCAGCTTTGCGTATTAAAGATAGCTCTCCAGCATTTATTCATGGAGTTAATAGATACTATTTGGGATTGGCGAAATTAGCGTCAACAAATTCTTGTGACCCAATGCCACAAAGACTACAATGGTTATTTACTCCATATGGATATCGTTTTTTTATTTCACAAAAATTTTCATATGATTCTCAGTTAATTGATCTACCATTTAGTAATTTGGGAAATCGTGCAGATCCTATGGCTTACGTTATGAAGGTTGTCTCATTTCTAAGTATTAAAAACTTGTTACATAAACATTGTTTCAGGATTACAGACAACATTTGATTGAGAAAGGACTACAAACTTTGGTAGCACCAGGTTGTCGAAATGAAGATGATCATAAAACACAGACATCGGATGTACTTATTTATGTTTCTATGTTATTAGAAAATGTCACAGCAGACATTCCAGCTGTTTTTAGTTCAGCAACTTTACACAGTAAGTTACACCTTGGGTGATATAATTCATTGTATTCATACTGATAATTTTTTATATACCTAGTTTGAATCTGATGAAGTGATCTGGAAAGACCAGTAAGTTATAAATATATGCAAAATTTAATAACTATGACTTAATTTTGGGGTAGAATTATGTCTATTTTACACAGCAACTTATTCGGAAATTTCATCACTTAGATATTGTGCGTCTGTTATTTGTTATGAAGTGGTGACGCCGCCCTTTAACAAACTTAATATGTAATGGCCTAAAAATTAATTAAACCTCTGTTACACTATAACGTTGCTAGGTAAGATGAGTGGTTTACTATACATATTACACCAATAAACACTCTTAAAATAATGAAACAATGATCATTTGTTTATCGGACTATAGACAAAGAAAATCTGTAATGCACATATTAATAGAAGTGTTGATAGTTCTAATTTCATGTAAAATACCTTAAAAAATAAAACAATTGAACTGGGCATGCGCAAACCGGATTTTAATATAGGTCCTAGTTTAGCATTTATTACACGTGTATTTCTAATATGGAGGCTAGTTTTGATTGTATTAGAAATATCTGTATAGTAGAGTGCTTGACACCTCCAAATATGACTTCTGTGGAGGCCTCGTGGTTACAACCTGAAACTGTCACAGAACCAAAGCTTAGGTTGTGTCATGTAAAAATCCAAAAACCGTCCAAAATCGGCGTGTGCATAAGGGCGCTATAATAAAAAATTTCGTAACTTTGTGGAATTGAATGTAGTACAAGCTTTGAAAAAACGCAAAATGTATAGACCCTTATGCACGAAAATAACTTAACTCGTCATTATCTCGGTTTGAATCATAAAATTTCATTCATTTCGACCATTTTTACGTTTAACTCGCCGTAACTCGAAAACGCGGCACCGCATCGAAAAATCGTATTCTATAAAAAGTTTCACTGACTTTCAAGAACCTGCTGAAACAAGAATTATAATTTTTGAGCCTTTTACAACTGAGATCTGCAATTAAATGTATGCACCTGTTAGAATTGCGGCATTAAAGACACTCGGCTAGTTAGCTTTCCTACTACGGTTCGCCGTCTCGCATCTCACTTTTCGCCGTAGCTCCATTTCACTCTCATTTGTTACACGTCGTATTTGGACAGCCCCAAATACATAATACTGTATAAAAAATGTTATATGGATGATTACATGTTACATTCTAAAAAATCAGGACAGATGTAATATTTTCTTTGCAATCTAGTTGTAATTTACTTAAAGGTGTGAACTTTATGTTAAACTGTAAGGTTCAGTTTTATTGGTGTATTAAATAAGTTTGTGGATAATTAATTGCCACAATATACATACAAAAGGCAAATGCTGTCACTTTGATGAAATGTATATATTAAAAAATGTATCGACTATAACATTCAATTATTTATTATTCTGTCCTACAAACGATATCACATATTTTGCTATATCTGATAAAGTTGTAGTAAGATTTTTTGCAGTAGGCATCTATTCTAAACTGATACAAAGACATGAAAGAACTTAAAACTAGTACCTACCTATTTACAGGTATCCATTTAATTGTGTACATATACAATATATTTACATAAAGAGAGCCACTTTCTCATCATTAGATAATAATAATAATAAAGTTTATTTGCGACACACAGGCAGCATAAAAATATAAAACAGCTTTATGTAGAACAAGGAAAGTATTTGATACGAAAATATTGATCCACAATTGTTTGAAGCTGCTCTGGGAAGCAAAAAGGAATGAAATTCAGACTCACTCAAGGCTGTTTGATTCTCAACTCATTCCTATTAAACACTACCAATCATAGCACACTAATCGTTTAATAATTAATAATTACTCCTACATATGAGTATTCTATTACGCTTCAAGAAGCTTACCCTTACATATCAAGGACTAAACCTCCTTCTTAAATGAACTTATAGGTGCAGATTTCAGTTTATGCAGTAACATATTTATGTAATGTGCAATATAATACGAATTAGATTTTTTGAAGACTGAAATCTATGAACAGGAATATCTAAAAGAGCTTTGCATCTTATGTTTATATTATGAACATTAGTATGAAAACTTATCTTTTGATAAAGGTATTGTGGGATTTTTGTAGTTAGTATTTTATGATAAAAATACAGCGAGTGAAGCAGTAGGCGATCACGCATGCATAACCATCCAGTAGCCTTAATCATATGAGAAATTCTGTTCCTACATTTGAGCACGTGTATAAACCGAAGGCACGCGTTTTGAACTTTTTGTATTCTTTTACTATCATAGAGCGTTAAGCAAGAGTTATAAACATCACGAAAGTTAAAACTACATAGGATTAGAGAGTCACGTAGCAATTTTTTAAGATTCTGATTTAAGATATGCCTATTGGAATATAAATGTTTAAGAGTAATAAATGATTTTTGTATTAATTTAGTATTGTGATTGGTGAAGTGAAGATTGGTATCCATCCAGAGCCTTGAGTTTTTTACATTTTGCACTACTGGGAGAGGAAAAGTATTAATGCAGATATCTACATTATCTACCCGTACATTGGGGTTATGAAAAACCAATACACAAAATTAACTTATATTCAAATTTAAGTGATGTTTCATCGAAGTAATATATAGTTGATGTAAATCTGCGTTAATTAGTTTGAGATTAAATTCCAGATCAGATACATCAAATGATCTGTACAATTGCGTGACATCTGCATAAATATGAACTTTGCAATGTTCTAAGCATTTATATAAATTGACTATATATTGTATATAAAAGTGGGCCTAGAATAGATCCTTGAGGAACACCAGATAACATTGAATATAAGTCAGAGTAGCAATTGTAATTTATACACACTCGACTAAACCTATTAGAAAGATAATTTTCAAGTAACGTGATAGCTCGATCACATAAGCGTATAAAATACAAGATGGACACCAGTAAACTGTGGTTTAGGGTATCGAAGGCTTTTGAGTAGTCTAACAGCGCACTAGCACAAACGGAAACCCGATTAGGTGTAAGGTAATACATTATGGTTATCTAATGCAGTGTAATTTGTAGAGATATCAATTTCTCAAAAATTTTAGAGAGGGTAGGTAATATACTAATGGGGTGAAGATCCGATAACGAATTATATCGCTTAGTTTTTAATATAGGTTCAATTAACGATATCTTCCATTCATCAGGAAATATATTTGTACTTATACATTCATTCACTATGTGGCATAAATATAGCAGCAAGGAAGGACACATCAATTTGATCATTGCTATACTTATGCCATTTAAGCCTACTGCATTAAATGATATTTTAAGAATTACATTCTCAATTAATTTGCTATTATTATAAAAGTGGGATAAACCTAAATCTGGAGTCGCACTATTTTGGACAGAAGAGAAGTTTCCCAACATCATTTACGTTAACATTATGAGTTTTGTTGACATAGGCATTGGAATCTCTTAACCTTGACCATACTTTTTTAGAGCCAATTTCTTTAAATTTGAAGTTCAGATAAGCTCTCTTTTCATTTCTAACTGCAAACGTAGCATAATTCTTTAGCTGTTTGTAATATGCCCATTTGCTAGCAGATGGCGTTTTTTTAAACTTTCTGTAAGCCCTGTGGCACAAAGAAAATATCTTTTTAATTAACCCAGGGATTATGATTTCTTATTGTATGGGGGTAATTATGTTAGCATTTAGGAAGGAAAGCTTGTCGTTAATATTGGTTATATCAAAAATAGTATGCCAAGGTGAGGAACATAAATCAATGTAGAATAAATCGTAATCAATTTCATGTAAGTTTCTGAATTGATATGATGAAGGCACTGAACTTACTGACTCATGTAATAACCTGCAACGTAGGAGACAATGGTCAGCAATGTTATGCACTGCTAAAACTCCGGAAACCTCGAATTCTGTGTCGTTACAAACTACTATGAGACCTATCAATGTGGCCGAGTTGCCGGTTATTCCTGTAGGTTCATTAACTATTTGAGGTTAAGAGATGCAAGGGTATCCGTAAATTTTCTGGTAAAGGCATTATTTAGATGAAGTATATTTACATTAAAATCTCCGAGGCAACCAAGATCATCATTAGAGGGATATAATAGAGCAATAGAATTTTCAAAACTTTCTAAAAAACAGGTTATTGATGAATTAGGCCTGTATACCATCCCCAGACAAAAAAGTTTACTTTTCAATTTGATGTTAAACCATATTTGTTCTATTGATTCAGTTACGTGTTCAACTACAGCTTCGTACTTATACACATTATTTATATAAAAACCTACACCTCCACCCCTAGACATTCTTGCTTTGTGATAAAATGTATAACCAGTAATAGCAATGTTATTAATATCAGAGTCGGGGAGTAGCCATGTTTCAGTTATTGTAAAAAAATCATATTTATGTAAGAGGATTAAATCCTTGATAGCACTAAATTTAGGTATTAATGATCTTATGTTGAGGTGAGCAAGTTTCATTTACATAAACTTATTATACGATGCAGCAAATTTTAATCAAATGAATCTATGATTAACGTTACTTTACGATTGCTGTTAGATAACGCAGTCAAGATACACCCAGAACACGCACAAAATTTGTCTGCTTATAAAATAAAAATAATTTACAGCCTCCTCTTAATAAAGTGAAATTAATAAACCTAAAATACTAACATACATTACTAACCCTAAAAACTTAATAATAATTAATTCAAGAGTATTATTATTAACAAGTGAACTAAAATCAACCTACCTAGAACAAACCTCCACTGAAAACTTAAATTTACTGCTGCCCAGAAAAAATGTACAAATGGTTTATTTCACCTAAAATAACATAAAATAATATCTGAATGTGAACTATTTTATTATACACAAGTTGGTGTAATTATATCTATAAACATATTTACCTACGACCACTGTAGAAAATAGACGAAAACACACGACACACAGCCTCAGTAAATTCGTCATTACGCACGGTAAACAAATCGCACAGTTTTCGTAAACAAAACGCACAGTTTGACTATATTAACAAATGAAAATATTACAATGTCATATGAATCGACAAATCGAGATACTTCTAATATACGTGATAAATGTACAGTAACCATAAATAATTATTATAATGTTTCTAATGTAGTAGTAAATAGAACGAATTATATCGTGTACGATCATCAAAGTTGTGAAACATAATTTTGTAAAATTGTTTGAAATAAAATTGATCAAAAATCTAAAGATGCAATAATATACAGAGTATTCCATTTAAAGAAATGAAGATTACTAGTTTTAAGATCTCTATGTATACATGAAACGAACAACAAAAAACAACGACTAAAATAAAAAATCGACGTGTTTAAGCATCATCTACAATACCTGATAAAAATGAATAAGTACCTGATAAAAATGAAAATATTAAAAGTAGTCCAGACTTTTTTGGCACAGTGTCTATGGTCGTAGGTAAAGTATAGTACGTAATACGTGTTGTAGAGCAATTACGCACTCATGGAATTATGCACTCGCCGCTACGCGGCTGCGTGCATAATTTTTCGATTCGTGCGTAATATGCCTTTTACAACACTTATTACGTAATATACTATTATATTTACACCAGCGCAAAAAAATACACACCATATTAACAACATGATTAGTTACGTGTTACAGTTCTCACATCTCTTTTGGGATTTCTTCTAGTACCGTTGTTGGAATCTGTATCAGCACATTCGGCATTAGTAAGGTTTATGTTCTTGAACTTTAGATAAACCATGTTGTTTTCTTCTAAATTAGTAACAACAAGATTCCTGGACTTATCTTTCAACATTACTATAATTTTCCCATTACTAGTACTGAAGTTCAATTAAGGGTACAACTCGGTTGAAGAGAGGACCGCAGCCTACAATTCAGAGAGTAATTGAAAATGTACCACTACTGCACTAATGGAACTTATTTATTCATTCCACATTTAACAAGAACCAGCTAACCAATTTTTTATCGCAAAAATTATTTGGACATTCTTTAGATAAATCCATTAACTTCATTAGCAGTGGTGGCTTGCAGTATAAAGCTAACTTTGAAATAGCAAACGGACAAATATTACAGTCTGCAGGAAGCAGATACAAGAATTCTTTTTCATATTCTTTCAGCAAAAATGTGTGGTTGTGACTGTTGCATCATAGAATGTAATGATATGGATGTTCAAGTTCTCCTAGTACATTTGAAGCAACTTTTGACACAAGATTTTCAACATACTAATTTTGGTATGTTATCGTTCTCCTTTGGGTAATTTCGTAATATTTAAACTCGGAGAAATTTTATTGTGCATAAATCACTATCCTAAAGTAATAATAACTGGAGATTTTAACGTTCGTTTCAACACTGCAGACAATAATTCTCAACAGTTAAGTAATATGACCTTAGGTTTTATAAAAACTATTTCGGCTTCTACAAGAAAAAAACAACTGCCTTGACAATATTTTATAAATTTCAGTATAAACTTTTCATCAAATACTTTAAACACTAGTCTCTCTGATCATTTTGGTCAGACAATTAAAATTAGTTTGATGGACACCAGTACCACAACCACCACCACTATACTACTTAGGGCCGTTATATTCATCAATAGTTAAAGTGTCTGGTATCTTTACCGGGCGGAATAGTAGGGTTAAGTGTATATTCAATTGTTGTTAAAGTTTATCTCTTCGGTAACGCTACTTACCGAAAGGTTATTTTACTTGAAACATTTTCTAGCTGTTAAGCGTTTACCTGGCACATATTAGATAAATTTAAAATTATAGTTGAACATGGTTCAATTTATAAGTTATAATTTGAAGAGAACTAAGTTATAGAAAATAGATATTTTAGTAAATACATATTTTAAAAGCAGGTAGGTATTGAAATGCCTGTTCAGGTTCTTTTTTTAAAATCGTGTTTATTTTTAAGGCGTTTTTAGATTATATTATTTACGTAGGTATTTACTTTATGCATTTGAAATGGAAGATATTCTTGACGATGCATTTATAGAAGAAGAAATAGACATTGTTTGTGATATCGAAGGGGATAGACTACAATATAATACAAGCAATAGGTACAATCACATTGATCATTTTAATGCAATGGACAACAAAGATTTTATGTTTCGATTCAGACTATCAAAAGATACTGTTATAGAATTTTTACCTCTAATACAAAATCGTTTAGAACACAGAACTAGAAGGTGAATGCTTATTTAAAAAAAAATTTTATATCGCTGGTAGCCATAATTCTTGTTTATATATAAATAGATTTTTAAATTAACAATTGGCAAAGTGTTGTGTCTATATTAATAGTAGCTAAAGATATTATTAAATAGGTACGTGCCGAAATAATTACGTTAAAAAACTAGTCAAGTCAAACGTTTCACACAAAATACAACAATCACGATGATGGTTAAACGTAACCTTATTTTTGTTGATCTTTGTCTGACATGATACTGCCTGTATGTTGCTTTCTTTCTCTAAATACCTCGAGCTCTACTATCTCCGTTAAAAATATCTTACTCTGTACGGTTACTACCGGATGGAATAAATAACATGAAAATACCCAATCTGGGTAAATCCTCTAGGGAAAGTTAACTTATCGGTAGTTACTTACTAGTTTATCTATAGATGAATATAACGGCCCTTAGACCAATAACTTCTAAAGGTATAGCTTGCTAATTTATAATTTTAAGTGCATGCTCTTGGGATTTGCTGAATATTTAAAAAGTAATGTAAAATTTAATATATTTCTGAGTAGTTTTTGTGATGCTCTCAAAATAGCGTTTCTAGAAAGGTTGTTAAAAGTGTGCGGAACCGTGATAATAATATTAAATGGTTTAATAATGAATTGAAAATGATTAGAGAAATGTATCACATAATTCATGAATTGTATGAAAGATATAAATCTCAAACGCTTCTTAACCTCAAGCAGCAAGTGCTCACTAGACGTAAAAACCCTATTAAGAAGGCACAAGTGACGGCCAATAGTACTGTTATTAAAACTTCCTCTAATCCTGTAAGTATTGTTAACTCATTTTAGAAGCACTAATCCTAAATTAAACATAATCTTTCTGCTGAAGATTTTAACACTTATTTTGCAAGTAAAACTTAAAAAATGGTATCTTTAAAACATCATTCTTTAGTAAGCATCTTTTATTCTTAGGACTCCTTATAGATCCAAAGTTAATCTTTAATGCTCATGGTGAATTCATTGTGAGTAAAATTAAAAAAAAATCTGTTTGTACTATGTAAATTGTCCAATAATGTTTGTGAATCAGTTTTAAAAACTGCCTATTATGCTCTCTGGTCATAGCCATTATCATACCCTGTAACATCTTGGGGTAATTCAGCTTGTTGGAAGTGAATATTTAGTCTTCAGCATAAAGCTGTGAGGATCATATGTAATCTCTCTTTCAGAACGGACTATCGCCAAGCTTTTATTAGTTTAAGTATTGAACTCTCCCACTCTTAAGTGCTTGTGTTTAGTTAAGAGAGCTAATAATCCTCATTGTCCTTTAACTCAAACTGAAACTAGTACTAACATTGTTTAACCATATTCCACTTTACCTTAGGTCCTTACCGTATAATAAGTTTAAGCAACATATGAAACTAATTTTGATTAGTAAGGCATTTTATGCATATGATGAGTTTCTCAAACATAAATTTTGGATTAATACAATTAAGCCAACTATATATGTAGTTAGATTTAATCCATTGTTCTTTGCTTGACGAGTGTAAATACTTTCTTTTGGTGCAGCATAATAAAATATTATATTATTCTATATTTCTTTAGAAGCTTTTTTATGACTTCCATGTTTCCACGGTTTTCAGGCTCAACTATGGGCCCTACTGAATCTATTCATTTTTTTATAACAGTTCGAATTATTCTCAAATGAATACTTAAAGTAGCCATGAAGAGCTGCTTGCAAACTCAGCTTAAAATAAAATGCCTTACCAGTGTCTCGAAGCTTTCAGTGGCATTTATGTACCTATATAACGTGGTTTTATAAAAGAAACAAAGTTATGAACATTTTTTGCTTGTGAATATTTGCCATTACCCAATATTCATTAAAAATGGTTTGTCTTTGTTCCTCAGAAATTTTTGCAGAACATTTCAAACCACATTTTTCACTAGTAATAATAATACAACTATTGCGATTGATTTTTGGCATATGGAGAAGGCAACCCTTTTCACATACGATGAATGAACAAGGATGGTTGAACATGAAGAACCAGTGCAAGTTAAGGTCACTTTGTCTTTTTCACAAATCTACTCATACTAAATCTCCTCCCTATCTTTATAATAAAATTACATTCCGTACCATTGCATTCACGTTATAGAGGTCTGCTAACTCTACCACATCATCGCACAAGTACATTTGAGCTGTTGTTCACATATGAAATTGCTAGTCTCTATAACGCATTACCTAGTGAAATTAAGCCATTCTCTCTTATTAAGTTCCAGCAGATATTTAACTAAAACCGTAAAAACAATGTTCTACTTTATCTTTTTCTAAATTGTTTTTCTTTTGAAATTTTTTTTGTTATACCTTTCAATTTTTTTTTCTTTTCATCCACTGTGGTTACTGCCTGACTTAAGGATATATATATATATATATATATATATATATATATATATATATATATATATATATATATATATATATATATCGGTTAAATGATCAATATTGGGCAGAATTTCAAGACCAATCAAATGACGTTTTGAGTTTTGACCAGTGTTGCCAACTTTCGTAGTTATTTAGAAAAAACTAAAAATGAGCCGAATTTTCAAACCAAATATCTTTGAAACCGTTGCAAATAAAGCTAAAATACAAGAGAAGTAAATGAAGTTATTTTTACGAACTTTAAGATAAGCCTATTTTTAAATTTATTTTGCATTTCATTTTTGAGATATAACACAAAGTTACCTTTTTTTAAATGGAACGTGTAGTTTATTTTAGTCCTGTTAAATAGCATATTTTTTACTGATTTCAAAAATGTATAGTTTACCTTATTTATAACAAGTAGTTTTCTTGTAATTTAATAAAAACTGTAAAGTTAAAATCGAAAATCAATGTGTCAAAATCTTCTGTGTGGAACATTCTACATAAGGAAGGCTTGTATCCTTTTCATTTCAAAAAAGTCCAGTCCTTGCAAGTAAGTGATTTTCCTGCTCGTGATGATTTTTCCAATTTGATGCAAAATAAAGAGAATCAAGACCAAGATTTTTTCTAGTATTTTGTTTTGTGATGAACCCGCTTTTAGAGAAGATGGAATGTTTAATATGCACAATGCACACTATTACTCCTATGTTGAGGAAAACCCTCATGCGATAAGGGAAAGTAAACATGAGGAAAGGTTTAGCATTAACCCTTAAACGCCCGGAAATACTTTAGCTCTTTTTTTTTTAATTTTTTTTACTTATTCTTTGTTAGATGTAAGCAATAACATGTTTTTTGTAAAAAGTCGTCAAAAATTAATAGTTTTTGAAAAAATGGGTATGATCATATGATCATACTGGGCATTATAGATAATGGAATACTAATTATGGTACCTTTGCTGAGAAATTTTATTTACAGTCATTTAATATAATAATATAACCTAAATTAGTATTTCCTATAATATAATGTTATATAAAGAATATTAATTACTTAGTATGGTATAATTCAAAACATTTTACACAAAGCCCTATGTTGCATTTTTTGCATTCTGTACGAACGATGCTCTTTTTTGCCTTTGGATTATTTTCCTTGTTGCATTTTTCATGCCCACAGTTTCTTCGATTGCACGCTCTTACAAAATGTTGTACACCATCGTATCTAATGGTTATATTTGTGGCAAGCGCAAGTGGTCTTCCAGGCTTCCTACGAGCAGTTCCGTACCTTGTCATGAGGTATTGCGCTATTTCTCTTCTAAATTCGACAAATGTCAATTTTTGAAGATGACTTTTTTGTGAAGGGTCCACGCGTTGTTGAGAGCAGCATCAATCATCCAATTAAAAAGCGGCCACCACCACTTTTTTGACCGTATGCCAATTCTGGTTTCACTTATATTTTGGTCCATTCTGTTGGTACCCCCCATTCCTTCATTATATATTGTCAAGATTGAAGGTCTCTTTAGAACAATATTGTTTTTTGCCCCCCGAGACCATCTTTTTACTTCCGCAGTTGGTTCAACTCCGTAACGAGTTGATATGGCAGTAACAACGCTATTATCTCTCCATCTTACTATTGCGACCCCATGTTCTTTTTCCAAAATTGATTGTGGCACCTCGTTCTGTTTTTTCAAAAACCTTTTTACTTGCTGAAGGGCAGGTTTTTGGTATCCTATTTTCCCTAAGCGTTCCTGTTCCACTGCAGCCGGCTTCCCGCAAATACTCGAACAAGGGAAAATTCGAGAAAAGGTTGTCAAAAAAAAAAGTAATACGGTAAAGTGGGCAATTTTTCCATCATTGGCAAAAACGGAGCGACAGGTTTACCAAATACTGTTTCAATTTTTTCCAATGATGTAGATTTTCCTGTGTAAATCTGAAAGTTTACTAAGTATCCATCTGGAGTATTGAGGCACCACGATTTATAGCCGAAGCGTATAGGCTTCCCCCTTATGAATTGCTTCATTCCGTGACGGCCATAATATTTGATCATAGACTAGTCGTAGTTCATTCTGGATGTTGGAATGAAATTAAAAAAAATTTTTTTTTGTAATGCGTCGATAAATGGCCTTAGTTTGAAAAGACGATCACCCTCATCAATTTCAGAATTGTCAGCTAAAATGCAGGAATTGATTTATTTGCAAGAATCGATTTTTTCGCATGGAACCGGTAATCATCAAGTTCTTGACGTGATCTTTTGAATCCCAATACATTCGTTTATTGGGAACCCAAACGTATCCACTACATATCATTATACCAAAAAAAAACATTTTATTTCATCTTTTGAAATTTGTGGATCCGTAGACATTTTGAAAACCGCATATTTTCTTGTTTCTGTAACAATGTGCTCAATAATGTCATCATCTATAAATTCTTCAAATAGCTCTATAGGATTCATTTCATTATATTTACTGAAATCACTTTGTGCAAACAATCTACCTGGGGGTTTCGAAAGTAAATCTCCTTGCATCCATTTAAACTGTTTCTTAGCTTTTTTGTACTTGCTTACCCATTCATCGAGGCGAGTTGAAGTTGAAACAGGGGATGCAGGTGTCGTCGAAGATGTTGAGGAAATTTTCTAATTGAACGAATATCTGACGTTGATGTGGTTGGAAAAGATCCCAAAGTCGATGAAAGGGCCGGCAAAGTTTCCACGGTTGCAATTCTAGTTTCGTCACTAAATATTATTTCAGCATGCGATAACAATTTCCTTGCGGGAAGATTATCTATTGTCCCCCCTTCATTTTCGTCCGCACTATCTACATCAGTCTCTGCAGCGGGCTCCGGCAGAGTTATATAAATATGGCTTGCATCTTTCCCATCTAAAATATTAGCATTTTCCCCAAGTTCCCATAAATCTTGTAGAGAATAGGCACTAGAAATAAAATATTACCGTTACTATTCTTTATATGCCCAGTATGATCATTCAATCATGCTTCAATATACCACCCTCTATCAGCCCTTAAAATTTCAACTACGTATTTATTCTTTTATTACAAGTGCACTAGACATGTTTGAAAATAATAATTAGTAAATTTATGGATTATACATGAAAAGATATAGGACTTACTTAGTCTCATCGCCCATGATACGTTGAACAAATAAATAACAAACTTTTAAATTCGTGAACAAAAACTGACAATCGTTGTAAAACTCAACCAACGCCTAACACTAACAGGAATAGACCTTGAAGTGAGAATATAACTCGTTTGAGAGGGGAACAATGCAGGGGTATGTTAGGGAGGGAAATAAACCAGCACCTGTCTTTTTATGATCAAACGATCATACAGGGCGCTTACGGGTTAATCTATGGATAGGTGTTCTTGGTAATAATTTGCTTGGACCTGTAGAGTTGCCTAATCGTTTAAACGGCGACGAATATCTGAACTTTCTGCAAAATACTTTACCGGATTTATTAGATTATATTAATCTGAATATTCGGCGGATCTTGTGGTTTTTACATGAAGGTTGTCCGGCTCACTATAACAGAACTGTTCGTACTTTCTTAGATAACAATTACTGAGAGCGATGGATCGGAAGAGGCGGTCCGGTTGCTTGGCCAGCAAGGTCTTCAGATTTAAATCATTGCGATTTTTGTGTGTGGGGATATTTAAAATCAATGGTTTATTCCCAACCAATAGAAACACGCGATCAGCTTTGGAGAAGAATTCAGGATACCTGCGACGAATTTAGGAACAATAAGGGAAAAATTCGACAATCTTTACATAAACGAATAAATTTGAGCATAGAAACGGATGGTCGTTATCTTTTGTAGATTCAGTTTTGTGTTTCATGATTTCAGTTGCCATTTTGAATTTTTTGTATTATTAATTGTGTCAGCAACATTTTTTTGTTTTAAAAACGATTATTTTTTACATGAGTGTATTTCTTACTTTCTAAAGCAAAACTAATTTATGACATGAGAGCAGTTTGACGTTCACGCAATTGTTATTTTGTTTATTTTCCATAGCCATCTTTCATAATTGTAAATGAATTCGTTAGTTAATTTTATAAAAGTATGATTAACACATGAAAAGTTCAAATCGATTTATTTCGAAAACCCTGTTTCATAGTTTTTTGAAATTTGACCTAAGGAGGATGAAATCATGTTCCAAAGGGGTATGAGTTGCTTAAACAAAGTGAATATATATTCTTTTTTTTTAATTACTGCGGATAGGGAACTTCTTCAAATTGCTGTAGCCAATGGTAAAATGGGTCTAACTTGCAAATAATAAGAACTAGTCTCATATACAAACGTTTCAAGCGAAAGTAGTATTTATGACTACAGCATTATGATGCGATTTTCTTTACACTCCTTGCTTACCTGCATAAACCCAGACCAATAAAGCAAAAGTTCTACAAATTTTTTTTTCGTATTTCAATATATAACACGTTTGTTGAATAACGTCAATTTAAAATTACAAACATTCCTTCTACATTTTATTTTAATGGCTTACAATTACTACAAATAATATAGTGTACATATCACTAATGATATATTCATTAGTTATTTATTAAAGTGCACTATTTAATGAGATTTTTATATTCCAAAGTGGACACCACTAAGGAAATACCGCATTAATCTTACTTGTGTTCTGTTTAGACAATTACCTAATTAATGGAAATTAGGCCCATCAAGGGGACACTATATAACGAATCCTATAAACCAGAAGTTCTATAATACGTTATATAATACGTTTGTTGAATGACGTCAATTTGAAATTACAAACATTTCTTCTACATTTTATTTTAATACAATTACTTCAAATAATAAATTTTAATTTAAAATACATACTCTTCTGAATGTAGTTAGTACTATCGACCTCCTCATCTTCGCTGTCTTCACAATCAGTCTTACTTCATCTATAACTCGTTCTGCTTCACAAGCTTCTTTTATCAACTTATTAGTGTGTTGAACACCCTTCTTCCACATTTCCTGAGTTACATAATGTAGTTAGCACTTCATCCTCATTTCCCGACGTTTTAGCGATATTCTTATCATAGAAAGTTTTCGAAAAAGACCATATCATTTCTATAGGGTTAAAGTGGGAATGGTATGACGGAAGGCGAAGTACTTCATGTCCATAGGGTGCAATTAGCTCATCGACAGCATATTTTTTGTCTTTTTCGTTTTGCCTTGCCAAATTCAATAAATCAACTTTTAATAACCCTTCTTCAAAATCAATTGCTTTGTTCTTCAACCATTGAACAATGTCTTCCTTTTTCCAGGTTGAAGAAAGATGTTTGTCAAGCGTTCTGGTGTGGTATGGAGCATTATCCATAACAATTATAGATGGTTGCTGTAATTGCTTTAAAACTTTGCCCTCCAACCACTTTTCAAAGAGTTCCGCATTCACACAATCACGATAGTCAAGTGATTTGTTGGACGTACCGAAACATAAACCTGCATCCAGGATAAACCCCACTTCCGTACCAGCGTGGACTATCACGTACTTCTTGTTTTAAAATGTTTTGGTAGGTTGCATTAAAGTCCTGCTGCTACCATCTTGCCAAGATATTCGATCTGCGCCTTTGCTCATTATCCAGGTTTCATCTATATAGACGCATGGTTTAGGATAACATGAATTAATATTTTTAAGAAATGCTCATAAAAAGCAATTTCTTTGAGTGACAACATGGGTCTGCTCACACAGCACTTTTCTGTCGCATGCTTTCTTGTACTTAAAACCCAACTATCACTAATTTTCAAGGAGTCGTTATAGACACTTCGGTGCATAAACTCTCTTCCTATAATGTCATGCTGTAGCTTTTTTAATGTTACATGCTCTTTTCGAGCATACATGCCACAAAAAATTTCCTTCATACTACGTTTGACATGCTCTGGCAGGTTTTTGGATTTCGGCTTCAATCTTCTTCCCTTTTGAGGTTGCAAATCTTCTCCTCTACTTCGCAAAGCGACTACATTAGAAACCATTTTTTGGCTGACTCCCATCGCAGCCGCCGTTCTCTCTTCAACAGATTTTACACATATCAATGCTCCATTATTCTCCTTCTCTTCACAAAAGTAATCTTTCACGTTAAGTAACAGTTGTCGACCCTCTGCATGCAGATGTTTTCCCTAACTCATATTAAAAGACACACTACACATGTAATTCGAACACCGTGTAACTGTGCCCATGTGAAATTTGGATTCATTATAGACAGTGTCCCCTTGATGGTCCTAATTTCCTCTAATTCGGTAATTATCTAAACAGTACCCAACAAATAAGACTGATGCGGTATTTCCTTAGTGATGTCCTTTCCAATATAAAAATCTCATTAAATAGTGCATTTTAATAAATAACTAATGAATATCTCATTAGTGATATGTACACTATATTCTTTGTAATAAAATACTTATCTTTTTTGGGGTTTTTTCATGGTGTACTTTAAATTATACAATCTAAACGTTTCGATAACACTTACAGTTATCTTCGTCAGTAGTAATGTTTGTTAAAAATTGTTAAAGATGTTGTAAACAATTTTGTCAAATTTGAAAAATTAAAACATAAACATAAGCCTGCTATTAATATAACAGTTTGAGAAACGTATAAAGCCAACTATAAAATTTTAGTAAAGAATAACTTGAAGCAAATGCTTTACCAATTATATGTTGAATTATCACAGCACTATAATTTAACATAAGTAGTTGAAATTAAATTATAATTAAAAATTACAAAGAACGTTCTGCATTGTGCTTTTCATTGTTAATAACACTTCCAATTATTGATAAAGATATCTCTTTGTTAGATTTAACTGGGTTATTTTATTTGATGTAATGTTTGGATTTGTGAATGCTTCTATCATTTTCAAATTGAAGTTTTTCACAACTTTACACTTACATCATAACTCGATTAAATTTTGTTAAATGTGTTTGGCTGGCAAATTTCATTGTTAGCTTTCGTCGTAGAGAGTGTTCTGGTTTGTCATCTTTGAGGCAGTTTAACAATATTTAATTTTTATGATCTAGTTATTCTTTACTAAAATTTTACAGTTGGTTTTATACGTTTCTCAAACTGTTATATTAATAGCAGGCTTATGTTTATGTTTTAATTTTTCAAATTTGACAAAATTGTTTACAACATCTTTAACAATTTTTAACAAACATTACTACTGACGAAGATAACTGTAAGTGTTATCGAAACGTTTAGATTGTATAATTTAAAGTACACCATTAAAAAAAAAAAACCCCAAAAAAGATAAGTATTTTATTATGAGTGTTAATGGTGAAAGTTTACATTTTCATATATTCTTTGTAATAATTGTAAAGCCATCAAAATAAAGTGTACAAGGAATGTTTGTAATTTTAAATTGACGTTATTCAACAAACGTATTATATATTGAAATACGAAAAAAATGTTGTAGAACTTGTGCTTTATTGGTCTGGGTTTATGTGGGTAAACAAGGAGTGTAAAGAAAATTACATCATAATGCTGTAGTAATAAATACTACATTCGCTTGAAATATTTGTATATGACACTATTATTTCCAATTTGGAGTTCCCTATTCATAGTAATTTAAAAAAAAAAACGACTATATCGTAGAAGCCGTTAACTCAGAAACATGAAAATAGATATTTAGACGTTCCTTAAGTAATAAAGAAACATGTGTTTAGTCTTTTTAGTTTTAGGGCTTGAAAATTCAAAATATTGCAAAATATCATGTTGGGTATCAAACTAAGCAGCGTTTTACAATCAAAATGAAGATCAATATGGAATTTATGAATGCAGTTTAGGAAAGTGTTAAGGGGGAGAAATTCAAATTAATCGTGATTTCGGGAGTATGTTTAGACTGAGTTTGAAATGAATATCAGAGGATGGGAAATAGTGGTTGAAATTCAACGCCCAAGTCAGACTGTTAGACTTAGAAACTTTATCCCGTTGCGAAGCACGGCTTTTTTGCTAGTATTAAATAAAAATGTTTTCTTTAAAAACTTTAATTTGAAGTAATCAAGTGAAATGCAACATTTGTAATAAAATTTTTTGTAGAATATGAAGACGAAGTTGCACACTGGTGGACAAGCATACTAGCAGTTGCCGGTTATTGGTTATTAGGTGAAGAGAGTAATGCAGAACGATTACATCAACAAATTGAAAATCTGCCCGAAGTACTCTCAAACATTAGTGACCCTCTCCCTAAAGCTGTTCTCGCAGCATATACTGCAAGGAATACCTATTTGAAAAATGGAAACAATATTCCCCAAAAAATTATATTACGTCAATGTGAAGTTGCTAGTCAACTTCTCGAAGATAGCTTAAATTATAGCAGTTGTAAACAACAGAATAATTTAGGATTGGTAAGCTACATTGTATATTTTTCAAGCATTTAAGGAAGTCTCCAACGTTATTGTTAACTGGACTGCATTGTAGTTGCATTGCATGTCATTTAATAGTGCAGTGTCCCTCCAGTGCAACCTGGTTTTCAAATATTATCATCAATGGCATACTATTATTATCATTATTGTTTTATAAGACTGTTCTACAATGATCTAATTCTAGATGGCTCAACTATTAGTGTGTGATTGGTTGTTAGAAACACGTATTTCGTTATGGGAGAGTACTTTAGAAAGTGAAGGTAACAGTCATCCAGTTCCAAACTCTATTTTAACAGCTTTTCAGAAAGATTTATCTTCCTTACGTAACTTAACACAACAAGTCCCAGTAAGAATAGCAATATTTAAAAATTTGCATCTATGTGTTGAATTTTTTAGAGTGCTTTGCCCAGAGTATTTTTATATGAAGCAACAGTGCGGATGATGGCTGGAGCTGCACCTGGACGTACCCAACAGTTATTGGATCGTAGCCTAAGACAACGTTATTCTAAATCTTCTATTATGATATGTGCTAAAGGTTTATTATTTGTTTGTAATTATATTTTATAATAAAATATTTTTTTCTTGCTTTAGATAAGAATAACCAAGAAGATGGAGGTGAAAGGCAACATGCTACAGCATTATACATGGCATGTCGTCATCTTCCCGGTCAGTTACTTTCATCGCCAGGAGAACGTGCAGGAATGTTGGCTGAAGCAGCAAAGACTTTAGAAAGAATAGGAGATAAAAAAAGATTACATGATTGTTATAAACTTATGAAGTCTATAGGGCCTAATTCAGTTACTAATTAGTGGTAGTATTTCTTATGTACAAACCTGTAATATAATTTTTTAGATAAATATTTATTATTTTGTTTTTATACTATTTTTTAGTGTATTAAGTTACAATTAACAATATGTATATTACGAAGTTAATTGAAATCAAATGATACAAGGTTATTCATATGCATTTGTTTGTATTAAAATTTGTGTGATCACTGTGATAGCTGATTTACACAGGTAGAGTTTTTAGTGCAGTACTGGTAGAGTAGAGTAACTCGACCCCTAGAAACCCGACAAAAATTCGAATTTGCAGTAGATTACTGGTTTGCTGGTAGAGTAGAGTACTATCACCATCGCACATCTACTCTCCTTACTCCCCCGAACGTCGAAACACTTTACTAGCCTCCCCAGTATACTTATGTAGACGATTGTTTTTCTGTACAGTAGAATGACTGCGTACAGTGCAGTTTTGTATGTTGTATAAGACATTTGTTTTTGTTAGATAATTTTTTAATATTTTAAATAACAAACATGAAGGTCACGGAAGAAAAAAGAAAGAAAAAATGTTTATGGAATTCAAGTATTATCCTCGCCAGGAAAGTTTACCTCTATGTTATATACAATCATATAGTGTAATATGAAAAACATGAGTAAAAATTATTTTCATTATAATAAATTCTGATTAGAAAATATAGCCCAAGGTGGCAGCATTTAAAGCTACAGAATTCCAAAATTAGGAAATGTGTGATTAACTTGTTCAAAAGCATTTTACAAATTGATTGCACTTACATAATTGAAATACATTACTAATAGAAATTTATTGTATTAAATATGAACTAACACACTTGTATTATACTAATTGTAGGTTGTAAAAACATGGTTGGCAAAATGTTAAACTTCTAATCAGAGTCACTATCTATATCCCAGCTTTCAGAATAGTTTCCGATGTTAATAATTAGTCAACTGTGATGTTGAACATTTCTTCCCGTTTATACCATTGTCTTATTGTTTCTTCAGTATGTCACACACAATTAGCCCATAATGATTTTAATTAAAAGAGTTTACATGTCGACGATTAGGTGAATCGATCTCTTTAATGTATTGTTTAAGAAATTTAATTCGCATTTCTGCAATGTAACTTTTTGTCATTAAACCTCTACAGTTGAAGTTTTTTTTGAATTTGAATCCTAGCGACTGGATTGCACGATGAAGAGTTCTGTCACTTATTAATATGTGGCTGTTACGAATTTCTGCATTTAAACTTGCAACTGTGACATGATGTTCCGTAAATAAATTAGTATGTGAAACGTGTAAAAGATTGTGATGTAATATTACTCACTTTGTGCATACATACTTGTATAACGTATTCCTTACCCCATTTTGGATGTTTCAGGTAGATCTTTTTTCTTGCGTGGTCGTTTTGTTAAAACGGTTAAATGCAGCTTCAGGCTTTTATTTTGTACCATCTTCTCAGGTTTACCCAAGGCACTTCCCACACTCTGTAATTTTGTGATTGTAATGAATTAAGATATAGACGCTTAGTGTCATACTTACTTCTTGGATGGCAGATAGGGGAGAGTCTGGAACAGTGGCCACCTTTATGAATTTTTTTAAATATCTAAAATTATTAATTATTATGAAGCATTTTGAGACTTTTATGTTAAAACTGCATCATTTGCCTTAAAGATTATATAGACAATAAATAACAAAAAAATATTTACATATGAATTTTCTTCCTTAAAAGAGTTAGTTTTGTAGAGTGGCCACTATTGTATAATACAGTGGCCATTATGATATGGTATAGCGGACATCATTCTTTTGAAGAACAAGTAAACATAAAAACTACTAGACATTTATCAGAATAGTTTATTTGGAAAAAAAGCAGTTTTATTACAAAAAATCATATATTCGAAAGCTTAGACAACAAAATTATGTTTTAAAAAATAAACAAGTTAACAAATATTATAAACAAATAAATTAGTAGTAAAAGAAAATAAATTTGCTGTTCTAGTAGTGCCACTTACTTTAACTGGCCTAGAGAAGTGAAGCACAATATCCTCAGTTGGAACTATAGCCGTATCAGAAACGTCGGGATAAGTAAAATTGTTATCATGGCGCCTTAGAAATGTTACATTGAACTCATGAGTATCTTTCAAAATCTCTAACGCGTCCAACATAATATTTTAGTGTTTTCTTTGTGGCACATTTCACAATAAAAGATTCGACACCAATATTTGCTATATCATTTACGATTGCTTTGTCGTCTTGATCCAATTCAGAGAAGAAATCCACATCCTCGGAATGATTCAGTTTAATATCTAGATCGCTGTTGCTTGAGCTTTCTTCAGGTTCTTCATAAACAGTGTCTTTTTTTGCTGGTGAATCATTTAGACAATTTCAGATAAATTGTCCCCATGACCGGTTTTCCACTGTAGTAATTATAGGCTGAATTTCCATTGTATTAATTGTAATGTCCTGTGAAACTATTACGGTCGCTGCCATAAAATCTTCGTCATTGAAAATATTGTTATGAAACGGGTATAGCCCAGTGGACCGGAAACCTGATACACAGTTTTGAGGGGTGAAAGCTTGTGGATATGATTGTCCTAAAATTTCTGCTATATTATAAACACTTATTCTTTTTCTTGGATTGTTCAGCAACCACGTCTCGCAAGCCTGATTATAAAATTTCTTCAGGGGGAAGTAAACAGATTTGTCAAACGGTTGAAACTTGTGGGTGGTATGTGGCGGTAACGTCAGTAGTATAATATGGTGGTTTTTAGCTAATTTTATAGTTTCCATTGAACATGAGTTTCATGGTTGTCCATTATCAGTAATACTAGCGACTCGGGGGTTGGTTTAGTGTGTTTTATGAAATGATTTACCCATTGCCCAAAAATGTCAGTAGTCATCTAACCTGATACTGATGCTGTTCCAACAGTTCCAGGTGGAGCATTTTTTAGCATATAATCTCTGAAGCTTTTTCTCAGGAACAAAAGGAGTGGAGGTATATTACTTCCAATTGCATTCATACAACCACATACAGTTACCAGAGTTACCCGCTCACTTGATGACCAACTTGTTTCTGGCCTTTCCTTGCAAGAACTTTTCCCGGTCCTTGCACGGTAGTAAGGGCAATTTCGTCGACGTTGTAAACTTGTTCAGGTCCTAAACTATAATTCTCATAAATTTGACGAAGATTATTGAAAAACTGTTCCACCACTGGTTTATTGAACCTCATGGCTGTTCCTAAAGATGTTGATTCTGCTGACCGTATGGACAGTTCATTTCGTCTTAATGAAACCGTTAAACCATAACCTTCCAGCAGTACAATTGTCTCTCCATGAGGTAGGTGTTTTCTTCCCATTTGCAACCGTCAAATCGTAGGCCAAGTTTCGAGCACATTTTGGATTATTACCGTGATGGAGCTTGGTCATGGTTTGGAAGTATTCACTGAGAATGTCCTCTTCTTCAGAAGAAAATATTTGGTTGATGGTGTAATTAGAAGTCAATCTTGGCGCCCCTTCCAAAAATGCCGAATTGCAGTCAATTTGGTCTTCCTTCTCATTGCATTTTTTCAAATAACGCCTTAATGTAGTATGTAGAATGCTGTATTAAATAGCTGCGTCTTTAACTGATAACCCACCATTTACCACATCGAGAATTGCATAACACATAGTTCCTGCCGGAGTTTTGCCAATCTCAACATTCGTTTTTTTTCTAAATAAACAAAATTGTACTGAATATTTTCTCTAATTAAGGTACAGTGGCCACCCTTTATTTATCTAATTTAGTAGTGACCACTGTACCTACACTTAACATGGCCACTGTACCAACAACCATGTTTTAAAAAAACAAGTCAAACATAAAAAATACGCCCTGCATTAAAATAATTTTTATATCAATAAATACATGCTGTACGTATAAGTCACCAATCCTAGTTTACTCTGATATTTATTTGTTTAATCACTAACAATAAATTTGCTCACTTGTTGAAATTACTGCAAACCTAAAATTTTAGGTCATATTATTCTGGAAGAATAATATGACAATGTTAAGATAACCTCGTCTTTATAGCCTGCGTTTGATTGGACCCCTTTGTGATAGATGGCAGCACCAGACTTTGCTTACCATAAAAATAGCGAGCAGGTGGTCACTGTTCCAGACTCTCCAGTACTGATATCAGGGGATCCCTATTTTCTGTAGAGGGTGTAATAAATGATGATTAAAAGAAGGAAATGAGGAAAAACTCATAGGATAAACAAACAAATGGAGGTAATGTAGTATTAGTCAAATGAGAATTAAATTCATATGCACATAAAACAAATTGATTTCGCGTTCATAGGTTTATTCGTTCTACTACATTTGCTTATTCAATACCGTATGTCGATTTCGTTAAATGCATTACGAATGTTCACCATCCTTATTTAAAAGAATTCACTGTTTTATATGAAAAGACAGTATAAGCAATTTGGATAGCTAAATTCATAAATTAATGACGTAACGGTAGACTTTACTGACGAGAACAGTAGCAATTCTTACAGAAATAAAAACATGAGACAGGCCGCGGAATGTGAAATTATGTAAAAGTTTAGAAAACATGGCTTCAGTGTGAGTGAATTTAGACAAGATTAAAAATTTAAGATGCACCTATAACCAAGAATGTATGAAGATAAAGAAATCGACTAAATCTAGGACAGGTACGTTGCAAGTTTAAAATGGTTTTCTCTCGTGGAATATTTCTTAAAAAATGCAAAGGAAGCAAGAAAGGTCATGTGGTAAGTATTTAATTTTATTATGTAATATACATCATAGTTATTTATGCACCAAGGGAGCAAAGGCAACTACTCCTGTGGTGCATATATTATTTTATCTATGGATCGAGGAAATAAATTACACCAATAAAGTACATAATCTAAACAAGTCAACTAAACATAACAAAATATTGTTTTTTAGAAATTTTTAAGCATTCCATGAACAAGTTGTTGTAGGCATTATTAAAACATAAACATACCTGTTTTTTTAGACATAAACAAAAACAACATATCTTTAAAACGATTTTTTTATATTTAAAATTAGCTTTTATGTTATTTTCTTTCTAAAAGTTGAAATAAAGTGTATAGTTACAAAACAAAAGTAAACGATTTCTTCTTCTTTAATTTTTTGTTTTATTTTTTGACTTGACTGTCAAAGTGTTGCCAGCGTGAACCCCATTTTCAGACAACGTTTCGTATAGAAAACTAACTAGAGTTAAGTTGCATCACTTAACTTTACCTCCCAGCGAGTAAGTTATACTATGTTTTTTCCCGTCCATAGATAAAATGATACATATACCAATAGATAAAAAAAATTGAAAAGGTGACCTAAAATGACTGCTCTACAAGTAGTATACAGGGTGTCCCAGGTATTAATTTGAAAAAAGTCGTGTATTGCCTAGGAACAGCCCCGTCATGGTTAAAATAGTCCCTTAAATGTTCCCTCATCTTCTGTGACATGACTGTTGATCTTCTCCCACCATACGGTTCAATGTTTCATAATTCTCCTATTTATTACCTTCATTGTCCTGGAATCATCTCTGCAGTACCAGCCATTTCACTGTCAACACTACCAGTTGGCAAATATGAGCGTGGAGTTGTATTTATTAACCAATTGGGTAAGGTACATGCTGCATTTACTATTTTGTTTATTGTTTCTGTATTTACGGCTAATGCTGTTTCGAATATCCGGAAACGACTTGGTAAGATTCCAAACGCATTCTCAGAAATTCTTCTCGCCCTACTCATACCGTAGTTGAATACTTATTCACTTATAAGAAGACGTATTCTGTATCAGGAATACGGCTTCATAAGGTACGTTGTAAGTGGGAATGCATCATCTCCAACAATGAACAGTCTATTAGGGAGGATTGTTCTCTAAGTCTTCGTACAATCCGCAGTTTCTAAAAATACCTCCATCTGCGTTCGATCCTTTAAAACCTACATTGATATAAGTGAAACAGTATTAAATTTATCGTCAACGAGAGCCATAAGTACAATGCTGTTTTGTCCCTTTTAATTAAAGTATTCACTGCCCCCATGAGGAGGAGCCTTTATTGATATATGCTTTCCATTAATCCACAGCAATTTGGGAAGTTCCATTGATTATCGAAGCACTGGGCAATAGCTTTCCACTCATCTCCAGACTGCACCTGAAAATATATGTTATTTTATTTTAGGAAACAAACATTTTACACAACTTAGACAAGGAAGAAGAGGAGGATGAAGGTACTGTGGATGATTTAATTACAACACCAATCGGCATAAACTCGTCATCGTACACTACACTGAGAGAAAGGCCCCCATCAGCCAAAAGAAATAGATTAGACTACAAAGGCAGTACAACAGCTAAAAGATGTAAGCGAAACTTTTAATGAAAATTCAGTCAATGAGCACGATGCATTTGCAAGTCTTGTTGGGGCTAGTTTGAAAAAAAAAATGGAGACAAGGGATGCACTTATGGCCCAGAATGAAATTCCAGGAATTTTGTTGAATTACAGGCTGAGTGCTCATCCGCTGACAATAATGAAGCCTATTTATTATTCCACAAACCAATAACTCCACAAAACGAAAGTTACAATTATCGACGCGATTCGCCCGATGCGAGTACTTCGCACCATTTTGGTTATTCCACTTATTCTACTCCAAGCTATGTTGAAAGTGCTTATAACAGCAGCAATGAAAATACGTCACTATCAACATCGGAGGAGTTCAATTATCGAACATGCTTCCTCGGACCTCCTAGAAATGTAATTTTTTAGCGACTAATCATAAAATAATAAATATACCTATTTGTAAAAAAATGTGTAATGATAAATTATTGTATTTTACCTTAATTGAATCCTTTAACACTTGGGATATGGCATCACACACCTCCGGAAAGAATTTGAAATAGCAGATTTTGAAACTCGAAAAAAATGAGAAAGGCTTTGGAAGCTGTTCCCGGTAGCTAAAAAATTCTGTGTTACTTGGAGTTTCTCGCTTCTACTGCGCCCCTCATTAAAGTGTGTTGCTTTTGGATTTTATCTTCAACCACGTCCAAGAGCTCCTCAAATTTCTATGGCGTCATTCTAAGGCACCTTTTATATTCCAACGCATCTTCTGAAGCTAATTCTTTGAGCAGAAGTGATGTTGCTCCGTATGACTCTCTTCTTCTAAGCCATTCTCTTACCCACACAGTTCTTATACATATCTCATCTTGAACAGCTTCTACTATTTCCTTTATCAGAGCTTTTGAAACCTCCGCTAAACAATTTTGAAAAATTTACTTTCCTTACTGATCGTTTTCCTGTGCGACAAACAAAAACAACATCAACACAGCACCAGTACTGCAATACTTTGCTAATCGTGTGAACGGTTACTCTACTCTACTCAAAACTATACCCGTGTAAATCAGCCATTACTGTATGGAACATACAATTTTGTAGCTAAAATTTAAATTTAGGATATGTTAACAGAATTTGATTACATTTCTTTGTAGGATTCGGGACTGGTAGGGTGGTGGAAGATAATATTAATACACTGTCACCGGGTGTAAAAATTTTAAGTAACGGACCTCGGATAACTTTTGTTTTCTTCTCGTTTTTTCGAATTTTAGTGTTAAAAATTAATAGATTTAAAATGTTCCGTTTCCAAGTGTTAATGTATTGAGGATTCAAATTGTTTAAAAGTTTTTTTTCGATGGTTGAGATATTTAGAATATGGCATTTAAAATTATAATTTAGATTAGTTTTTGTGTAAATATTATGGTTAATCCTCGTTATTTTGAATTTTGGTAAATTTCGTTAGTTTGAATGAAAATAAATCATGTAAAATTATATTAAATATGAATCGCATATGAAATGATTACTTTGTATGGAGCGTAGTTGCTGTTTTAAAAGCATTTGGGCGTCAGTCAGATGGATAATTTTGATAAATCTATTTTAATTAGACAAAGAGGTTGGATTCTATAGATGTTATTTTAAGGCTCATTTTCGAAAGGGGAATTCTTTGACAAGGTTTCATTGATAAGGTAGCGTGAGATATTGTGCAGAGTGGAAAGTTTTTATGGCGTAATTTTCCATTTCTTTTGACAATGTGTCTTTGTTTTTAGCCCGTACGATTATTTAAAGTATTGCGGTTGTAGGATTGGTTAATTGAGATATAAGTGGGATTAAATTGAAGATGGCGAGATCTGGATGATGTTGAAGGCAATCTTGATAGAGATGTAGAAGAAGACTCCCGTTTTTTTGTTTGTGGCCTGGCCGTGTACTCGAAGTGTGTGTTCAAACAGGGGGGAAACTTCTTACGTCTGTACCGTGGTGAAAGAGCTTTCGCTGGGGATGATTCTATTAACCTTTCAAGGGGGATATGGATTAGACTCACCCATCTCGGTAAAATAATATAGTATCGTGTATCATTGTCAGTGATTGGACATGATCGAGTTCAGAGAATGTGGGCTACGTATTTACTACTAGTGCGAACCTTATTTCTTTTGGACGAATACCGCCTTTCTGGCGGATTATTTGTAAAAGGTTCCTATCATAATATGTTAGTTTCGAGTACACAGCTGGCCTGTAATAAAGAACAAATTTGCTATATATAATGACGCTTTAATAAGTTTTAAGTAAATAAAGTATAATCGTGTATATGTATCGTCAACCAGATGAAGGAGTGATCGTAACGTATGGTTTTCATTTTAAAGATTTGCCGTTATGAAGTTTGTGTTAAGATAATTTGAAGGAGTCAGTGGTTTACGTCGATTAAATATCAAAGGGTTCATTGAAGTACCGTTGTGGAAAAGAAAAGGAAGTTTATTTGACTAACGTCTAGATATCAATTCAGTGAAAAAAAGCGTATTCATTTGTAAATTATTTATATATGGTGTTTATTAGCATTTTATTTTGATTTCGCTAGCTAAAATTACGCATCACCGTTTGTTAAAATTTATGTGTTCAACTAAATTAATATTGTGCGGTTTATTTTTGGGGTAATTTAAAGATTTAAGATATATAAAGTAAGTAAATTTGGGTTATCTGGCTTGCAAGACTCGATCTGAAGTTTTATTACAAATTTTACGATACAAAATTATGTTCAATGCATTTCGGACTTAATACTAATTGTTTATCTTAATCCCTATTACATCTAAATATATGGATAGTGTTTATTAATTGAGTATTATTTTTTAAGTGTCCACATTTTGGGTAGCATTCAGTTATTTAGTGATTTATTGGTTTTACAGAAATTGTAGATTTACATCGCTTTACGATGACAACTTTCTAGTTGCTTTATTATTTAATTCCAAGCCTTAACTATGAGAGGTAATTAGTCATTTTGATCTGGTTGATATAGTTGCACTTGAAGATAAGATTTGAGAGATATCGTAACATAACTATGAAGTAATTAGGTCGTTAAACCAATCAACTGTTTGTTTTTTCACACGATAGTTTTGCGAGTAGCCGCAATTTTTTTTGAAAACATTTTTATAGGAATCAGCTGACCGATTGTAGTCACCGTAGTACCTGGATTTGCCATAAAGGTAAGCCAGTTTGTTTTATGTGTTATGACGTAGCTGTGTATTTTTCGAGTTAGGTATTACGGCCCCGATTTTGCCGTTTAGTAAATTTTCGATCGCGTTTAGTTTTGTTGTGATGTGTTTTTCGTTTTAAATTTAATAATTAATTATTGATATAATTGATCAGATATTTTTGCTTAATTAATGAATTGTAATTTTATTATCGCAATTTTGCGGGTTTATAAAGCTTAGGATTTCATTGCGTTTAGGTAAACTTTGCGTAAATATTTTGGAGTAGAATTTTCAGGGAGGGGAGTATTTTATTTTGAATGAACATTATGGTTTCCTGTTAGGCTATTATTAATATGTAGTTTATAACATGTTCCCGCCATAAAAGTATGTAACAGATGGCGCTTTTGTGACCTTTTTTTTTCGATTTTGACGTTATTGAGTTGTGACGAGTGTCCATTTGCAGCATTAAGTAAGAACCCCTCCAATACCAATGAGTTATGCCGTTGTCAACCTCATCAACAGTATAGAGACCCACAAGGATGAGTTAACTCACCCAACTAAATGAAAACGCATAAGGAATAATGTAACTAATGATCTGAGTAGTTCAGGTTACATCGTGACTAATGTAATGTGTCATAATAAGTGAAAAAACGTATTACATAGGTACAAAGTGGCAAAAGATAACAAAACCAAAACAGGTAGAACCAAATCACGGTTTATCTTTTTTAAACAACTGAACAACTTGCTTGGAGATAAACCCCACTCACACCTTAGAGTCTAGTAATTTACTAATAGATGACATGAGCACGTTATCAGAAAATGTAGATGACAACATTAATTCCCTAGCCGTGTCTGAGTCCTCAATTGCAAACAGTGAAACTACTCTTATTAGAAATAGGAAGAGAGGACGATATATAGGTTCGTATATCAAATTAAAAGTTGAGGAATATAAGAGGAGAGGTTTATAAATGAGAAAATAGTAAACACAGAAGTCGTAAACTACTTTTAGCAGCAAAATAATCAAAGCATCAAATTTTTAATGTAGAATGTAGACTAGAGTCAAAAGTCAGGATAGCAATTAATTGAGACATTGGATAATTAAAGGATTGCATTGAAAGTGTGTCGATAATTAAGTTATACAATCAACAATGGCACTTATCAGTGTCTAGACTGGTCCGGAATCCAATTTCTAACACATGAAGGGAACATATTAGCTGGTGTATGTTTAAGGTGTACAGATATTATATTGTACATATACCTGAAGGACGCGACATTTTGTTGTCTCAAATTATGGAAACTGGATCATTTCAGTAAGTTTACCTCTACTGTTAGAGTAAAAGGAATTTTCCATTTTTCACTGGAACCTAAGAACAGTATGTGCATATACTTGGTTTACATCTATCACCCTCATATCTTTAAAAAGTGCATCAATATTGGTTTTCTTGAGTATAGTTTTTAACAATCCCATTTATTATTGTTTTACTAGTCAAGCCCAAAGCTATTATTAAGTATATAAGTATAGGTAAAGTATGTGATATGTAGCATTCGATTGTACACATCATATCTCACTCTGGGACACTCTGCTTCATATACTAATTCTGCCATCTTAGTCCTTACTTTTATATTTGGAAGAGTTACTTTAAAAAAGTTTTCATACTTTAACATGCACTATCGATGTTTCACCACTGGCTGCACATTACTTAATATTTTGCTTCAGGAGTGGCTTCTAATTCTTGCAATCTCCTATCTCAATTTACAGTAACATCTTAATTAATTTATGCTCAATGGACTAAAACAGCAACAACCTACCATCTACAGGGTGTTAAAAAAACATGGCGTGCTTGCTAGGACAGTTAGGATACCCAAAAATAAGTGGGGTTTGCTCAGTAATTATTCCTAACTGCCTCTGTTTTCGAGATACAGAGTGTTAAAGAATATTATTTTATACACATCTTATCAACCATTTCATCTTTGGAAAAATTCATTTTACACAAAAATTGACAAAACCACAATCCAAAAACACACAAACTAATGAAACAATATTTTAATGATTATACAAACGTCAAAACAATAGATGCAATTGTTCCTCTTTATTACGAGCGGCTAGCCTACCTGATTTGTTTTGTTGAATTCATAGTAAATTTGTATTTTAGAATATTTTTACGTAAAAGCGTCTATATCTCAAGAAGGGTCTGTCTTATGGCTATGAAACCTATTATCAATTAGTATCTACTTTTCACGCGGAATCGAAATGTGAAAAAATATATAGGGTGTTGTATTTGAAAAAATTGAGAAAAATTACATTTCGCGTAAGTTAATCATTCTGTTTCATGTTTTCGAAAAAATTCTCAGTTTGTCTGTTAGTAGACTATTATTAATAGTCGGTGGTATAAACAGATCTACAAAATTGTCGTGACAATGCTCGCATCGTGGTTCCAAAGTTAACTCTATTTTGGTACTAAAGTGACGATATCTGCAGAACGGTTAGTGATACAGATACACATTTCTATACGTTTATTCTAAATGTAATAGTGAATAAAGAATGAAAAAATATACAGAGTGTTCCATTAAAAAACACAGAATGTAGGTCCAATGATCGTGTATTACCACACCAAAATTTGGTTTTGATATCTCTAATAGTTAAGGAGAAATCGTCCGTCCACGTAGTAGACAGCCACCTTGTATAATTTCTTAATGATCTAGTTATTCTTTACTAAAATGGTATTCCACAGTTGACTTTATACCTTTATCACACTGTTATGTTAATAGCAGGCTTATGTTTGTATTTTCAAATTTGACAAAATTGTTTCAACATCTCTAACAACTTTACTACATATTACTACTGACGAAGATAACTGTAAGTGTTATCGAAAGGTTTCGATCGTATAACTTTAATATACAAATACCTATACAATTAAAAAACCCAAAAAAGATAAGTAATTTAATATGTGTAATAATGGTGAAAGTTTACATTTTCATACTCCAATGTCATGTGTTGGCGGTAACTTTAAAAACAAGGTCAAGGCCACGCCCGTTTTAAGTTCGTGAACGTTTTCATGGTCAAAGTTTATTGATATCTAGGGGTATCATACTGCAATTCTTCTAAAAGTAGAATCAGTTCGTGGAAACGGGAGAGTCCAAAGTATATTGACCTAGGGGGTGTCATTACAATGACATCTAAAAATAGAACAATTTGAAACCTCAAAGTTTATTGACTTTTAAAAGTGGACCAAGGATAGGAGATATGAACTCTAAAAATAGAACTAAAGTTAATTGACCTCTAGGGGTATCATATACAATTCATAGAAATATAAAAATAGAATCAGTTCGTGGAAATGGGAAGGGGGAGAGCCGAAAGTTTGTTGATGAGTTGAACAAATTCTTGGAAATCCAACCAGTTCTAGGAAATTCCAAAGTAGGTCATGAGTCTCGTGATCCTTAGCAATCTAATCAGTTCCTAGAATCCCCCAGGTTCATTAACCTTTTTCTAGGTCAAAAGAGGTTGGTTAATTCTTGGAAATCTGAAAATAGAACCAGAGCCTGGATGGGAAGTGAGGATTGGATGAGGGAAATCAATCCACCAGATGTTAAGCAAAATAAACATTCCTAAACAATGACTCATGTAACTGGCTTTGCGTATGCGCGGTATTGCTCGGCTATCCTCGTGGAGTCAACCCATCTATGTAAGGTGAAATTTTTGGAATCGCATGCTGGCCGCTTCGATGTGTGTGTAAAGCTGCTATTATTATTATTATTGAATATACTGCACATTGTTGTTGTGTATGTAAAATCACTTCCGTCTTTACTAATGCAATAGAAATATAAAAATAGATCTAGTTCCTGGAAATGGGAGTGGGGAGCTCAAATCTTTTTGATCTCTTCAGGGCACTGACATAACAAACCGGGAGTTGATCAATTCCTAGAAATGTAAAAATACAACCAAAGTTCATTGACCTGGGACCTAAAGTGAGGGTTTATTAACCTGGACCAATGATATTTTCGAGGGAAATCAATGTCAATAGCTTCTAAAAATCAATAGTATACCAGATATCAGGGTTCATAGACCTACAAAAAACTATTGATCAACGCAAAATATTGAAAACACCTGCGAATGAATTCTTGGAAATAGAATCTGTACCTAATGAGTCATTCTTATTAATTTCTAAAAATCAAAGTACAACTGGTTTTACACATTGCTCTGTATTGCTCGTTTCATAATATAAAGAACAACAACATATACATCATAGATTAGTTCAACATTGTAAAGACCTCAAAATCCTTAGTAAATTAATTGTTTAATTATCCGCTTAACATTATTCCTGTTTATAAAATAATTAATTATGTCCCCTTCTTTCATAGTTGGAAATCGTTTTAGATTTCGACGTAAGACCCCACCAACTCGTCACCTACAATATCTCGCCCAATCACATTCGATTGTATAAGCGGACACGCGACGCGATATTAATTATCTTGCTACCTCCGATCATTTCGATTACTTCTATCCTGCCTTCGTTCCTGACTTCTATTCCGACCCAGTTGGAATTAGAAGCCGTCATTTCTATTAGTCGACCCATTCCGGGGTAAGTTATAAATTTGCCGATCATATTTACCGCACCAGTTTTCCGTTATATTTCTTTTATGCTTTGGCAGATTATTAATCAGTCCCGTCTGCAAAATACCACCATACCTGTACACTAAACACTTACTCGGGCGTATGCCCAGTGTAAACAAACTCCCTAATATAGAAAATCCTACTCTTTGCTTTTAGATTCTCGCCTAAAAAGTACCGAGAACTCCTGGGGAATGCCCGCAAGGTGTATGCCTGTGTAGACATTTTCCTACCTTTGCTTGTCTGAAAGGGTTACACCTGTTCAGTCTAGCGACCTTCTAATTAACCAAAGGGCGTATGCCCGTTTGATTAATTAATTCCATCTTATCGCCAAGTACTCGACCGACTGGGAAACCAGTAAAACCGGCAGACAGTTAATCACATAATAATCTTCACTCTTGGTCAGATGAAAATCCTCATAAAATTACTATTACCGGATTTCAACATCGCTTCATGGTAAATGTTTGGGCCGGGATTATCGGAACCCCACATTTTTAATGGAAACTTAAACTACGAAATGTACAAACAATTCTTGGAAGAAGATTTATCAGCATTGCTTGAAGATGTTCCCTAAATTCTACATCAAAACATGTGTTAATTGCAAGATGCGTCTCCCCTACACACTATGGGCGTGTTGTAACGGAAAATTTCCCAACCGGTGGATTGGGACCTGTACACTTGCCTCCCAGATGACCAAATCTCATACCTTTAGACTTTTATCTGTGGGGCCATGTTAAGTCGTTAGTAAACGAAGTAAACCATCTTCAAGAAAGAATTGATTCGAACGAATTTTTGATGCATTTACCAAGATTCGTGACAATTTCGCAAATATCGAATGGAAAAGAGAGCTGCAAAGGCATGCGGCATTACGTGTGGAGGTTGGTGGATCTCATTTTGAACAACTGTAACCTCGTTATTTTATGTGCATTTTGGTGATATGTTGTGTTCTTGTTAAATTGCTAATGAAAATTGTTACTAAAAGCTTTATGTTATGATCATTTTAAGGCTTAAGCAGTTGTTAAGGGTATTCTCTTTACTTACTTTTACATTTTTCTTCAACCGCTCATATTTCCTTAGGGGTTAGGAATTAGGAAAAATTGCACATAATCATTTTTTTTCTTAAAATTGTTCAAAGAATACGTATACGAAGTTCCCCGCTGAAACCCTATATATATATATATATATATATATATATATATATATATATATATATATATATTAAATATGTATTTTATTAACTCTCTTAAGTATGTATTAGAATATATCAAATATAAATTTTGTATGTATCAAATATTGATTATGAGAACGCTATAATAGATATTTATGTATTAAGCATAATCAGAAGATTATGGCTCGAGGAATGTTAAAGCCCGACGCGAAGCGGAGGGCTTATATTCCTGAGCCATAATCTAATTATGCTGGTACATAATGTTTTATTTTATTTTGCACCATGAAACTGGAACAAAATATTAAAAAGATTCAGTATTTTCGGCAAGTTTTGAAATGCAAATGCAGTGAAATAAAGTCGACAGTAGGCTAATTTGTTGTTACTAAGATACTGTGATATTGCTATTATATATCATGTCATGTGTTTGCTGTCAATCATGCTGCTTAGCATCAATGACATTTCCGTGCTATAAAGACCACATTACGCCCGCATTTGGAGGCGTATAAAGAACATTATGGTGGCAAAATAAAATAAAAAATGTAACTTGATAGGGGCTTAATACGTATAAAATATAAACTCGTGTTACTAGGGAGTTACGGAGTAATATAAATTACATTACGCAAAATGCACAAAACGTCGTTATCCGTGACGGAAGTGTCTAATTTGTTAATATAGAATACAAATTAATTCGTTCTAATAAATTATATTAATGTCTCATAATATGCATAAATACAAACGAAATTTGATTATCGTTGTCAATTAATACTAATCTTGAAGTTAAGGTGAGTGTAATGAACCGATCACATCGGTAGAACAAAGGTTCGTATCTGGCATGGATGAAAAAAATATAGGGACAGGAATAAGAGAGGTACTTAGAAATTAATTTTTATCTGGCATCAAAAACATGTTCGTAATGAAATGTCATATTTAACCAAATCGTAGAATAATGGAATTTCAATACCTAAATATTTCATTGTCATTCCATTAAAAATTTGTTAGTAAAACGCTGCACTGCGTAGGAGTGTTATTTTTAAGTACGATAATTAAAATGTAACAAACTGCAATAGACTTGATCCAATAAACAAAATACTAAGTAATTAAGATGATGAGTTGTAAAATTTAGAAGTAACGTCCTTATTTCAAATATTTTTGAAGGAAATGTTATCCTGTTTAACTCAAACAAATACAAGATAAATATTTGAACATAATTATGAATGGAATAGAAGAAACTTTCGTAAATGGATTGTCTTTCAAACAAGGTTTAAAGTTTACTTGAAACGAAAGTAATGGTAAATTAAAAAGGTATACCATTATGCAGCATATTTATCTTAATGAACTCATTATAAACAGAAGTAATATGCTTAAAATTTTGTAGCTGAAGCAAGCAAGTACTATATAGGAGTTATACACATTTTTTCTTATATTTTACAATGAAAGTTATGATTAGTTTGTATTTCATTTTCAAATGCCTATATACTATAGTGCAATTATAAGTTTTTAACTAAAAGTATTGAATTACATACTCTAGTTTAATGGTATTTTTTTAGTAAATAGTACACCACGATAAAAGGCATGAGTATTCCATAATCCATACTTTTTTGTATAAATTAAATGAACATCATGCAGGAGCGTTTAACTAAACTAAACAAATTGGATATATGTAGTTTAGTTTGGACTTGCTAGTCATTATAACAATCATGGTACAAAATTCAAATATCGACAGTTTTTTAAGAATTGAAACCTGTTGATTAAGGAGCTATCCAGAACATTCACCGACCACTATTCACCGATCGCAAATTACCGACTTCAGTTCACCGATATGGCATTTTACCGATTCACACTTCACCATTATTAAAAATACCAAATATTTAAAAATAATTAGTGGGTAGGAATCTTATTTTCAATTTGGGAAAGCACTTGGATGCGTCGGTGTGTGGTTGGCGTAGAGATACAGAATTGCTTTAAAGGCGGCACCACTTGGTTTGTACTTGTGTAGCCCTCAAACTAAGAAAAGGACCAAGGCACAATAAAGACTATTGGCACAGTTAAAATAAAGGCAATACGCCGAAAAGATACTGGTGGTCTAACACAATTCTTTATTGGCCATATAAGCCCAACCCCCAAAGGAACGAAAACAGTTTTTAATACCCTGTTGGTATTATTGTAATAAACATTTTCAAATCGCAATTGTTACTGCATTCATATTTGAGTGAGGGCTGAAAAGAAAAAGAAAAATATATGTTGGGGTAGAAAATAGGTGTCCGCTCGAAACTGCCTTTAGCGAAGTAGCGTAACGAATCGTTGAAAATTTCTATACGCACATTCTTGGCGTAAAAACGTCACTAGTTTAATAATTAATTACGAACGAACATATCGCAAATTTAAAGACGTCTTTGTGTGTGACTTTAAAATTCGAGACCTAGATGTAGGTTGATACGGACGAGTGCATATTTTAAAAATTAATATTTGTTTTAGTAATATGAAAATATTCCCACATAGTATTTCTTGTTTTTGCTTTGTAACTTTTAAAAACAGGGGTGATTTGGGGAGTCAGGATAGTTAGTTGCAGTAGAGTTTCGATTCAGGTCGAATCGATCTGATGATTTAATTACAAACCCTCACTGTAAACTGTCTATAAATATTTTATCGTGTACATTTTAGTAAGACTAAAACCGCGAATTTAGTTTTTTCTATTTTTCGTTGTTTTTTAATGTAATTTTTCACAAAATTAAAGTAGTCGTGTAAATAAACGTATCACTAAATGTTCAGGTTTTAATGAACGGGCGTGTAAATATATATATATATATATATATATATATATATATATATATATATATATCTATAAATAATCGTTATCGTCTTGGATTTAAACGGTGTATCTTAACCCGTTAAATATTGGAGGATAAGTGATTAATTAAAGGATTATATGCAAACGTAAGTATGTATTTTAGTGTAAATTAAGCTCGCAACAAACAATTCAACAAGCCTATGTAAGCTGTCCGCTTCAGACAGTACCGTGTCCCTCCTCATTGTTAGTATGACTTGGCATTGTTGACTGTTTATTAATATTTGTGTAGAGGAAATAATGCGTGGACAAAACGTGGCACGATAGACCTCCGTTAATTCATTATAAACAAGACCGGGGTTTACAGACACGTGTCCAGATGACATTGAAAACTCCTCAAATTCCATCTTTACTGTTAAATGAACCCGTTCTTATTGTTGTGTATAGATGAATGTGTAAACTAAGAAAGGGATGTATTTTCTAATGCAGTCATTCAAACTTGCGGATAGGTTAACGGTCAATTTGTTATGATTTATTGCAAGGCTTTGTTTTAATGAGTTTTTTGTGTTTTTGATACAGTCGGCTTGTTTAGAATTGTTTTTCTACGAACTAATTTCTCTGTATATGTAATTTATTGCAATTCTGCGTATGTATTTTCTGCTTTTATTATTCATATATACAATTCTGTATATGTAAATTCCTTGCCTGTTCTGTTTTGTTCTTGTCTAAGTGTAGTTAAACTGCATTGCAGTTACCTTATTTTATCTGTTACATTTTACTGTTTGTCATATTTTATATGTACCGTAATCTGAATTATTATTCTTTTAGTTGCTTATTTACTTAAAGACCGGCATGCTTGGTTGTGTAGGGCCCCATGTTTGGTATTACAATTTTTATTCTTATTCATTTATGACACAATTGTGGGTGTGATTTCACCGTTTATTTTTATTTGTGTTTATGTGTAGCTAAACTACATTTTATTTTTTTGTTCCTTAATATTATAATTGTTTACGCGTTTTAACCAGATTGAATGGTGTTTTGTTACATATTGAACCGTTTCATTGTTTTTTTGTTATTTCATTTATTAATGAACTTGTGTAGTTACTTATTTATTAATAAATTGGGTTTTCTTGGTGGTTCTTTCCCAACTTAGTAAATTAAAGGGTTGAACCATCATTGCGCAAAGCTCATTAATTTTAATTTAAGTAGTTTCATTGTTTACCTGTCCCACATAATGCGACACTTAACTTCATCAGATCCTATCTCATTCACACAACACGACGTAGCTTACCACTAGACCGCCAATTCTTTTGAACAGATTTGAGGTTTGCGAGTAATTAAATTTCAGACTTGTAAATATTTTCTAATGTTTTAATTATATACAACCCCTAAACCAACACTTGCAAATGTACTTGTAAATTTAAATTTAACGGTAAATGTGAAGCAAAATGCACCGTTCAAAAGGATAACTAACTTCTAATAGACATAAATCCCACATAAAATAATACGTCGAATAGACTTATAGTAAAACGTTTATAAAAAAACCAAATCGTTACAACTGTAAACCACTTACCTTTTTCAGTGCTTAAACCAGGATCATTACAAAAAATGAATCCAACGTTGAACCGGGAGGCTAGAAAAAAAACAACAACAAAAGCAAATAAATACTTGACCGTGATTCTAGGAAGAGCTCTCCTTAAAACTTAAGTCGATTCGCGATACCCTTGTATGAGGTTTTTTCAGGGGTTTTTCCTCGTACACATGTAGCGCCATGGTCACTGCGTGTATGTACACCATGTCGGCTGCTTAGGCGAATGCTGGGGTATTATTTTCCCCTCAGAACCCTAATTCCGTTCTTTCCGATTCTATCCTGACCACACCTATCCTCAATCCCACCATGCATATATACGTAACGTATGTATGTATACTGGGAATCCATGATTGTGGCTGAATGAGCTTGGAAAGCTCAAACAGCCTGGGAATGAAATACGTGACATTTACTTTCCTTTTCTATGCGTTGTTGCCTAATAAAACAGAGGAGACCTATGTGCGTTTGTTGTGGGAACTGAAAAACATAGAGCCTTAGTTGTGCCCGAGGACAGTTACAATAGATTTTGAACAAGTTATGATAAACGGATGCAGATTTTTCTTTACGTTTAAAAATGTTGCCAGCTCTCGCATTTATTCCACCAGATACAGTACACAAGGCCCTTGAGACCCTACCTTATAACGAGGTTTTCCAGAAGAATCCTAGGAAGTTTTGAACTATTTCGAAGATGCGTGGGCTAGTCGTCCAAATAGAAGACAACGTCATCCCCCACAACATCCTACCAAAAGATTTGCCGAGGACAAACGATTTCGTCGAAGGATGGCATCGAGGGTTTGCGAGTGAGTAAGAGCGACGCGCTCTAACATCTGAAAGTTTATCAATTGTTTAAAATAAGAACAAATCCTGAAAGTCCGAATCGAGCGGATTTGAACCTCAACCAAAAAAGAAAAAGTGTAAGTACGACATTAACAATATGCTCGATTATATTAGAAGTATCGCTTATAATTTATCGTATAGTAATATTATTAATATTAGTAAGTAATATTTTATGCCTTATACGTGTTCTTACACTAGGTCAACACATATATGTTTTTTTTATATTACGTAAGCAAACTATTCAAAGCCTTTTGGTGAAATATCCGTGAACTTAGAATTGGTGAATTCCATGTCAATAAAAATTACGATCGGTGAACTGGGGTTGGTGAATTGCGGTCGAGGAGTTGTAATTGGTGAATTTTCTTAGACCCCATTAAGGGTGATTGGTACGTGTTTAGGTCCTAGTATTTCATATGGACCTTTGCTTCTATTCTATGGCAATGCCATATCAACAGAATGTTGCCATTTTCTGAACGCTCACAGAAATATCTAGTGTTTTTAGGTTATTGTTTTTAGTTTTGTGAAAACATTTACAGATTATGTAAGTCATAGAAAATGTGAACGTGCCAACGTCATTCTGTAATTTGTATACATTTGTTAATGTAGTATACCTAAATGTTACAAGTGATCTGCAATGCTTTAGAATATTGTGTACGTTCAGGTATTCAGCCCTTATGTATCATGTTACGGTATAAACTGTCAGTAAAACGGGATAACAGTTAAAATTGGATCTTGTATGACTGCTCAGTGGTCAGGTATGGGTTCGGTGTACTAAATTTTGCGCTCAATAGTATAGCTTACCGTAAATAAGTTAAAATAGGGGTTGAAATCGACATAAAACCGGAGTATTTGAAATGACACGATGATTGAAATGCCTAATTACGTCAGATCACAGCTCGGACCAAATACTCAAATAACTCGGTTACCTGAACGTAATCGCTGGTAGTCCTGGGACCAGCAGATCTTCGCTAACCTGAAAGACAATAAATAATATCACACGCTTCTCTAAAATAATTGCGTGCCGCAAAAATAAAATTACTAATCTGTTCAATCAATAATTCTGTTGTTACGTTACTTTACTCAGTAATTATGATTTTAAATGCACTTTTACTTCAATAAAAAACAACTCACTTTAATTCTGTTTACAACCACTTGAAATTAAATTAATCAATCCGCTATAAAACGCGCTCAAATTCATAAAAAAAAATGCACTGGCGCATCAAACTTTAAGTTACGTTGTAATTCAATAATCAATAGATAAAGATTTCGAAAGTTATTACTTTTTTTACTTAAATTAAACACCAAAAATAGTGACGTTAGTGCAATGATCTAATTCAAATAAAATAAACACTTAATAGGCGTGTAAGTATTCTGCTGTGTAAGTATTACAAGAAATGGGTTCACCACTGAAATCACAGTTCGTCAACCTAAAGATATGTATTACAAAATCACCACCCTCGGAATAATCACACAATCGTTACATTAATTTCTCTTCCAAACTTAAATCATTTAATTTATCCTAATAGACGGTGATACTAGCTAGTTTCAGTATTGCCTTTACTAAACTTTTTGTAAATCTGATTCATATGCCAACACAACAAACGGTTATAACAAATACATTGCGTTCTACTTGTAACGCCCGAGACATAATTTCGATACAAATCGTCAGAATAACAAATAAAAAAACTCATATAAATTTAGGGTATACCACGAACGAACTTGTCTAAAATTTAAACGATAAAATCATAAAACGTTAATCTCAAAAGACAGCGTATTCAACCGTTGAAACATACGCAAAAATAAGAAAATACACACAAATTTATTTAAATTTATCAAACAGCAAAATATGTGCACAAAAATGATTACCTGGTGGAATCCCAGAAGATTAGCTCTGAGACAGCGTCGGCAATATGATCGAGTTTGAAATTGCGCTCGAAACTCTAATATGAACCAACTTGTGAATGTTTTGCTTCCAAGTTGCGTTTGGATTAAAATTGCAATTAGTTGTACGTTACACTAATAATTATACTTCCAGGTTGCTTGTTAACTATACTCATATTACGTTATACATGTTATGTTATCTATATGGCCATGAAAAAAGCACATAAGAACAAAAAAAATTATTTTTCTACATAACTCCCTTCAACACTAAAACACTTATTCCACCTTTTTTTCAATTGCCCCATACCACCCTCAGAAAAAATCCCTTCGGTAACCCTGCAAAATATTCTTCAGCAGCTTCTTTGAGTTTTTGATCAGAACCAAAATGCTTTCCCCTGAGATGCTTTTTTAAATTTTTGAACAAGAAGTCTGACGAAGCTAGGTTGGGGCTATAAGGTGGATGCCTTAACTCTATAAACCGACAGTTATTGATCATCTGCTGAACTTTAATTGCTTTATGGGCCCGACAATTGTCGTGCAACAAGTCTTTGTGGATAATAATGTGGGAGTTTTTCCTCCAGAGCAGTTTTTAAATTTTTAATTGTGTTTTCGTAGGCCTCTCCATTTATGGTAGACCCCCATGTCATATATTCAATAAGCAAGACTCTTTCAGCATCCCAGAAAACAGTTGCCATCAGTTGTTTTTCAGAAATTTGTGTCTTTTTTTGGTGGTGGAGAGCCCTTATGACCCCCTGCATGGATTCCATACCCGAATCGTCATGCAAAATGTTGAGGACACTATTTTCGGATATAGCGACTTCACTGGCAATGACAGAGATCTTTACACGCCGATGTTTTAATACCAAATTTTCGACTTTTCGCAAAATGTCTTTAGTTCGAGCTTCGACGGGTCGTCTGGATTTTGGGACATCATTGATTGATTCTCGACCCCATCGAAAGAGTTTAGACCAATATTTTACTTGAAAATAAGATTGTACATCTTCTCCATTCACGCAACCATTCTTTCATGAATTTATTTTGGACCATTGCCTTCCTTTGTCAGGAACTTTGTTACGCTGCGATGTTCAATCTTAGTTTTAATCATTTTATCGACAAATAGACTGTCTCAAATCGCTGTAAACGGCACAAATTAAACGTAACTTAGCACGTGTTCTTCTAACAGTGACAGAAATTTTTTAATAATTTGTTTGACGTTGTCATTTTTTTGTTTCATGGCTAGGTAGATAACATAAAAATACGCCCTCATATATACAAGTTCTGAATAACTCTTATTTTCTTAAAAGGACGAAAAGCTTATTTATTTACAGCGAGTTATTTGTTATCGGTGAATTGTGAAATTAATGTTTGGAAACTAGGAACGAACGTTCATAAAAGCGATAACTACTCCATAGAATTAGTGAAAATACTAGATTAAAACACTTAACACCTCGTTGAATTTTCGACAAAGTCCCTTTGGACAAACTGCACTTAACGATAACGATGACGACTTAATATGTTCCCTGCTCGGGTTTCTTCGGGGATGATGTCCCTACTAACCGAAGTTCTTTCAACACGGATTATGGATACGTCGTGCCGCGGTACTCACTTGTCGCCGTAACTGTCGCTTCTGCGTCTGTACTAGCTCTCAACATCGTGAAAAATCATTTGTCGCCACATTAGTTGTTTATCCCTACTATGCTAATTAACCAATCATAAGAAAGATTTTTTTGAATACGGGTCCACACGATTCAAACTCGCGAGCCGTCGGAAAAATTGCATCACCAAAACATATTCCTTAACGGAGACCCTTATCAATGTAAACGATATCTTATAAATTGAGATTTCTTAGTGAGTCTAAACGTTAATGCCTCTTACCTAAAAACTCAAGTCTTTGTTTAAACCCAAAAAATCTTTAAATACAGAGTAACAATTTTATACTCAATTTAATTTTATACTTAATATATTTTCCATGCTGCAATTTCAAATCCATTTAAGCAAAATTCACCAAAATTTAAAATAACGAGAACATTTATTTACACCAAAAACTGCTCTATTTCCAGTTAAATTCGTAAAAGGGTTTCGCTAAATATCGAAACTTTGTTTTGTTTTTAGAAAAAGATTCTATATGCGATTGCTATCTGTGAAAATTTCGAATTCTTTTAAATACGTAAAAGACAACAAAAAAAAAAAACGTTACAATCTAAAAGCTTTCCAAACATTTGGGCATTTTTAATTTCAATGACACGAATTTATACCACATTTCAGATGTACCGTATTGACAAATAATTTATAATTTCGAACTAAACGGCAAATATGTGATAAAATCAGGGTCACGTGACAATCAATCGATAAAAAGTATCTGGTGTGGAACAAGACACGGTCATCCAGCCATGAAACAATATAAATTTAATTTCTTTAGGTATAGTACCAATAACTTAATTCTCAATATTAAACGATACGGTTTAAAAATCCTTTTGAATTTCTGACACTTAAAAATGAAATAATACATTTTTTACGATAATTTTGCAATCTCCTTAGTAATACGTTCATAATGAAAAAGGCGGCATTGTAAAAACAACAATAATAATCTTTGTCATATAGACGTCTAAACCCTGTATCAGATTGAGGTTAATAGACATATAGATGCTATTTGAAAAAAAAATTCCAACGCCTATAAAAATATCTATAATACTGTTGAAACGTTTCATATCTAATTTTATTTATTTTTAAGGCTTATTTGGCTTCAGATTAAGAAGCTTTATAAATAAAAGTTTGTAAAATTAAATCATCTTTAAAAAATATGTTTGCACATTCTTCTATAAAGTTGATTGCTATTCAGATATTTAACTAATTTGAACGAACGCTTAAATTCCGTTTCGTATAAAAAAATTGCGTATAACACAATTAGTTTAATATTTTAAAAAATAATCAGCTTAAGGAGAAATGAAATCAAGCTAAATGAGAAATTTCAAGTTCGTACGTACGTACACATGCATGCGTGCACGCACGCACGCATACAAGCGCACACGCGCACAGTACATTTTATACAACATCTAAATATGCATTTTTTACTACTAAGCTGAGAAATCAGTTATTAAATATTTTTAAACTACCTGAAGGACAGTAAACGGAAATGCAGTGCGATTCCTTTATTTATTTGTTTAGTTTTTAATATTGTTGAAAATAAAGTTTTCATTCACTTCTTTTGGTTGGTGGTGGACCAAGTTGTTCCAACGGTAGGTACGAGAACCAGTAGTTTTTTACTGCCTATCCCTTCCAATGTCAGCTTTACTGTCACCAGGTCTTTGTAACAAAAGCCACGTCATTTCACGTCATTTCTGGTTATAATGCAAGATCAGTGATGGTTTCCGGATGGATTAGCAATAAGCCATCCTCTTGTCGTCACAAGTCCTTTAATTTGTCCTTCTCCTTGGTCCAATGTTCTTGGACCAAGACTACATCAATCTGATGTTTCCTCATGTACGCATTGAGTGCTGACGAGGCAGCCCTAAAGTGGTGGAGGTTTATTTGAATCGCCCTCACCATAAGTGAGGTTGATCTATTTTTCTGGGGTTCGCGGTTCCTTTGAGGTCACACTTCCCTCGATAGTAAGACTGTAAATCTAAGCCCTACCGCCCCGATTTGCAGAGAGTCTATTCTCTCGAAGATCCAGGACTTAATCATCCCCGACTGTTCCTCGGTTAAGGTTGCCTGCAGCTCTTTTTGGACAATTGCCATTTTGAAGCTCGAGGTCGCCTCATTACAATCCTGGTATACATATGAGTCTCAGTATTCATTTTCGTGGCAGGTCCTTGCAGAGTACTGGCAGCTGACCGGTGTCACTTTCCGTCTCAATCGTTTTAAGTGCACCCGGTCGCTTAGAGCTCCCAGGCTGCTCACTCTTTGAGGAGGGGGCCTGGGAGAGAGGCTGCTTAGAACCCAACTGCTTCATCCTCTCCTTCTTATGCTTTCTACGGACCTCCCCGCACCGATTTTCAGGGTGCCCAGTACCTACCCGGTGGAGGGTTGAGGTGTGTTTGTTCGTATTCGATATGAGTCCCACGAGTAAGGGAGAAAATATGTCGGCACACTTGTATGCAAGGCGGCTTAATACAACGGAGTTGCGCCTAGCCCTACGAGGTGGGAACCGGTAGTTGCTGATCTTTTAGGCCGCCACGCATCCTATCAGGCCGGTTCCTGTCCCCTTTAGGATTTTGGTTTTTAATGAGGTTGCCCCCGCATGGTCCGGGCGGTTAAGCCAATATAAGTAACAAACTTCACGACTGTATGTGCAAGATACAACAGCTGTTATATAATACAATTGGTGTTAATACACGTTAAATAATGCACAATCGAAGCCAAATTAGCAAATGTCAAAAGTGAGCACCTGAGTGAGTAGTATGTTTGTTAATTGTTACTAATTCCCAAGTAACTAGTAATATGGTTAGGTGCATAACCTCATTAAGTGTATCAATAGATCATGTCTAACATTCAAGTTTATATGGAACATCAACGAGCCACGGAGACAGTGCTACACTTCCATCCACAATTCGTTGAGCCAGAAGCGAGCTACACTTAAATTAAATACGATGGACTCAAGGGGTTGTACATTTCTCCAGGGCTCCGTCAAGAGTTAAACGAAATAATGATTCACCGGTAAGTTGTTTGTGTCAGGAATACCCAAGCGTCTTACTTCACTTAACATCGGTGCTTTTGGTGAGTAACCCCTTGAGTTATCTTTGAGCTACGGCTACCGTAGACCACCATTCAGTGCTCAATGTTGAGGAAGAACGCCTACCTGTTCATAAGTCCTTCGAGAAGTATCCAACGTACAAGTGAAGGACCAATTCCAACATAATACCCAGAAGAATCGGAGAGAAGGAAAAGAACCTAAAGAATTCAATCTTTTAGTTACGAGTCGAGTAATATTTGTAGAAACTGTATTTATTTAAGTAATTACCTGATGGTTGTAATAAATGTAGTTAGACGATAGAGCATGTAGATTTTAAGCATACTTTTATACCCGTAAAGCCGAAAAACTAAATTCTTACTTTAGTATAATTTTGCGTATACATTTGAAAATTAAATGATAAGAAATAAAATGGTGAATATACAATTTAAATTTTGTAAAAATTACAGAAAAATTTCTCAAATTCGTAGTTTCTTAAAACGCGCCTTTGATAAAATGGCCTTCTTTCAGAAACGACAAGAAGATCACCTGATTACCTTTTCCATATATATCCAATTAAACTTCTCTCCTTCATCGAAACTTTTAAAATGCGGCACAGTTATATATTTTGTGCGGCATTGACACGTATTTACGACCCGTAACTAAATGTGAGGTGTGTTGACTACCAACAGGCATGAGTGACAGAAACTTCTATCCCACCCCCAGACCTATTTAAACGATCTTTTAGAAGAAAATTGGAACTTATTAAGGAGATATGGTTGGAAGAAACGTCAACACTTAACCAAGCTTCTGTCAGAGCAATAATGTCGATATTGTCCTTGGCAAGTAATTCCTGAAACAAATCGTAGTGAAAGAAAGGAAAGGTCACGTATTTCATTCCCTCGCCAAGGGGGAAAGCGGGCTGCTCGAGCTTTCCGAGCTCCTTCAGCCACAATCATGGATTCCCAGCATACATACATACATTACGTATATAAGTATGGTGGGATTAAGGATGGGTGTGGTAAACGGAGTTAGGGTTCTGAGAGGGGAAATACTACCCCAGCATTCGCAGCAGCCGCACATGGTGTGCATATACGCAGTGACCATGCCGCTACATGTGTATGAGGAGAACCCCCTGAAAAAACCTCATAGAAGGTAGACGGTAACGGGAATCGAACCCATTACCTCCCGAATGCTAGGCAGGTCGTGTCACCACTACGCTACCAGCTCGGTATCGCAGTGAGAAAATATGGAACGAATTTTAAATGCGCGAAATTTAAGGTTTTTTCAACCCATCGTTAGTGCGTTTTCACACGGCGCCATAGCCACACCATATATAGTGCGCGATAAGTGGTCGCGATATTGATTTACACCAAATGCGTGTGTTGTTAAATCAGTCGTTTTCACACACAGACGATACCATTACGGCTATGGTAACGCGACGCTATATGGCGTGAACATGCGATTTGATCCACTGAAATCGCGCTATTTTTTATCGGCACCATTTCTGTAACCAGTGCAGGCTTATGCATGTATTCACACGATTTACCACAATCGGTCGAAATTTGTTTAATATCATTCAAGCAGTGTTGCAGCCAGTAGTAAGATCGCAACCATTCCTGTAACCAGTGCAAGTTTATGCATGTATTCACACGATTTACCATCGTCTCTTAGCCCACTGGCATGTCGTCCAGCTCTGATGGATCTACCTTGAGGTAGGTTTTGTAACCCTCTTGTATGTGCAGCAACATACATGTCACTAGACCGAAAGCCACCTCTTTGACGAACCACATTATGAAAAATTACGGCAACTTTTACAATATCCTTTGCAAATGGTTTAGAAACTTTTAAAGCTCTATGCAAAATTCTCCGTTTGTTGCTCAATATACCAAAAGCACATTCTACAAACCGTCGGGCTCGTGTTACTGTTAAATGATAATTGAAGACCCTATTTGTCACACTAAGATTTTGTCCTCCAAATGATCGTAACAGATTTTCACTTAACGCAAATACCTCATCTCCAACCAATGCAAATGGCAAGTTTATATGTATTTCTTTTAAAACAGTTGTACCATCTTTCATTTTGTCCAAAATATAGTTTCCCATAGGCTCCTATGTCTATATAAATAAATTTATAATCAGAATGTGCCCTGCCATCAGAACTATAGAAAAATAGTTTTTATAATTCAAGTTCATAGAGCCACTGTGCCGGAATTTTTGAACCCTTATATGTTTACAATCAATAACTAAATTTCGAATTCTTCCGACCTATTAGCGGAAGTAATTAGTACAAGTTCATTGTGCCCGTACGAGACCTTAGGGATAAACGATGTTAACCTCACCTGATGTAATGTTTACATACCTTTTCTTTTAGCACGAACGATAAGTTCCCTGATCGAGTTATCTATTCGATATTGTTGTGCTCGAGTTTGCTCAGACCTGGAGAAATACCGAGGCCTTAAATGTATGTCCATTCTGTGGAAGGTTTACCTTACCTATACTTCCATGCTTACTGAAGTCGTCTTACTGCTGCCTCAACACTGGCAACAATATTTTACTGGATAAAAGGTCAGAACGTTTATTATTTCTCGCGTGGACTCCGGTAGTTACTACCTTCTCCCTGTACGCGCACCTGTTCTACAGTGGTTTAAATAACGAACTACTCTCTGGAATATAAAAGCATTGAACCCTATCATTCCACCTACCTTTAATGCATTGTACACACTCCTCTAATTATCTAGTGCTACCTAATTAACCTTTTAACCTGTACATTAAGTGACCTCTATCGCATGTCCTGTGGGATGTTAAAATTCCTACCCCTATTTACATAATTTGTAAATTGAAAGATTTACCGTCCATCTTATACATATGCGTAGAAACCGTTTTCAGTGTAAAATTGCGCACAAGCACTGTTTTATACCAATACTAATAATGCTATTTGTTATTTATATGAACGCGTAAATTTGTACTTAATTTGCACAAGGTTAACTGTGAATTTGGTTAACTATTGTGGACATTTAAAATTTTTATTATATGTATTGAAATTTATGACTTAGCTGTCTCAACTAATTATTCTACCTCTACAATTTTGTTTTCTTTAGATTTTGGGTCATTATTTGCGAATTGATGGAACAAATTAATGATAGTTACATCTATTACATATATATATATATATATATATATATATATATATATATATTCGCCTTTACTGTATTTATCTTGATTGGTGTTCGAAGAACGTTCCTTTGCCAGTCACTTTCTTTTGCATTTCTAGTAGCTGGTGCAAATTAATGTATGTACTAAAATCAGAAAACTTTTTTTGGTAATTTGGTTTTGGGTTGTGTACCACACAGCAAGTGTATTACTAGCATGCCTTTGTAGTGGCTGTCTATTTGTGTTTTCTTTCAGTTTCGCCGAACATGAAAGATCTTTCGTTTTAGAGAAGGGAAACATTTAAATTTATTTAAGTTTTACAAAAGAATGATTTGTATCTTTTGCGTTGATTTTGAAGAACCCGTTTTGCTTGGAAGCGTTGAAAGAAAAAAGTTTGCTTTGTGGGTCAAATTTGGGATTTAAATTCTAGTAAGAATTTTGTTACACTTTACCATTCGCGTGGAACCAAAGATCTAATTTCAGTGATTACAACTGCATTTAATAGTAGTACAGAAAGTACAGTATTTGCCTTACTCTAAATTGCTTATTATTTCTCATCCCTTTGTGCTCCCTTCCTGTCTTTCCCTACTCACCTCCTTGACCATCGCTATCCAGGAGTCGAGATAGTGGTGCCTTTCTCTACTTTAGGGGAGCGGCTTCTGGTGCCTACCTTTACCATCTGACTTTTCTCAACCCCGCCCGAACCGTTCCGGGTTAGACGGTTTTCTTAAATATCTTAGGTGAGTAGAGACCCACTTTTCATTTTTTCTCCGTTTCCATCTAAACATGTGACAAGCTTCAATTTTGCTGAAGATTTTAGAGAAAGATGATACTAAATCCAGTTTTGCGACAATACAATGTTGTGTTTTTTCTTTCCATGTAGATTGTGATAAAAATAAATAAAATTTTGTTCGTGTCGAAGTAATTTTTCAAAGAGCGTATAAAAGGCACCATCTACGTATTTGCCTGTAACAAGGGATCCATCCAGAAACGCCGATTTTTGCGTCGAGCCTTTCTCTGTTTAATTGTTCACCTTCGATTAAGAATTGTCGCCAATAGTAGATTTCTACGTCTTCCCTCTATGCACTTTATAACATACTGAGGAACTACGGCAATACCGAATAATTATTTTATGGTCTCCAACTGTCGTGTGTGAAAAATGAATCCCATATTGCGACCATTTATCCTGCGCTATAAATGGTGATTCGCAGCTAGCAATGCATAACAGTAGTACCAGGGCACTTGCGCCGCCATCTTGGATTTTGACGTCACAAAAGCCCCGGGGGTGTGGGGCACTTGCGCGGCTATTTTTTTTATGCCCACGTGGGCGACCGCGTTTTCAACCCTTTTATCCCTAATTATTTTTTATACGCTTACGTGAGAGGTATTTTTACCCTATTTTGTAATGATTTCTTTGGGTTATTTTTCAACCCTAATTATTATTGGTGGCATTAAAGACCTTTTGGCAGCTAGGCCTTTTTTTGTAGTAGCTAACGTGAGGGTTGTATTTTTATTTGAACTGGGAATGGGGCTGTATTTAGGGCTAGGGTTATTTTTATCTTGTAGATCATGTTTCTTGTTTGCTCAGCTCTTTTAAATGATTTAATTTGACCTTTGACCCTGGGAGATACTATAAAAAATGTACATGTAGGTTTAAGCTGACGTGTATTTATTATGTTAAGAAAAATGTTATTAAAAAAATATTTCTATTAATACATAGCGTGTTTTAGTCATACACGAAATTACAACAGCTGCTTTTTCTACCTTGAGAAAAAAATACAACGCTCTACATTATAATACTTAAAGCGTGTAACTTGATCCTGTTTTAGTACTACCATTATTCATACTTCCATGAGCTACATAGATTTGTATGAAATGTTTATTGTTATTAATATCTAATAAGATCTGTTTAACTTGAAACATAACGATCATGTTCTAATCATTTGATTTTATCGATGTCTGAGGTAACAAGCAGAAATTAATTAATACGGATCGTAATTCTGATATAGATGACTGCTTTTGATTTTACAATGTAATTGTAATAGGTTTTATTATAAACTATTGTATAATTAGATTAAAATGTTATTACACTTTTTCTTTAATTGCAAGTTATTATCTTTCAGCTTTACACGAATTTATAACGACATCGCTCGATTAAGACGACCTTCTACCTATACACGAATTTATAACGACACAGCCCGATTAAGGCGACCTTCTATCTATGTAATCGAGTTTATAATGACAACACACGATCTAAATTAGTTTATAACACTATTCCTTGGTAGAGCATTTTTTATTTACAGTCGTACATATACAAAGTTATTAACGCTCCATATTAATGAGGCTATCAACTATTGAAAAAGGTTAACTGTTAAAATTGTGGTCCTAATTGCAAGGTTATTCAAATTTAAAATTTTTATTGAGCACGTTTATATTAAATATATTAACCTAAATTTAAATATAATTTGTTAACAGGTAGATGCCAATAGGTTTTAATATTTTATTAGGGACTGTTTTGAACAGACGGCTAGAATATGCCGCTGTATTTTTCGTTTTAGTAAGCTGCATAACCAATATAAATTTGAGTTATCACATTTTCTTTAATTTCCATCGTGCTGATTTCTTTTAAGGGGTAATTAAATACCTTATTTGCAAAAAGTAAAATGTCGATTTCGTAAAACAAAAATTCTATAACAATTCATGTACAAGTGATATTTCGAAAAATATTTAAAATATATTTTGGTTTAATTATCACCCATGCTATTTAAGCTAAATTTTATACACAAGGTCTATCTGTCTTATCAGAAATACCTCCATCAAGAAGGTCTTTTATCAGCGAGGGCTGTTTTGGGATGATAGACAAACACCTTGCGGCTGAATGGATAAATATCTAGAACAAATAAAAAAGCTACGTTTGACTCCAATGGCTTTTGTTTTTATTAAAGCTAATAAGATACCCGTGAAAGGGAAATGCTACTCTAAAAATATTAAAGTTTGCTGCAGAAACCATACGTAAATCTACAGTGAGAAATTATTCGAGACTGGTACACTGCGAGTAACCTTTGGGCACGAATATTTTTCTGTAATAGAAGTTGACGGCACGTCTTTCTCTCTCGTTTCTATCCTTCTCTCTTTCTCTCTCTTTCTGCTCTCTCTCTATCTCTCTCCCGCGCCTCTCTCTCTCTCTGGCCTCTCTCGTCTCTTTCCGCCCCTCGTTTCTCCCTTCCCCGTTTCTCTCCATCTCACTTCACACAATCACAACCGGACACAAGCTCAAACCCGCAAACGCAAAACATTCAAACATACAAATACGCAAACACCAACACACACATGCACAAAAACGAAAAATAAAACGAAAATCTGCAAACACGATGAAAAACGAAAACATGCAAATACACCAAACGAAAAAACCCAAAACATGCAAACACACAGACACGCAAAACAAAAACACGCAAACACAAAATGGAAACACTAAAAATGAAAACACGCAAACACACAAAACGAAAAACACGCAAACACGAAAACGAATCAAGGCCAGGAGCTGGAACTCGCCGTCAAGGAGTTGGGGTTTATAAATAAAATAATTCTTTCTGTTTATCTGTTTTATAATTTATTCCTTATATCCAAATGGAAGAGTATCAAAGTTCTCAATTCTTCGTCGCTTAGAATAACTTATTCTATATTGTTTAGATTCAGGTCTACTTAACACATTGTAGCATCTGTACCTAACTATTTTTCTATCATTATATACAAAAAGAGAGTCTTTACTATTACTAAGCAACATATCCTTCATCGCTTCAAGGTTTATAACACGGGAGTTTTTATAATTTAAGGTAATGCCTTTCACTTTACACACGGATTAAATTGTTTGATCACTGGTTGAAAACACATTATAACTATAGTTTTTTCGGTGCTGTACTATCAAATTCTATATAACTTCCCACCGTATGCCTCCAGTCGCGGTCATCTGGCCAAGGAAATCACCGCCCGGATTCCAGTCGTCGGGTTTAGCGACAATATGACCTGTCTGTATAAATACAGAACAGGCCAGTTTCTCCAGATATAATTCTAAACGTGCATGAGCTGTCGTTAAGCGGCTATGGACAATTAATTTTTTGTATTCACCCTCAAGGTCTATCCCAATTTACCATTACAACATTATCATTAATGGGAGTAACGGATTGTACCTGTACCAATGGATCGGTAAACAATTTGAAAAAGTCCTTTGGTTCAGATAAATACTGCACTGGGTTAAATTCCGCTGACCAAACTTACCCCAAAAGAATTCAGCATTAGTTTCCAGGTTTAAACCGGATTTTTCTTAATATTATCAGCGTCAGCCGAATTCCCTCCTCATAATACTTTACGTAATTTTTGTAACATCTGACGTGCAATTAGGCCACCCTGAACATTCCTTGAGTTTTAAGAAATTATCTATGTACCCGCTAAATAACCCTCCCTGTCTCGTGGCTTTGTCAACGTGGTTACCTCAACCCCAAATCTCGAAAACATCCAGGACTTTATAGTTTTTAGCCCTTACGCAGCTCGTCAGCTCAAACGTTCCAACGAAACTGCGCTCGGTCTCATTATGTCTAAATCACCTTGATTTAATTCGACACGCACGTCCTACACACAAACATCAACCTGCTATGCATTTTTAAGGGTAAAACAGGGTGATAGAAAATGGCAGTACTCGAATTTAACTAAACCCTCCACCGTGTCCAATGAAATGTTCTTACAATCTAAACCTACATGAATTTTCGGATGACCTATAGGATACTTACAATATTTATTTTGGGGTATAATGAGCACACGTCATAATACATTATTTTCTCGCTAAACCGTCACATTTATGATAAAGTTTGCTAGCATTAGTGCGACCTCCGTAAAACGCATCACAAGGGTTTAAGGGTTCGTCATCTTGATTACCTAAATTCTGTATGAATGCCCGTAACTCATCATTAGCAGGTATTTGTTTTTTAAAATCACATTCACGCATCTCAACTAGATTATACTCGCGCTCGCGTATAAATTGAGACCGTGCTGGTAATGAACCCTCGTAATTCTGATTCTCGGATGAGTTGAAGAGATAAGGGAAATAACCTTTGGACTCGGGCAAGTTGAAGGTTTTCGGAAATGCCGAGAGTGGTGATGGGATGAAGTTAAAGTCAATAAACCTAATATCGCCGCATTGAATTGAAATTAGCTTTAGACCATTGGTGATGACTTTAGGTGCCCACCGGTTATTATTAGCAATGCCCTGAGCACAAAACATCCATCGTATCTCTTCATATTGTGCGCAATGCATGTAACTTTAAACTTTCGCGCTCTCTCGGCAACATTGACAGAAACGATTGAACAGGGTTTTCCCTGAAAATGTGCACTCTCTCGCTACACGTCTAGCATCGCTCATCCAAATCGTCGCTGTGTTGAATACAGACAGAGCAGACATTCGCGGCCACGCATAGATTGGGCTCATGCAAAAATCTATCATTCGTGCCCTCACACACCTTCTCTTGAGTACACTCCAAGTCGTAAAAGATAAACATAGATGGTTTACCGTTACTACTACCACGTTGAGCCTTGTTAACAGTCATGTAACAAAGATGACCCATTGGTTTTTCGCTCATTCATGTGGGGCAGCGACTGTAGCCGCATCTATGTTTACCCTTTACTTCATGGGTTTTAAGACATTTTAAACATCTACGCAGTTTTTCCATAGTTTAGCGTCCTTGTGGTTTTAAGACATTCCTGCCCGTTCTTGCAATCATCGCAAACAATTTTAGGATTTTCAATAGAACACGGCGGTTTTGATGAACGCGGCACTGGTACATCATTTCATTGCCGTTTCTTGTCATTACAACGTTTTACACAGCTCGCAGTAATAACTGCAAGTAAATGCTGATGTGAGACTGATAATTACCTTAAGTGTTCATCTTCTAATATTAAATTTAAAAACTCTACCCGGTTCCTAGGACCCTCAAAAAAACCGAGTCACCTATACGCGAATTATAAACTACAATGGTATATGAAGCTAAATGATTCTGGAATGCCTGAATATGCTCGTAACCGCCACCCTGACTAAGATCTACACCACTGGGCAAAGTTGTATAGCTCTCTTTAAGTACTGGCCCCCATTTCTATACAATGACGCATTTCGTTATTTCTAAATGCTATAGCTATGACTAGAGCGGAGCTAAACAATTATTATCGTTAATTGTGGATGGTACAACAATAATACCCTTTGTTTTGTTTACAAAAGTCTGCAAATTTTAACCCCGTTAAGTTTTTACATCCATAGCCTATAGGCACCGACACTCTATCAACGTTTAAAACTAATAAGTCGCTCGAGAAAAAACTAGCGTTGCTCTGCATTACCTTTTCCAGCAGCGACATTATCACTTTCACCGACAACTGGTCCTCTTTTCTAAATGACAAGCCAATTGGTTTATCAGGGAAATTCGGGTTTCTTAATGTGATCCCCACGGTCTGGGGCATCCTTCACTATGTATGAATACAACTCCTCAAATGCACTCTATAAAAATATATGTATTAGATAAATAACGTTTTATGAAATGTTTTTATTTTACCTGTAGCCACGTTTTTCATTAAAACTAAATCTTAATGTTTTACATCTGGTATTGAATTTATTAATAAATTTAGTGTCTGACTTCCCCATTATATTTATGTGATTGAACCGCGAAGATGGTTCGGCCTGCTGCTGCTGAGAACCAGAGCCCGATTGGCCTTGTGCCTGTAATGCACTCATGCTGTAAGCTAAACAGTAGAAATTTAAAAAGACATACCGTTATCAAGTTTCCTGCTGAGGAAGTTTCCATCTCATAATCATTAAACACCTCCTCTAGATTTACTAAAGCAGGTCTTAAAAAGATAATTAAAAATTTTAAAATTAAACAGGTATATACTTACACTCCACTTGCCCTTTGTGCAGCCTCAGCAAAATCATTGTAAACATCTACCGAATCGATAGTGTCATCCCAGCACAGCATTTTATAAGTGATGATATTGTATGCGTTTTTCAACCCCTCGTAGGTTAACGCAACAGCACTGAATAAACCCAAAATTTGATTAACTGATAAAGAATCCATGATGATATGATGCTCTTCAAAACAGAACTAAATCAACTAAACCCCGCACCTTTTTTTTTTCAGATCCTAAGGCTAACTTCAAGGTAGTCTTCAAAACTTATGAAACTAACTTCAAGGCTAACTTCAAGGCCAACTTGTTTTCTCAAGGCTAACAATTTTTCGGGAAAATAAGTATGATGTTTATCTCTTAATACCGAATGACCTGAAGGTAAAGTTAGGTAATAACATAATTTGTACATACGAAGCCAAAATTGGCATTAAAAGAAATGTAATAATTTTAATAACGTTTTATATTTTAGCTAAACGTTTTTATAACATTCATTACGGTATAAAACACTCATTCTTAAACTAGATCAGTCGTTTAACTTCATTGGAAAAATAATTTTAATTAACTAAAATGTAAAAATTCACTTGAAATCTAAGACCTTTTATTTTTTCATCATTTTTTATTACAGAGCAGTATTCGGTAGTAATCTTTAAATACACTTTTTATTCTTATATTTGAGATTTTATATGGACATAATTACAAAAGTCTATTTTGTCTGGACTGATCCTCATAATTAAGTTTTTAAAATCAAAGGTATTAATTATCTTTTTAATATCAAGGGCGTTATCTTCTTTTAATTTCATGATACGTTTACAGGAGTCTACTAGATAAACATTTCGATATAGTACGTGACAAGGATTGCTTTAAACGACCTTCACCGCATACTTTAACGGTTGACCTTTTTCAATAGTTGATAGCCTCATTAATATGGACGTTAATAATTTATATAAGTACGACTGTAAATAAAAATGCTCAAAGCAATAGTGTTATAAACTAGTGTAGATTTGTGTTGTCGTTATAAACTCAGTATATAGGTAGAAGGTCGTTAATCGAGCGATGTCGTTATAAATTCGTGTATAGCTGGAAGGTCATAACTTGCACTTAAAAAAAAAGTGTAATAACATTTTAATCTAATTACGCAATAGTTTATAACAAAACCTATTACAATTACATTGTAAAATCAAAAGCAGTCATCTATATCAGAATTACGATCCGTATTAATTAATTTCTGCTTGCTACCTCAGACATCGATAAATTCAAATGATTAGAACATGATCGATATGTTTCAAGTTAAACAGATCTTATTAGATATTAATAACAATAAACATTTCATACGAATCTATGTAGCTCATGGAAGTATGAATAATGGTAGTACTAAAACAGGTCAAGTTACACGCTTTAAGTATTATAATGTAGAGCGTAGTATTTTTTCTCAAGGTAGAAAAAGCAGCTGTTGTAATTTCGTATATGAATAAAACACGCTATGTATTAATAGAAATATTTTTTTAATAACATTTTTCTTAACATAATAAATACACGTCAGCTTAAACCTACATGTACATTTTTTTTATAGTATCTCCCAGGGTCAAAGGTCAAATTAAATCATTGAAAAGAGCTGAGCAAACAAGAAAAATGATCTACAAGATAAAAATAACCCTAGTCCTAAATACAGCCCCATTCCCCAGTTCAATACCTAACCCTAAATACAACCCTCACGTTAGCTACTACAAACAAAAGGCCTAGCTGCCAAAAGGTCTTTAATACCCCCAATAATAATTAGGGTTTAAAAGTAACCCAAAGAAATCATTACAAAAATAAGGGTAAAAAATACGTTCTTTCACGTAAGCGTATAAAAAAATAATTAGGGATAAAAAAGGGTTGAAAATGCGGTCGCCCACGTGGACATAAAAAAAATGGCCGCACAAGTGCCCCACACCCCCGGGGCTTTTGTGACGTCAAAATCCAAGATGGCGGCGCAAGTGCCCTGGTACTACTCATAACTTATAATTGAAATAAAAATAAGAGACTGCATCATTCTAGGTATAATAAGTTTATCATGTACACAACAATTTCCTGCTTATAAAATTGAAATTGAATGTGTTCTTGTTAATGCAATATATAATATAAGTTTGTACTCTAACGCGAGAATTGAAATTGATACTCTGAGTAGTTTATTTATTGTTTTTGATTAGAGTTTCTCGTAACAACTGTTCCATAATTTACACGGTCTACCGGATCTTTTGAAATAGATGTTATTTGAATAAATATATTTATTTCGTTTGTTGACTAATAAGATAATTTCTTATTATCTCCTAATATTTCAAAATTGTTACACGGACGATCAGTGAGAAATCTGACGCATAAGAAATAGATATGTCGATGTAAGTAAATACGCAGAAAAGTTATTATGGTTGCTAATAAACGCCGGGGTCTCATTTCCATCTTACAAACTATTTATTTTACGGATTTATTTTTCATAAACTGAAGAAGACTGCGGTTATATCTGCTCTCAAAACCAATAAATGTGTTGACAAGATATCTCAACCGCTGTGTTTACCGAAGAAACTCTCAATAGATTGCACAGCTATGATATTGAAAAAACACTTCAAGTGCGGTATTTCGTTCGTAGTCTTTCAATTTCGTTTATGTTCGAATTTTTGTTAAAATAAAATACATACTCACCCATAAACTTTGGCAACCGATGAACTTTGTCTTTATACTTCTATAGAATACCAATTTCTTTGAATACTACCTTTTCTTTCGAAGTTTAAAACTTCTAAACTAGATTAGACTTGTCCTTTCCTTTAATCTAACGTTATTACATGAAAGGACTAGAATTAAGGTTTTCTTCTAAATGTACTTCAACAAAATGCGCTGTTAAACCTACTACGTCCAGTAAATTCAGTTATGAGGATTAATAGCTTACAAGGGAGGACAAAAATTAATTATCTTGATACGCATACCATTACCGTCTTAAGCATATTTCTTGCATAAAGCTATCAATTTTTATTTGAAATCATTTTGGTTTCTTGAATTTTAGATTTGATATCATTCCATCATTTTATCTTACTTAGAATGGGAAAAAGTAAATTCATACGCTTTATGCATTATTTAGTTATTTTCATTCAGGGAATGTAAGTAAACTAAGAACTGAATTCTTAAACCACGAGTATCGTGATGAAAATCAAAACCACTCCAATTATAGTTTAAATAATTCAAACGAATTATATTAATTATTTGAGCGATTTATTTCAAATGAGATAAATAATTCAATAAACTAGTAGATTTTTTAGTTCATAAACTGCAATCATTCAAATGCTTGCAATACATTATCTTAATGATGCAAAAATTAGAATAACAAAATGTTCCATGTTCCCGCAGTCATTGATTTTCCAGTGATGGCATTAAAGTATTTTTATAGGAATCTTTTTTTTTTGTGTTTGTGGGCCGAGATGTAGACACAAACGGAAATGTCAGGCATCTCTATGTGCATCAACTACTAATGGTTATTATCATTACCAGTCAATAGTATTTTGACTTACTAAAGGAATTCCACATTTAGTGAGGGATCTTTTTTATTACTTTTTGCAATCTGTTTACAACAATAAGCAAATAATATACAGGGTGATTCTTTGGGAGTTCTAAATAGACGTTTTAGAGAAACTTGACATAATTAAAATCTGAAAATTTGGGGTATGGGGTTTTCGGATATGCCCAGTTGATTTAAAATATTTAGAGTCTTCTACCACTTCCGGGGTTATACCGGAAGTTGGCTAAAACTTCCTTATAGAACACCCTGTATATTATTACGTATTTCGATAAAGCTACTTTTGAGGATTCTCTCAATATACGGTTTTGCTACCTTATACCGAGTGTTTTACGAGATATGACCAATTTTAATACGAAACAGTGTCCGGTTTGACACACTGTATCTTTATAAATAATAAAAAGGGAAACAATCTGGTTGGTAAAAATTTCTTTAGTATCATCTATTTTAATAAAACTTTAACATTTTGTGGATAAAATAATTTTTAACGTACGAGGTGATTCAAAACGCGTACTAAAACATTTCTCAACTTTCTTAAATGGATCACCCTGTATTTTATAACGTTATTAGAAAGAGCTTTAATTGTTCTTTAAGTTTCATTAACCACTCCCTATACCTACATCGAATCTTTATTGGGGTATTTAGTTTTATCGCACAAAATATTACATTAAAACATCAAAGAAATCAAAATGTAAAATTAAAAAAAATATGTATAAAGTCAAATTTAACATTTAAAGTAAATGCTCAAAAACATTTCCTTGTTGCTGCAAACATTTATTAGCTCTTTGAAGTATGGAAGTCGTTGTTGCCTGTCTAATCTGCACTGGTGTTAGTGACGCAAATTCATTCCGAACCCTTTCTATAGTGTCTTGTTTGGTTGTTACAGGATTCTCGTAAACTTTATTTTTTATAAATCCCCAAATGAAAAAGTCTAGGGGGGTCAAATCAGGAGAACGTGGATGCCACAGATATGGACCTTTATTTGCTATCCACCTTCCATCAAACATTTCGCGCCGTCTTGTTGGTACATTGCTTGATTTCTCTCTATCGCTGGCAAATTGACCAAATTTGGTTGAACCACGTTTCTTAAAATTTCCAAATACCGTTGTCCAGTAAGGTTTTCGTCGTAGAAGTGGACACATAAAATTCGATCACCTTAAACAATTATCAAAAGACTAAAGCCAAAGATCTAGGATTTAAGCTCCTGCCTTTTACCCTATTTTAAATTTTATGTCTACCTACCTTTTACTGCACAAAACACGTTAAAGGACCATCTTTCTTGAAATGCTCTTGCCGTTTTTAGATGGGGATTTTGGTTGGCGGTGACAATTATGCCTGTTGAACATGCCATTATTCATAAATTTTGCCTCGACAACCCAAATGATACTGCTTAAAAAATTTTCATCCATATCTTTCTGCATAATAAGCCATTCACAAAAGTTAATCCTTTTTTCTAAATTTGTATTATTTAGGGAATGTACAGTGGTGTAGGAATAAGGTCTCCACTTATGTTTTTTTAAAATTCTTTGAATTGTTGAAAATGACAATCGCAAATGACGCGTTACATCTCTCATGGAAGCATTCGGATATGCAGTTAAAAATGCCAAAACGTTTACCTCATTATCTTCTATCGGCTTATCTCTAATAGTTTGTGCTCTAAATGATCCATACTCTTGCAAATTATTCATAACGGCATCAATGGTTTTATTAGTTGGAGGAGGTAAGTTAGGGTATCGTTCTGCAAAAATACATGTTCTGGCTGCGATTTTGTGGCATTCTCCGTGAATTAGTAATAAATTAATGAAATCTTCATTAGTGTATCCTGATCTGGCCATTATCCTTAACTAAACTTTAAATCTTCAACTTTCTACAATAGGAAAAATGTTAACTTGTCTACCTATCTAGAATTTTAGACGCAAACTGGGAACTGTCAACTAAAATTTTCATGGCACACTATACAAGCATAACCAAAATCATAATACAAATCATTATTCCATACATTAAAAGCTAAATACCCCAATAACGGCTTGATTTAGGTATGGGGAGCGGTTAATAAAACTTAAAGAACAGCTAAAGCTCTTTCTAATAACGTTATAAAATACGGGGTGATCCATTTAACAAAGTTGAGAAATGTTTTAGTACGCGTTTTGAACACCTCGTACATTAAAAATTATTTTATCCACAAAATGTTAAAGTTTTACTAAAATAGATGATACTAAAGAAAATTTTACCAACCAGATTGTTTCCCTTTTTATTATTTATAAAGATACAGTGTGTCAAACCGGACACTGTTTCGTATTAAAATTGGTCATATCTCGTAAAACACTCGGTATATTGAGAGAATCCTCAAAAGTAGCTTTATCGAAATAAGTAATAATATACAGGGCGTTTTATTTAAAATAAGGAAGTTTTAGCCAACTTCCGGTATAACCGGAAGTGGTAGAAGACTAAATATTTTAGATCAACTGGGCTTATCCTAAAACCCCATACCCCAAATTTTCAGATTTTAATTATGTCAAGTTTCTCTAAAACGTCTAATTAGAACTCCCAAAGAATCACCCTGCATATTATTTGCTTATTGTTGTAAACAGATTGCAAAAAGTAATAAAATATATAAAAAAAAGATCCCTCACTAAATGTGGAATTCCTTTAGTAAGTCAAAATACTAGTGACTGTCAAACCGGACACTGTTTCGTATTAAAATTGGTCATATCTCGTAAAACACTCTTTATAAAGTAGCAAAACCGTATATTGAGAGAATCCTCAAAGATAGCTTTATCGAAATACGTAATAATATACAGGGTGTTTTATTTAAAATAAGGAAGTTTTAGCAAACTTCCGGTATAACCGGAAGTGGTAGAAGACTCTAAATATTTTAGATTACCTGGGCTTATCCGAGAACCCCATACCCCAAATTTTCAGATTTTAATTATGTCAAATTCCTCTAAAACGTCTAATTAGAACTCCCAAAGAATCACCCTGTATATGTTAGTGAATGTGGGACTTGAACTATATGACATGGTTGAAATCCATCGATTTACAACTTACAGTTTTCTACATCAAACCTATTCGATAGGTCTAGCGGTTTGTGTCACTTAAGTTTGTGTAGGGTTTCACTGTTATCGAGTCGGTTGATGGCTAAGGCGTTTGGATGATGATCGAGTTTACTTAGGTATTTCGTACTAAACTTAACTATCACTTATTTTACGATATCAACTTTAAGGTCACTCAGAATGTCTACGTTTCTCAAAAAGTATGGGGCGTCGCACAAGTTACATTAGTAAATTATCTTTTAAATAAACAACTAAATGGAAATATAAAGTTATATTAGTAATTTATCTTTTATAAACAATTGAATGGAAATATAATCTAATTACAAGAAAATCCAGAATAACAACATAATCTTTTCATTATCATATGTACTTTTGATTATTATAATTTATATATATTAGTGACTAATGTTGTAACACCAGTTCTGATTTAACTGTTCAAATGCAATAAAGTTTTTTTAAAACTTCATCAACATTTTCACAAACTTAATTGGCGCAGTCGGTAGGATTCGCTGACGTTTTAATAGTTCAATACAAAAAACGGTCGGTTTTAACCGTCTACAGCGAAGAACTAAGAAAAGAAAAGTTGAACAGCATTTTGAAAATTTTCCAAACAGAAGCCAGCATCGCTAGAGCCAGGAAAATTCAAGAACAAGAATTCAGACTCAAGTCTACAGAGCCCGTACAACGAGAGCCCAGACAACGATTAAGAAGTAAATGCAGTTTGCAATCCTTTGTACAATTGTGTCCATCATACTGTAAGTGACTTACTTTAAAACTATATTATTTCTATATTTGTAAAAATTTTGTAAATTTATCATAATGCCAATACCGAATTGAAAGAGTTCCATGTTCGGTTAATCCCAGAATTTAATGGAAACCCCAAACTATTAGCAAATTTTATTGACGTTTGCGATAAATTAATAAATACATTTTATGACGTTGCTAATCCACAAAATTTTCAAAATGAATTTTGATATTAAGTATTAGAAATAAAATCACCGGACATGCAGCTGAACAATTAGCAGGGATAGTTATCAAAACTTGGGTTGACGTAAAAAGCACTTCTAAATTCTTATGAAGATAAAAGAGATGATTTAACATTATTAATTAAAATTTCTAATTTAAAACAAGGAAATAAAACATTTCTAGAATTTTATAATCATTTGTCAAACTTAATTAATCTATACTGTGCTTATGTACAAAACCATTATGAAAATCCTATTACAGAAGAAGTATTAAAATTAAATGTTAATAAATTAGCTTTAAGAGTTTTCACATTAGGTCTGAAGGATCCGATAGGACCATTAATTAGATCCAGAAATCCAAATTCTACATTCAGCATATAATTTATTAACAAATGAATTCAATGTTGAATATAACAAACCTATTCAAAAAAATAATTACGTGAATACAACTAAATTCCAAAATTTCTCACCAATACAAAATAAACCTTTCCCTTCACAACCAATAAGAATAAACCATAATTACACCAATCAAACCGCTCAACAATTTGCTCCTCAGCAAAGGGTCCAAAACGCAAGATTTATTAAACCCACTCCTATGAGTATTAGTACTAGATTCACGAAACCATTTACCAACCACTTTCAAAAAAATTCCAATTTTAACAATCAAAGAAATTTTGTAAGTGAAGAAATTTATAATAATGATATTGCAACAAGTTCCAATACAGAAACTCAACCACTAGAAAATTCAAATAACTCTTTTTAGACCAAACCAGCCTCGATTTACAAGAGAACTCTTAAATATTAATTGTAATTCAAAATTACCTTATTTAAAAATAAACCAATACATAGTCCTTTTGGATACAGGATCCTCAGTAAATTTAATTAATAAAGATTATGTTTACAATAATATTCAATTATTCAAAATTTATAAAGAAAAATTTTCATTTACCACTGCAACTGGAAAATCATTTGGCGATGAATTTATAATTATGAAAATTGAGAACATACCCATCAAATGTTATTTATTTAACTTTCATGACAATTTTAACATTTTACTGGGAATAGAAACTTTAAAATTGTTAAAACACAAATAGATTTAATAAATCAAACAGTCAAAATTAATAATAAACAATTTAAATTAAATTACTTTTCTTCAAAGGAGAACTGTTGTAATAAAATAGAAAAAAATATTAATTTGCGGACGGATCACCTAAATGATATCGAAATTAAAGAATTAACAAAATTATAAAATCTTATGAGGACCTTTTTAAATAATAATGAACAATTAACACACACTAATGTTATAAAACATCAAATTAAAACCACAGATGACAACCCTATTTATACAAAATCATACCGATATCCCGAAATTTATAAAACTGAAGTAACACAACAAATTGATAAAATGCTAGAAAATAAAATAATTCAAGAAAGTTATTCTCCTTGGTCTTCGCCAATTTGGATAGTTCCAAAAAACTGACGCTTCAGGAAAGAAGAAATTTCGAATGGTCATTGACTACAGAAAATTAAACCAAAAAACCATTGACGATAAGTTTCCAATTCCAAATATAACTGAAATTTTAGACAAATTAGGGAAAAGTATATATTTTACTACTCTAGACTTAGAAAGTGGATTTCATCAAATTGAAGTAGACAAAAAAGACATACAAAAAACTGCCTTCAGCACAGAAACAGGGCATTACGAATTCTTAAGAATGCCTTTTGGCTTAAAAAATGCACCAAGCACCTTCCAAAGATTAATGAATTATGTTTTACGAGAATATATAGGTAAAATATGTTTAGTATACCTTGATGATATCATCATATTAGGCACATCATTGCAAGAACATTCAGAAAACATAAGAAAGGTATTCCAGAAGCTTAGAGAAAACAATTTGAAAATACAAATAGACAAATCTGAATTCTTTCGAAAAGAAGTTGCGTATTTGGGGCATATAGTCTCAAGAGAAGGAGTAAAACCCAACCCAGACAAAATTGAAGCCATACAAAATTATACATTACCCAAAACAACAAAAGAAATTAAAGGATTTTTAGGATTATTAGGATACTATAGAAGATTTATATCAAACTTTTCAAAAATTACGAAACCTCTGACTAACTGTCTAAAAAAGGGTAATAAAATTGATATCACTAATGAAGAATATCTAAAGTGTTTTAAAACTTGTAAAAATTTACTAACAAATAGTCCCATACTTCAATACCCAGATTTCACTAAAGAATTTATTTTAACCACGGACGCTAGTAATTATGCTCTTGGTGCAGTACTATCACAAAATATTAACGGAAAGAACCTTCCAATATCTTACGCGTCAAGAACTCTTAATGGACATGAAATTAACCATAGTACAAAAGAGCTATTAGCGACAATATGGAATACTAAATATTTTCGTCCTTATCTATATGGAGTCAAATTTATTATACGAACAGATCACAAACCATTAACTTGGTTATTCTCTCTTAAAGAACCAAATTCTAAATTATTAAGATGGAAAATAAAACTGGACGAATATAATTATGAAATACAATACAAAAAGGGAACTACTAATACAAATGCAGACGCACTATCTAGAATAAAAGCAAAACTTCGAATTAAAGAAATATCAGGTGACTTATTAGATAATTGTAATAATATTGCTCATTGTATTTCTGCAGATAAAAAATTATCAAAGGGTATCGCCTTACAATTAGATAAAAAGTTCATTTGCAAAAATTATTTGAATAACTTAAACAAATTAGAACCTGGAGATATAGTTCCACAAATTCAGAACAACCGATTAATATTCCATTTAATAACAAAAGAAAATTATTTCGAAAAACCATCTATAAACCACATAAAAAATTGTTTGTTAAAACTAAAGAATTATTGCGAAGAAAATGAAATAACAAAATTAGATGTACCACGGTTATGTTCAGGATTAGACAGAATCGATTTTAAAACAATAAAAGGTTTAATAGAAGAAATATTCTGACACAAATTTAGAACTAACGATATACAATTTCGAAGAAAAGGAAATATTTATTTCAGAAACTGCCAGTATAATAGCAAATTCAGGGTCAGATGTAGATACCATTCATTCTGCTGAAGAGAATGAAATAAATGGAATCACCTACATTGAAGGAAACGTAAACATTGGTAAAAACCAGTGTATTATTTCACAACATGATGGACCTACTGATATAAACATTATTAACCTTTTCAAAACACAAAAAAGAATAATAGTAAAATTAAATCATAATAACATTAACGAAGAAATAGTCAAGTTTATAAAGGAATTCATAGTGCCAAATATTAAATATTACTGTTATTTCAATCACGATTTACATTTAAAATTCAATAATATAATACAACAAACTTTCGCTAATAGAACGGTACATTTAATAAAATGCTCAACGATTGTTGAAGATATAGAATTACAAGACAAGCAGATAGAAAAGGTAATTAATTACCATGAAGGTAAAACAAATCATAGAGGCATCAACGAAACTTACCAAAGTTTAAGAAACCGTTGCTATTGGCCTAACATGATTAAAACAATAAGCAATTACATTAATAAATGTGAAATTTGTTTAAAAAATAAATATGAACGTGACCCGATTAAAATATCTGATAATTTAACGCCAACACCAAATACACCATTTGAAATAATTAATTTAGATACATTGTCCTTAGAAAAAAATAAGTTTCTAACCATAATAGACCAATTCTCTAAGTTTGGGCAAATCTATCACTTAACTAATTGTAATTCCATTGAAATAACTAATTTATTAATAAAATATTTTGCAACCTTTACCGTACCTAAACAAATTATTTTCGATCAAGGAACGGAATTCAACAATCAATTAATTAAAGAATTATTAAAACTTCATAAAATAAAACTACATATAACCTGTAGATAATCCAAAATCAAATTCTCCCATAGAAAGGTTCCATTCGACCATTATAGAACATTTACGAATATTAAAGATAGACCAGAATTTCAAAGGAAACTTTATTAAACAAGATTAATTACGCCCTTATAGCTTATAACCATTCAATTCATTCATCGACAAGAAAAACTCCACAAGAAATTTTATTTGGAAATTCGGAAACTCCAAATATGTTTCAAACTAATAACAGCACTAACCAAGATATAATAGAAAACCATAAACAAAAACTAAAAACAACATTAAACTTAATTAAAACATATATGATAAAAAAAGGAAAACGTTATAAACCTCGCCCAAATCCTAATAAATTTCCTCAAGAAGCTTTTCTAAAGGAACATCCCGTAGATCTAATAAAATATCAAAACCCATTTATAAAAAAATCAATATAAGGAATTATAATAAAATTTAGGCGTAATTAAAGATCAATATGATAAAAACACAGAATTGATAAACTTAAACGTCCTCGTCTTGTTTCAGATGGACAAAATATTCCCATGGAGAAGATCTCCAAAACATAGACGAAAACATTGGTATAAATATAATAAAATTAGGAAAACCAAAATTTTTTCAAACCCGTATTATATATACTACTCTTACAATTTAACCAATATATTATTTGAATATTATAATTTAAAAGACAAAAGGAATCATTACAAGACATATTGCAACACGCCACAGCCGACAATCTCAAAGAATTAGAAACACATAAAAATATTCTAAATTTTAATTTTAATAGATTAATGAACAAAATAAGCATCATATTTAATCACAGAAATAAAAGGGAGCTATAAATGGCCTTGGATCCATAATAAAGGCTATCTCTGGTAATTTAGATGCAGCTGACGGTGAAAGGTACGAGAAATTATTTAAACAAATAAACCAAAATGAAAATAAATTACAAAAGCAAAATTTGGAAAACATCAGAATCAACAAGGAATTAACAATAAACTTCAATAAACAATTAGAAAACGTTAAATTTAATGAGGTAAATTTAAAATTAAAAATCGAACAAATAGAGTCATTCGTAAAAACAAATGGAATGGCAACAGATATTTTTAATAAAAGATGTCTTTAATCAGATAATAAGTATGAGCATTAATTTGATCGAAATAATAGAAGAGATAGAAACGTCATTATCATTTTGTAATATTAATTTAATTCATAGCAGCATTATTTCACCGAAAGATCTCTTTAATATCACAAAACTAATATTTGACGAAGCTAAATTATCGTTTCAAAATTTCTGGTCATTCTCAAAATTAATCAAAAGTCATTGTAAAGTATCTGGCAATATGATAAAGTATTTATTAGAAATACCATTGTATTTAGAAACCAATTATGACTTATATCAACTAACAGCAATTCCAACAATTGTAAAAAATAAAATTATAACACTAAATATTCCACAACAACTGATATATAAAGATAACTACAAAATTTACGACATAAAAACCTGCATATTTAATAATGGTTATTACTGTAAAACAAACTTCATTGAGAAAATGAATGTATATCACAATTGTTTCAAAATCATTTAAATTTAGAAAATGTAACTATCATGAAGTTGAAAGAGAATTCACATATATCAAATAGAAAAGTCACCATACTTCATAATCATCAGTCCTGATACAAAATTAACGTCCATCGAATGTCCAAACTATTCCAGAAAAATTAAGTTAAAAGGAATTTACAAATTCAATAATAAAAATAATTGTAAAATTAATGATATATGTTTTCAAAACAAATAAATGGACAAGAATTAATCTTTGAAAATTTTGAAATCGGAAAATTAACAAGTACAATCAACACTACTTCAATAATAAAATTAAACGATATCAAAGAAATGAATGTCAAATATAAGAACATTCCTGTAATACAAGAGCTAGATGTAAAGTCTAACCATTATGTAATTATTTATGTACTAATCCTTCTTTATTAATTGTTATAATATTTTGTAAATTAAGACCTAGAATAAGGAAATTACTAATTAAGAACAATGTAAATGATAATGAGATGAATTTAACGAATCTTCATTTACCTAATGAAGCTTCTTTTAAGAAAGGAGGAGTTACATTAGTAAATTATCTTTTAAATAAACAACTAAATGGAAATATAAAGTTATATTAGTAATTTATCTTTTATAAACAATTGAATGGAAATATAATCTAATTACAAGAAAATCCAGAATAACAACATAATCTTTTCATTATCATATGTACTTTTGATTATTATAATTTATATATATTAGTGACTAATGTTGTAACACCAGTTCTGATTTAACTGTTCAAATGCAATAAAGTTTTTTTAAAACTTCATCAACATTTTCACAAACTTAATTCACATGACCCGAAGCACTTTTGATTGAAATCTCTCAATTAGTTGGATATTAGAATTTGCTGTCATTCCCCAAAGTTGAATGCCATATGTCCATATGGGTTTGATTATCGCATTATAAACTAAAAGTTTGCTTGTGAAGGATAGTGTTGAGTTCCTGCCTAGTAACCAATAGTGCTTACTAAGTAATATGCCCAGTTGCTTTCTTTTTTTACATATGTGAAACTTCCAAGTTAGTCGTTTATCGTGGTGTAAGCTAAGGTATTTGACTTCATTTGCCTGGGTTAATGGGAAATTGTTTATAAAGACTGGTGGTGTGTTACCTCTGCACTTGGTGAATGTAATATGAAACGCCTCATTGAGTTTGATACGCCATCTTTTGGTCCATTGGATTAATTGATCTAAGCTCTGTTGTAAAAGCCGAGCTGCTAATGTTGGGTCTATATGTTTTGTCATTATGATTTTATCATCGGCGAAGGTGACAGATATAGAATTGGACCAAGAACGCTACCCTGGGGCACTCGAGAGTTGATTTTGTGGAGGTCTGTTTGGTATTGGCCAACTTTTACATAGAAGCTCTCGTTCTTCTAGGTATGAATTCAGAATAACATATAGTGGACGAGGAAGTAGTTTTTTGAGTTTGTACTTGAGGCCTGCATGCTATATCTTATCAAAGGCCTGCCTTTTATCAAGAAGAACGGCTGTGCAATATTGCTTCTCTTCAAAAGCTTGGTTTATGTTATCTACTATTCGGTGCACTTGTTGTACAGGAGAGTGGTCCCTCCTAAACTCAAATTAAAGGTCTGGAATTATGTTGCTATCTTCTAGGATGGATGTTAGTCTTCCAACTACGAGTTTTGCCAAGCTAATAGGTCTGTAGTAGGTAATTTCATATGCGGATTTTAGGGTTTGAGTACCTGTGTGACCTGCACTGGGAAGTACCCCAGCCTCAGAGCTGCATTGTAAAGCATGGTTAGTAACACTAAGCCCTTGTGCGGCAGTTCCTTGAACAGTTTTCCAGTTAGTAAGTCAAAACCAAGAGCTTTCTTGGGGTTTAAGTTTCTGATCACACTTTTCACTTCCTTAACTGTGAAACAGTCCAACGGCAATGCTAGTTGATACGGAGTGTCTAAAAAATTTTGTATTTCTGCTTCTTCTTCTGTCGAAATTTGGGAAGGTATTGGTTGGAATACATTCTCGAGGTGCTGGGTGAAGAGGACCGTTTTTTCTGAATCTGTTCTTGCCCATGTTCGATTTGACTGTTTCAGACGAGGTATCGACTGTTTTGAGCTTTTATTCTTTCGGTTGCCTACCAGAGGGAATTGATTGTGTTAGATGTTGCACTCAGGTTTGCAAGATATTCCTGGAAGTGTTCATTTTTCAGTTCTTTAGTAAGTCCTTTGAGTTCAGTTGTTGCTTGGTTTAAGCGTCCCTTTGTAAAGATCCAGCTTAACTTTACTAAAATTTATGTAATTAATTTTTTTTAATTGCCCTACAGTAATTAAGATAGGTACAGTTGTTTAAAATTAAAACCCATTACAAAAGATTGCGCGATATTGCACCATAAATAATTAATTTCAATCCCCTCCGACGTAGATATTAAAAAGCATAAAATGCTATTACGTCCGAGAACCCTCAGCCACTCACAGCCAGAGGACTCCTGCATAGAATCCGGATCCACCCACCGCGAATCAGCTATAAAAACCGCGGCGCTACCGGAAGAAATCCTACTTACCTACTTGTCCGCGACTACTTGCTTCGCTACTTTATCGCGACCACCTGTCGCTACTTGTTACTTCGCGACTCCGCTATCCTGATACGCTCGCGTCTTCAGCAGCCAGAACCGAGATCCAGACCTCGCGCCTGCCGTAGTTAGTGTCGTTGTATACGTCGCCGACCTGCCGATTACCGCATCCGTTTATCCTGAATCATCGTGCATTTTTAGTCGCATTACTTCGCCGTCGTCACCAGTCAATCAGCTTTGTACAATCAAACTGCTGGTTGAGTTACGCTACGGTTAACAGCACGTAAGTTTTATTGCACCACGTTTCTAAAACATTACACCAGACACCTAGAGAAACGACGGGCTGCAGAGCCTGAAGTTATCTAACCGTTCCAGTACACACACTAGAAGTATACGCCGGGCTGTATAGCCTGAAGTTACCTTCTGCAACCAGTACACACACTAGAAGTAGACGACAGGCTGCAAAGCCTGAAGTTGCCTTCGACACCCATACACACAAACCAGGATGTTGCTACTTCGGGCTAACGCCCAGAAGGCAGCTTCCATTTACTCCAGCGGCAAGAAGGGTACTAGCTCAAATTCTACCGCTCCACCAGGGAGATCCCTTGTACAGCAGCCAACGGGCTGGACCCAGAATCTTAGCAAGGGCTCTCCATTAACCAGATATTACACATACATTACATACAACACACCGACCTGATCCTGAGGAAAATAGCAATACAAACAAGCGACGCCTTGACCTAGAGGTAATCTCAATACCAGAAGCCGCATTCGTAGAGATCACCCGCGTGATCCTCCAGATATAAAGACGAACCCGTGGTGCGTCTACGTGATAAATTACATTAAACGTACTCCTGCGTCTCACAATCGCATATAAATCACTTACTTGAAACACCTGCATTCCGTCGGAAACAATTCTCAGAATTGTTCAATTTATTACACGCAGTCCTAAAAGGTCGTGTAAACTCGCCTCCGATTAATTCGTTTATAACAATTAATAAAGAAGCAATCTTTAATAATTATTAACGTAAAAGATCGTGATAAACTCCGTCTTCCCTGTATTTGTTAGTTAGAGTAAGTTTCGCTAATACGAACAGTATACGCGTTTTACAAAAACAGACGTTTTTCTTATAATAAGAAAGAATTAATACATTTATTTTCGGGCATAATTAAATGTTAGATATTCATTTCATTACTGTAAATACGTTCTCCATTAATTAAGAAATCCTGAGATCAGCTTGTTTAGTTAGGTTAGATAATTAAACGCGTACGTACAATTTGCATTTAATACATGTAAATAGTAACCTATCCTGTATAAAGCATTCCAAGTACTGAGCTCATATCCAGTCAGTCTGAAAGCCAAATCATGTATAAGCATAGTCATGCGCACCAAGGTTACTTTAAATTATTGATTTTCTCTTTGACCTGCTTAAATACACCAACGCGGTCATTGCCCCAGCTTATCTAAAATATATAGAATTTTACATAGTGCCACTTGAACAAATACCAGGCTACCGTGTACAGGGCCGGCCTGAACGGTCATAATAGACAAAATTAAATTGTCATTAGTAGGATTTTTGGGTCATAATACACCAACCATTGAACCACAATAATTTATCTTTCCACAGAAACGGCTCAGGATCCAAAAGCAACCACTACCGTCCACGGGGGACAAGCCAAACGGGCGCTGCGAACCATGACATCCCGGGTAACACCCAATAAGATTTGTTTTGTTATATTATTGTCATTTTTGTTATTTCCTGTAGGTTAGATTATCTTAGAGTTGTAAAACAATAGGTAATATACGTTTAAAATAGTTTTGTTGTATTATTCAAAGAGTACAGTGTGGAGCACCGCGATACGAACCACCCCCGTCTTGTTAATACAAGATTTCAGCTAGACCGAGGTAAATTAAATTGAACCCTTTTAAATTTAATTATTGTAAAGAAAGAGGCGTTACACCTTGTCAGATGGGTATCTTTTGTTGTACAATTTTGGGTCATTTTCTTTAGCAATGATTGTGCCGCTCACTGTAGCTATAATTGGCGTGTGGTCGGAAGTTAGATCAAGACTTGTAATAATTTCAAGGTAGGTAGAAGCTATACCTTTAGTTATAATAAAATCCAGCAGATCGGGTAGTACACCTGGGTCGGTAGGCCAGTAGGTGGGTTCATATGCTGAGAGGAAGCCCATATTTTAGGTCTTGTATTACGTGATACAGCACCCTAGCTCTGCCGGGTGTGGAGATTCGGGAACCCCATAGGGTGTGTTTTGCATTAAAGTCGCCACCTGCTAAGAACCTACTACCTATTGTTCTGAAATATTCAATAAAGTTTTGTTTGTTAACGGCATTGTTTGGGGAGTAGTATGTCACTGATATGACCAATGGGCCATTCCAGTCTTCATTCACTATGGATGTAGCTTGAAGGAATTTTTCTTGAAATGGAGGTAGAATGTGACGATTAATGTGCTTTTTGATTAGGATGGCGCCGGGTAAGTTTAAAAATTAATGAAATATGATTAAAAATGGTTAAACTGTATTATTAATATCTTATAGAAGCGAGGGCTTTGAAGTTAACATGTGTATATTATCCTCGCCAGGAGTGTTTACCGCTACGTCATTAATTTATAAATTTAGCTATTTCACTTGTTTATACTGTCTTCTCATATAAAACAGTGAATTAAATAAGGATGGTAAAATTCGTAGTGCATTTGATGAAATCGACGTACGGTATTGAATAAGCAAATGTAGTACAAACCTATAAACGCAAAATCAATTTGCTTTATATGCATATGAATCGAATTCTCATTTGACTAATACTACACAACCTCAATTTGTTTGTTTATACTTAGACTGTTTCCTCATTTCATACATTCACTTCTTTTAATTATCATTTATTACACGCTTTAAATCAGGACTTTGTTATTCATTAATCAACGTTCTCTAATTTTTACAAAATAAATCACAATAAACAAGTAATTGTGCAACTTTAAATGCTGCCATCTCGGAGTATACTTTCTAATCAGAATTTATTATAACGATTATTTTTCGATTTGGCTTCTGTCATCAATTTGAAAGTTCAGAAACCTTAATCTGTTAAAATAAAAATATAATGTTGAAAACGTGTTTCTTATTGTAACGTCAAAAATAATCCAACGAATACCACACAAGAGTTCGATAAATTATAAAATAATTCTCCATATTTTCTCAACCCTGTTGCCATTCGGCAATAGCCACTCGAACCCTACGGGCTCTCGTGTCTATTGCCTGGCAACATGTTTTCAAAAATCTGTCTATTATTTTCAATTTATTCTCACTCTCTTGTAATATTACTACTGACAATCTAACCCAAAATTTAGCAACCAATCGAAACAATCTATTTTTTTTAATTTGAGCCAATCAAGATCTGATTACACTGGCAATCTTTTCATACTAAGGAGCAGGTGAGAATGAAGGTAAAAAATCAACAATAAATTGTATTAATAATAATCGTTATTTATAACACAATTTCTATGAACTACTCCATTTCGAAAAAAAACCAATAATTTTCCTGCGTTTTATTTGGATTGTCTTGCTGAATCCAACTTGTGGTAGGAATCTTTTGGTAATTTTTGTCAGTCAGAATCACACGTAGTTGTTGTCTACTATTCGTGATCTAACTCACAAAAATTACCGGCAAGATTCCTACCACTTGTTGTATTATATACGATAATAATTGTGACATATGTTTTTTATATCACACCATATGATTGTATGTGATGACGTAGTGGTAAATGTATATTAACCTCTGTCTGTCTTGACGTTTCTAACGTCTGTTTGACATAGATTATTGTTTTGTTTTTACAATGTTGTCTATTTTCGTAATGAACATTATAAGTAATTAACATGTCTGAAAGTAGTTTGCATAATAGATTTTACAATGTTGCCGTTCTATGAAAAAATTATAATTAAAATTATTTCATTTCTATTAATTTTTTAAGTTAGCACCTAGATATCTATTAACCTCTGCCTGACATGAAGTTTTAAACGTCTGTTTGACATAGATTATTGTTTTTACAATGTTGCTTATTTTCGTAATGAACTTATTTTAAAAGAGGTTTCATAAGTATCCTAAAAAAATGTTATTATAGTAATTAAGGTATCAAGGGTATTACGGGTATAATAATACCCCGAGGTCAACAGTGTACTTTCCGAGGGCCTCTGTCCCGAGGAATGTACGTTGACCGAGGGCATTATTCCTGTAACACCCGTGGTGCCTTCTATATTTAATGTCCTTTTAGTGTGTTATTCAATTAAAAAAATATTGAATTTTATTTTGTGACATTTATTGTCATGCGCATTTTAGTAATAAACAAAGTGGGCGTGACTTTTATTTTAGCAAAAATAAAATCGTGTTTGTTCAGTCATCTTGGTTTCGTAACTATGCATGCTGTTTTTCATAATGTGCTAGGGCATTATATCGCTTCTAACGTGTTTAAAAATAGGTACATTATTGGAAAATGACACACTATAAGGACATTAAATTTATTTCATTTCTTTTAACTTCCATTTTTGTAGGTTGGAAGGTCGTGTGGTGTTCCACACCAGATACTTAATTTTATTTTTGAATAGTACTCTCAAGGACTTCTGTAGCAATTCTATACTTTTGTTTTGAATACTTCAAATAAATCTATGTAAATAAAAATAAAATGTTCGTTGGTAAGCTGAGCCGCTATTTTCTATTTTAAACGGTTGGTAATACTCCAAATTAGGTTTTTATGCAGAGAAAAGTTGGAAAAGTTTCCCAGAATATTCTTGAATGAGAGAAAACTCCTTTTTCTATGGGATTTTTGTATGGACTTAAAACCATAACTCACGATTCAAACGATGGATATGGGTAATTTTTGTTTGTTTTGTTTATCGTCATCCAACAGTTACCAGAAAAAGAATATGTGATATAAAACAACACATGCTCTTACCACCTACAAAATGTAAATTAAAAGAAATGAATTAATTTAAATTTTAATTTGTTTAGGATAATTATGCAACCTCTTTTATAATAAATTCATAACGAGAATAAGCAACATTGTCAGACATATACATGGTAACTTAAAAAAAATTACAAAGCTGCCGGCCTCCATAAAAATATCGATAATACAGTTTAAGCATTTTCAACCATATTTATTTAATTTTTATACTAATTTCGCTTTTAATTAAGAAACTTTATGAAGAAAAGTTATGTAAAATTTAATTTTCTTAAAAATTATGTCTACACATTTTCTTATATAATTAATTATTATTCAGATATTGAAAAAAAAACACTTCAATTCTACCTTAGGAATTTTTTTGCGTCGTATTAAAAAATTGCGTAGAACGTAATTAATCCATATGATTAAGGCCTATATATTGGTATTTGTATATCTTCGAAATCTACAATTGTTTCCGAGATATTTGATAAAAATAAAAAAAAAAAACTTCTAATAAACCCCTCTTTCCGCCATTGAATTTCTCACAAAATATAATCAGCTCCAGCAGAAACGAAAACAAGCCTAAAACAAAATTTTAAGTTTTGTGGAGTTATTTGTATTGACATGCGCCCATACATCCACACACACACACACACACACACAACGCAACGCGCACATCACGTACAACGAATGCAATGAAGCGCCCAAATCACAATGAGGCACGCACGCGCACGCACGCGCACGCGCAACAAGCGCAAGCACAAGCGCAAGCGAAACGCACGCGCACGCGCACGCGCATAGCAGCAACAAGCGCAAAGACGACGACGCACGCGAACACCGCAATACGCGCACGCGCAAGCGCAGAGCAGCAAAAAACGAGCGCAAGCCAAAAAAGCAGTCAAGCGAAGCAAAGACACCAAGCACAGACACGCAACACAAAAATAAACCATTAAAAAACAAAAAAACAAAAAACACATATAAAATACACAATAAATACATACAAAATAAAATCACAATACAATTAAAATATCAAATTAACACATAAATAACAAACATATATATACAACAAATTTACACATACTACAATATATAAAAATCATATAATAAATCATCAACATATAAATATACAAAAATTAACACAATAATATATATAAACAATATTCAACATTAATATATCATAAAACACTTTACAACACAATTTATTCATAAAATAACATAAACATATATACAAAATTTAATAAATAATAAACACACACAAAATACTTAAACATATATACACAATACAAATATAATAACAATAACAATAACATATACATATATAATACACACACATACAACATAAACACACACATAACAATACACACACACACACACACAACAACACACACACACACACTATACACACACACAACACACACACACATCACACAACACACACACACACACACACACACACACACACACACACACACACACACAACACACACTACACACACACACACACACAACACACACACACACACACACAAACATACACACAACACACACACACACACACACATACAAAACACACACACACACACACACACACACACAACACACACACACACACACACAAACACAAATACACACACACACACACACAAACACACATAATACACACAACAACACACACACACATACACACACATAACACACTATTACACACACAACACACAACACAAACACACACACACACAAACACACGAGCACACAAACACATGAACACACACACACACACACACACACACACACACACACACACACACACACACACACACACACACACACACACACACACACACACACACACACACACACACACACACACACACACACACACACACACACACACACACACACACACACACACACACACACACACACACACACACGCACACACACACACACACACACACACACACACACACACACACACACACACACACACACAACACACACACACACACACACACACACACACACACACACACACACACACACACACACACACACACACACACACACACACACACACACACACACACACACACACACACACACACACACACACACACACACACACACACACACACACACACACACACACACACACACACACACACACACACACACACACACACACACACACACACACACACAACACACACACGACACACACACACACACACACACACATACATACTACACACACACACACACAACACACACACACACACACACACACACAACACACAACACACACACACACACAACAACACACACACAACACACACACACACACACACACACAACATACACATACATACACACACACACACAACACACAACACACACACAAAAACACCACAACACATACACACCACACACATACACACACATTTACACGATATCACACAGATCAGTAGCTTTTAGTCATGTTGCAAATATTACTTGTTTTGTTTAAGTAATGGTTGTCAGTAAATAGTTCAACTTGTTTAGTAATAGTAGAAGTTTTCATGAAAATTTTAATGCCATAAAAATTTCAAGACTTGGGAGTGTGGAAATCTGAAAGCAATTCCCTTAAAATAAGCAATATAATGTTTTTTAGCATGTACAATATTTCATACCATAGTAAAAGGTTTGTAATATGCAAGAAATTGTGGTCATTATGGCTTAACGAAAAAATAGTGTAAATACAGTTTTCATAATCAAAACTCCAATTATGTATAAACATCATCTTTACAATATAGAAACTTATAAGTCTTAACGTAAATAAATTAATCATTTTACAAATTAATTAACTTTCCTTTCTTCATAATTTTCACCTCTACTAACAATGATAAATAGCCAAAAAACTGAAAATAATAACCTCATTGAGGCACAATACTCTCTGGCAGGAACAGAATAATATTTTAACGTAATATCTGTAAGAGTATTAAGCGAAAATTTACGATCCTGCAAAACATATCCAAATTGCAGCTGAAATTTAATGTCATTTATTTTCCTTTTTCTAGACGTCAGATACGCAGTTAAAGATAATTGTCTTGTGTGCAATGGGAGCTATTATTCATTAATGAAGATTACGGTTTACGAGTACACAAGACCAAATGTTGATTTTCGCAGTTGGAAAACAACCGCATAAATAAGAATATGTTACTACCACTGTACTAATGAGAATATTATACAGATTTGAACGTAATTGAGTGTAAGTTACTCGTTACGTGAATACGTTTTGCATTTTTTCTAACAAGACGAAATTGTCATGCATAATGTGAAAAGTTTTTGATGAGATGCGTGAATGGAGTTGTGATATTTAATGAGTCTATTAAGTGAAGTAGTTTAAATAATGACTTTATATTGACAAATTTAGTGAACATTTCAAATGTATAGAGCGGGCAGGAAACGACATGGAGTACGGTATTCGTAATATGCAGTAAATTGTTCGTCTCTGAAGGCAAGGTAATTTCCTTCTTGAAATAGGCGTAGGCTTACCAACTATGCAGCGGATTTGAGATGTTGATTACGTTCTTCATCTTCAAAAATGCGAGATCTCATTGGTTTCTGGAATACCTTTCTGTATAAATGAACAGATGCTGAAACCTTTAAACGCAACTACTATTAGAATCTACGTGGAAGTCAGGATAACGTTCCAGATATTTTCAGGAAATTTTTTTTATTAATGAGGATGCTATTTGCTTATTCAGATTACTTAAACTTATTACGAACAATTTTGTATCCCGTTTATTTCATTAATTGTGACTATAATAAGGTAGATTTCTGATTAATTGATTTAATTGATTAATTGTGAATCTAAAAAACCTTTTCAGAGAATCGTTTATTAATGAAAATTATTAAGCAACTCCAAATCATGCATTAATGGGGTCTATTAACGATTTAAATCAAGTTGATAGGAGCCGCTGCATTGATTAGTATGAAACATCTAACATTGAATGTATTGGCGTTAAGGAATGAGCACTGTCAGGCGTTCTGTACTTTCATTACGAGATGGCAGCCTGCTCGACATAAAATTTTCACTTTGGAAAAACAGCCAAGTTAAAGAAAGCGATTGAAAAACCTTGTAACGAATTCGTGTATTACTGGGCGATTAACGATTTCGACTTTTTTAGCGCGGACGCTACGCTCACGCGTTAAAACATCTCGTCGTTAATCGCTTCATTAATACGCTTGATAGTTAAATAACTATTTACCCATAACCGTTTAAGGAGCTACTAGTAGTAAAACAAGGATGAAAATATAAAATATTAGTTAAGTATTAAAAATTAGATAAATAATATCAAGTTTAAAAACATTATTCTCATTAAATAGGTTCTAAAATATGATTATGCTTGTTATAATCATAATTATTATAAATAACGCATTGTCAATTTTTAATTTTAATAACATTAATTCATTTTTAGAATCACACTGTTGATAGATATTTTTTTGTTGTTTTTAATTACATATCGTCATGAATTCATACTTTGTAGATCCCCTGCGTATATATAAAATTAAAAAAGTTTTAAATAACTAAAGAAAAAGATTACTTTTAGTGGAATTTAAACAACTGAGCTATTCGTTTCTAAAAAATAAGTTTCGCAGTTTACTATTAAGATTGATAACAGCCATTGAAAAATGTGGTAATCAGATACGTTGACGTTGTTATGCCATGAGTGAAACCTGACGAGTAAGGGCCCATAATCATCAAACAAGTCAGTTGACTTGACTTGACCACAATAATTTCTGTTTTCTGAAAAACCAGCTTGAAGAAATTTTCATCTAGACACCTATAAAAGGCTTAATAGTGAAATTGATCTGCACGTGTAGTAGATATTTCCAGGTTTTAATACAGCAATTTCTTTCATCACACAATAAATTCGCACTAGGCGTCGCATAGGCTTATTGAAATAAACGGGTGACCGGCTAAACTCACTGAAGATGGTGGTGGTTCGTAGTAAGATATCAAGAATCTGGAAAATTGCTTTAACTGTTTCAGGATATAAATACTTACCAATATCAAATTGCATTAACGTTTACCTTTTATATCAATGAACTACAGAACAAACTCTTAATGTAACTGAAAATTTAATGAGCTTTAATTATACCTCGAGATATCGTAGATTCAAATATGCCCAAAAACGAATTTAAATAGTAGTCCCGTATTAATGAATACTTATGCAATACTAAAAAACAAAGATTATGAACTGTAAATCTTATAAATTAACATCTAGGATGATTCCTCTAAAAGTTAAAGCACTTTGATATGTGTTAAGTTTAACAAAGAAAATACAATGTTGAAAAAAGTAGTGCGTCTGGTAATTCACATAAACAACAAAAGGTGCTTTCTTAAAATAACTTAAACCTCCTACACTGAACAAGATACATAACTGTAAAAATAAATTGTGGATGATCTGAGACCGGACACAGGAATATGTGGCTGGAATTTAGTTGTTGCATTATACCGTGGCAGTTTGCACGATTAGGCACTATGCAATTACGTAAAATTCATGTAAGTCCAATTGTTATTGGACCTTCAACCTCCTACTAATTTAATAAATTACTCTGAAGCAAAGTTACCTTCAATATTAATAATTCGCCAATCAAAACAGTTTGATCTTTCCAATATTTATGAGCTTTTGTTTCACACTCTTAAATAACAAAGGCCGGTAGCCTCCATAGTCGTTTCAAAAAATGTTTTACCTTTAACCCTTAAATACGCAAAGATGCATATATGTCACGCTTGGGATACAGTCACATACTGCCAACATTTTTCCGTAAAATATAGCTTTCTGTAATCTAGAGGTAATGAAGTAGCAAGATTTTAAAGTAAAAACTACAGATGGCAGCACGTATTTCACAGCGGTCAGTTTGGTGTGTGAAATTAGGTGATTAGGTTATACGTCAATACTAGGTTACCACCGACGTTTCATGAATTACAAACCCCTTATGATTTCTTCCATTATTTTTTTGATGAAGATATAATAAAACTGATTACTGAACAGTCAAATCTATATGCAATACTGTCAGCCGGTATTGAAATGCAACGAGATTGATGTAAGAAGATATTTAGGGGTATGCATTCACATGTGTGTGATTCACTCACCAAACATCAGAAATTATTGATCAGCCAATATAGGTACAGATATAGTAAACACAATGTCACAAAGGCGATTTGAGACCATCAAACGGAACCTATATTTTAATGATAACTCACAAATATTACCCGGGGATAACACCGCTCATGATAGAATGCATAAAATTCGTACTCCCGTCAATCATCTACTAAGCCGCTTTCAGACCGTTCCACATGAATCGTGCCTTTCGATAGATGTACAAATGCGCCCAACAAAGGCAAAATCCTATTTGAACCAGTATATGCTTAAAAATCCCCATAGACGGGGTTATAAATTACATGAACTCGCTGGTATCTCTGGATACACATAGTATAACTTCGAGGTCTACACTGGCTAAGAAAGTAACATTCAAGTAGAAAATACAGAACATTTAGGTTCATGCTAATATTGTTACAAGACTGTTGTAAGGTGTTTCTAAAAATTTGAATTATCGTGTATATTTCGATAATTATTACTCAACCATCCTACTTTTGGCTCAATTCTTTACTTAGGAACAATTAGAAGAAATCGTGTGCCAAAATGTCCCCTGTCTAATCAAAAACAATTTATCAAGCAATAACGTGGGGTAAGCGAAGAATATGTGTCAGAAATGGATGGCGTACCGTTGACATTGCTAGCATGGAAAGACAACAAAGTTGTGAATCTTGTTTCATCATTTTGGGGTACTCTTCCATAAGGAACAGTTAGAAGATACGAGAAATCACAAAATCAAAAAGTTTACATTGACTGTCCAGATCTGGTAAAACAGTACAATACACACATGGGGGGTGTCGATATGATTGACAGCCTTATTGGTCGATATCGCATCAAAATAAAATCGAGAAAATGGTATTTTCGAATGTTTCACCATTTGCTGGATTTAACATTAGTTAGTAGGGTATCAGTAGGCTTAAGAGGCCGAAATCAGGTTTTGAAAGGCAGCTCAATGAAAAAAGAAGATCTAAGCAGTGCTTGATACCTAGCAAAGAAGTTAGAACTGACGGAAGCTCCCACTGGCCGGCGTGGATGGACAAACGTCTTCGGTGCAAATACCCAACATGTGAAGGTTTCACCTAAAGTTAAAATCGCATCTGTATTTTCATTGGTAGGATTTTCTTTACAGTCTTTATAGAAGTTGCTACTTTCGTCTGATCAACGAGGAATGTACTCTTTACGACAACCTCTCAGTGTGTGTGGTACGCCTTGAAGTTTCTTTTACTACGCCAACAGATTTATGAGTTTTTTGGAGTAGGAAATATCCGAGATTGGTACACTAAACTAGCCAGCTCGCTATATTGGAAGGTTTTAATAATCAATTTTATTATTCTGAAAGCAGAAGCTAGCGACTTCTCGTACTCGCAAACATCCATTTTCCGGCCTTGTAATACAAATAACCATTAAGGTAGTAAAAGTGATTTTCAAATAGAATTTGCTTTGAATTTTTTTAAACCATTAATTTGCTTGATATTAAATGTTTTAGAAGAACTATTACTATGATCAAGAAGTTCCGGGAATTTGTGTTTTATAAAATGCACGCTTTACCGACTCGAAAAATATTTTTCTCTGAGGTTGGTAAATATTCCCCCGACATCTGCATCATTAGTAGTTTTTGGCGCCTGTTTATATCAATAGGTTTGTGCATTGTGTATTTCAAAACAGAAGAAAATATCTGACAAAGAGTTTATTTTCTTATGCCGATGTGTTGAAAATGCTACAAAAAGCTTACGGAATATACGACTGTTATTTGGCATTAAAAATGTCTGGTGTGGAACACCACACGACTATCTAACATATAAAATGGGCATTAAAAGAATTGAAATAATTTTAATAACATTTTTTTAGGATAATTATGCAACTTCTTTTATAATAAGTTAATTACGAAAATAGGCAACATTGTAAAAATAAAAACCATAATCTATAACAAACAGACGTTTAAGTCTGCAAGATGCTAAATTAAAAGGAATGAAATAAGTTTATTTTAATTTTAATGTCTATGAAACCTCTTTTTTATACGTTCATAACGAAAGCAGGCAGCATTGTAAAAACAAAAACAATAATCTATGTCAGAATGACGTTTAAAACTTCATGTCAGATACAGATTAATGTTAACTTAAAATAAATTCCAAAGTCGTTCGCTTCTGTTAAGATATCAATAATATAGGTCGTTGAACCATTTTCATTTATGTTTTAATTAATTTTTAGACTTACCTTGCGTTATGTTAAGAAATTTTATGAATAAAGGTTATGTATAATTAAATTTTCTTTAAAAAATATGTCTACACCTCTTCCTATAATCGTTATTCAGATATTGAAAAAAATTGAACTTACACTTTATTTTACTTTTTTTTGTCGCTAAATTACGCGTTGTATCAAAAAATTGCATAGAACATAATTAATGGATATATTTAAGGTCTATATCTAAGTATTTTTATATCTATGAAATATGCAGCTGTTTTAGAAATATTTGATAAAAACCAAAAACTTCCCAATAAACCTCCCCTCTCCGCCACTGGATTTCTTCCTAATATCTAATCAGCTCCAAGCGAAATGAAAATAAGCTTAAATACAAAATTTTAAGTACGTAGGTATTTTCATTCTGGACTTATCGTGGATACTAACATACATCCACATAGACACAGATACAGATCCAGACATCATAGGCGATCTTGGCGAAACTTTCCAAAAGTTGTAAAAAATTCTATACCTACATATTTATAGGTAAGTTGGAAGGTGAAAAGGTCTCAAAGAACTTGAAGATGCATCGTAGTGAACCTCCTTCGACATTGACAACCGATGATAACGTCGAAATCGTGCTCGAAAATCGTCATACAAGCCTAAGAGAGATGTGTGGTGAGTACAACACCGCGCATTGTGATTGATACTTTGGGCATGAAACGCGCTGCAGCACGACTTGTGCCATAAGAGGTGAATTTCGTACAAAAACAGTTCCGAAAGGCAGTGGCCCAGACGAACATTTTAGAGGTAACAAACGATCCTACCATGGTGAAACACATAATTACTGGCGACAAAACATGAGTTTACGAATATGGTGCCAAAACTAGCCAACAATCATCCGAGTGGCTTTTTGAAAATGAACCAAAACCGAACAAAATGTGTTAAAGTCGATCAAAAATCTAGGTTAACATTCAAAGTTTGCAGTGATTATCGAAGTGTTGTTTATTATGAGTACGTGTCAACGATTTAAACAGTCAATAAGGAGTATTTCCTGACCGTAATAGGCATTTGAGAGCTGCTGTGTGTAGAAACCGACTGTAGTAATGGGAAAACAGCTCTCGGATTTTGCACCATGATAACGGTCCCTCTCAAAAAGCACGAATTATGACCGATTATTTAACCAAACACGCAGTAAATACCATACAATCAGCACCGTATTCTCTGGATATGGCACCCTGTTCTGAAAAGTTAAATTACCGCTTCATGGAAAGAGATTTTCGAGTATAGATGAAATATAAGAAAATGTGACGAAGGAATAGAAAGCCATTCATTTATCGGACTATGAAAAGTGTATAGATGAATAGGTTAGCGTTGGCATATGCGGATCGCTTCAGATGGATGCTATATTGAAGGCGATAAAATAAATCCACTCAAGAATTAACAAAAAAAAAATGTTTTACTTTACCAATTATCGGAACTTTTTGATCACAGTGTATACAGCAAATTCTTTTGAAAGAGAGTTGATTAGTAATTACCTGCACTAAGTAGTTTGTATGTTTACTGTAACAATGTTCAGATAATTCGAAAGTATGTTTAATTTTATAAGCAAAAGAGTATATTTCAAGAACTGTTCAAATTCGTAATTTTTTAATGTAAGATCATTAGCTACATCATTCGCTCCTTAACTAAAGCGGCACGTCATTACTCAACCACAGAGAAAGAATGTTTAGCGGTCTTATGGGCCACTGACAAAATTTTGGCCCTACGAAGAAGCTGCACACTTTTCGGTACTTACTGATCATCATTCTTTGGTATGGCTGAATAAACTTCAAAATCCTTCTGGGAGATTAGGCTTCAACAATACGACTTCGACGTAATACATCGAAAAGGTAAAGAACATATTATACCTGACGATTTTTCTCGATCTGTACCAAAACTTGACACTCTCGTAACGGAGCCAACTACGTCACGTATCTCACTACCGATTACTGATCCATGGTATATTTCCATGTGCGATCGTCTGCATTCTTCTCCAAAGAAATTTCCTTCCTGGTTGAATGAATTACTCTTTAAGCGTACTAAAGCTACTTCCACTAGTGATGACTTAGGTGACTGGAAAATGGTTGTTCCAAAGAACCAACGTTCTGAAATTCTTCGGGAACTGCATGATTCTCCTACTGCAGGATATGGTGGGGTAACTAAAACTGTAGCTCGTATCTCACGTCATCATTATTGGCCAGCCTTACGGGCCGACGTCTCGCGTTACATTCGACGCTGTAACATTTGTGCTGTTCATAAGGTGTAACAACAACCACCAGGATTCTTTGTTCTTGCTATGGTCCCTACTCGGCCATGGCAGTACTTTGCGCAGATCTCGTGGGACCTCTGCTGCGATCCTCAAAAGGTCACTGTTTTATACTTGTAGTAGCGGATTATTTTACAAAATGGCCATGCTTCTTTCCTTTACGTACTGCAACAGCTACCATGGTTACTCTAATTCTAGAGGAACAAATCTTCTTAATGTTTGGTACTCCGCAATATATCATTACGGATAATGGAGTACAATTTCGCAGCAAAGAATTCAAAAGCCTGTGCTCTCGCTATCGTACAAACATTCTGTATACTCCAAAATATTACCCTAGATAGAGTCCGACTGAACGAATTAACAGGGTTTTGAAGACAATGCTATCTTCTTATATGAGCTCCAATCAGCGTACATGGGATGTAAATTTACCAAAGATCGGATGTGCTATTCTCTTCAGTAGGGATGGCTATTTAGGCTTACACTCACCTCTGTCCTTTTGCTCTTCGAATGGATCCCTGATCGAACATCAGAGCCCTTCACTTCTGTCTGTTCTATGCTTTCGGGAGGGCTTCTTAGCACGACTGTCCTGTGTGCAGGGGTTGGGTCTCTTGGATTTTAAGTCTTTTGTTGGGACTTTCGAAATTCTTGGTGGGGTTTTTGATTTTGCTAGGGGGGGGGGATTTGATACGTGGAACTTTTGTGTAAGGAAATTTTCGAACGAGTTGAAATTTTTGTGCTTATTGATTACGCAACATCCTATACTTTAACTTCAATATTAGTAAGTTTTGCAACAGTGTACATTACACCTTTTCCTTTTCAAATAAATTTGAACAAGTGATAGTTTTAAAATTTTCAATTTGTTGAAGAAAAATCACATGTCTTCTTTTCTGGTTCTCTTTTGATAAGAGGAACTCCATTTTTAAAAAAATTGATGCATCGTTATAAAATTAACATGATATGTGGAGAAGACTTCTAAGATTTTATTATAGCATTACTTAAAATTATACACAGTCTTGGAACTGAATTTGGCTTTCTATATATCTGATTGTACTAAATTTGGTTAGTGATCGTATTTTACGGATCTAATTAGTTTCTAACACACATTTCGCTTCGAATCAAGAGGTATGTTAAACCACTCTCTTTTGTTTCACTAATAATTTGAAATCAATAAATAAATATTGTAAAATTGTAGGATAACTTAAACTACATTTTAAACGAAAATTTCGTATCAACTCATTTTCTAGCACAATTGGTTTATATAGGTTCTTTTCGTCTTATTGGATTTTATTGTCTTTCTTCCATCCATAAGATATTATTGCCCGATGCTACCAGTTCAGTCGGTCATCGTTTCTCCGAGTTATGAAATAACGTACAACTGCCCTCCGAAACCAACACATGGTACCATCCGCTTGACTGAAAAACATCAATTATATCTGGTAATACAATCGGCTCTCGTTACCTATACAATTGCTGGGGTTACTCTAGGAACAGCTCCCTATTATCACGATTTACCATTGTACTTCTACGTTTATCCTTCTTGGAAAATTTAATGCCTGTAACCGCTTTGGTGAACCTCCAATTAGAATCACATGGAACGAGGTCATGCACTTCTAACTGCAAACGTTAGTTAAGTTTAAGTGGAAATTCTAGAAAGCCTATTTACACATGTAATCGGGTGGATAACTGTTATCCTCTAACTTAACTTTTTAACTGTTTTTGTATGTATTTAGTCTTACAGTTACACAACATTCACCGTTTCTTTGAATAGTTTTATGTCTGTGTACCCATAGTTCAGGCCATCAGCTGTTCGGACTTTGTGTATTCATCGCTATTGTACAGAATGCGCCCTAAACTATAGTCACGTTTGGGTTATATAAATTTAAATTGCTTGTTTAGGGGATTGCTCCTATGAGAATTTCATAAATGTTATGCTTATTTAGGTTAATGCATGTGTTGCATTTCACTGGTTAAAATTGTTTAAGCAACAAACGCTATCTTAATAAGGAAGCTATTCAATTTTTGTAGGTCCTTCAGCCACATGTTTAAAACTAATGCTTCAGATTTTCCTTTGTGCCCATTTAAATTTATGTTTTACACTTATAAAGATAGTCTGAACCTGTATAATACATACAGGTTCAGAAAGGCTGAGTTTGCTTTGTCTATACTGCTAATTAAAAGTAAATTTAATTTCTTTGCGCTTACAAAGAAAAAGCAATGGTAGACATCTAGTCGAAGTTTTAGTTTATATTTTGGGCTTTAAAGTGCGTTTTGGGTTGACTTAAAACTGAAAAACCAGTTTTAAGGAGAGCTCTTCCTAAAACTTCGGTTTAAAGTTATTTGGTTGCCTTCATACATATGTTTTGTTGTTTTATTTTTAGGGTCAACCCCGAATGTCGAACACTGCACTTGTATATTTTGATTTTATGTATTATAAAGCGTGTTCAATATTTTGTTTAAATTATAGGTTTAGCACTTTCCAGAAAGGTAAGTGGGTTACTACTACACCATTTGGGTCAGATTTTATTTTAGTTGATTTAATTTCTCTAAAATTTTGGGTCATATATCGGATAGCGATCCCAACTTAGGACAACGATTTGTGTACATTGCTCAGATTATTGTTTCTTAAGTTATTACGTTTTATATAAACATTATCTACCCTGTAAATAATATTGTTTCGTTAAATACCGGTATTAAAATTTATATTAAACAAGTTGGTGTTAAACGATCGTCAGTTGTTTCTTTATTCCTGTGGCCTAGGATTAAAATTCCTAGCCAGACCTTTTACTTGGTTGGACTTCGTCCAGCATTTATTTTAATTGTAACGTATCTCTCCTTGTGCCGTAGCTCTTTTCTTGATCCAGGGGCGATACAAAAGATTAGATCAGGTAGTGCCCTTTTAATCTTTCTGTGTACTTTCCTATGCCAAAACGCCGACGCATCCAAGTACCGATTGAGCTAGCTTCCGGTTAATTTCTTAATTAGTCTTAAGGCACACTTTCTCCTTTTCTACCACAACCCTTTTGTGCACGTAACACATTCCATTTCCAATCACCTTATTGCATACAGGCATACACGCACCCCAACAATCAACAAGGACTGCAAGATTTATCTGTCTTAGACTAAACCTCGTCTTTTACTCATCACCTGATCATTAGAACACTGCAGATAAAGCATCATCGCTATCCATGCAGACTGGCCGCGGTTTCTAACAATTCATTTATATCCATTATACATATATAGAAAATACACTGTCAATCCCTCAACGGAAACGGTTATTTCGGTACTACCAGTTATCCAAATTCAACACTTGGACCTTTAATCAGAAGGCGGTAAGTCCTACAACTGTGCCTGAAGTAATTCCCCAAAATCGTACAGGGTGGTCCAAATTGGACACTTTCTTATGAAACGCCTTTATTTTAAGAGATAGAAAAAATGGACCTAGGTGTCTGGAGCTCAAATTTAATGAAAAATCACTGACGCAAACAGAATTCAGCTATCTCTAATCGTTTGGCCGCTAAGGGGTCTTTCTCGAATTTGTTTGATTTCTTTAATGCTCCATAACTTTCTTATTATTAAAGATAACTGATTTTGACAAAATCTCTCTCGAAGCACTTTTTTCGTAGAATCCATAGCAATAGACAGTGTTTGTAAAGCGTGTTTGGTTTTTTATACGTATTTTGGGGTTTTTGAAAAGAGCGTACAATTTCCTAAATTTTGATGTATCACTTGTTATATTTATGTTAAATTCTGGAATTCTGGAAATTTTTATTACCTCCAAATATTTTAATTTGAAATAACGAACAAAAAACAACGAACATGATAGAAAACTTATGTGAATAAAACAAACAAGCATTATAAATAACATAACAAAAGTAACTAATTTATACTGATCTAAATCTACTCACATAAGTTTATGTTAGTAAATGCTCAGATTGTCTCCCATTTTGTTCCAAACATATTCTACACCTTTTCCTTATCCCATTTGAAACATTTATTAATTCTAAAGGTGGGATTTGGTTAAAAGCACCTAGCAACGCCTCTTCTAATTATTCCCTGGTATTAAAAGGCTGCTCGTATGTGAGGTCTATGATTTTTCCCCAGAAAAAGAAATCAAGGGGCGATACAACTGGAGGCCAAGTAGGCCATTAGATTAGCCTTTGATTACCCATCCAGTTTCCTCCAAATTGCCCATTTCGATACTTGTTGATGATTCCCGCACAATGCGGTGGTACCTCGTCGTGTTGGAAAAATACTCTTTGTAATAAATAAATTGGTATTTCTTCGATAAAAGGTTCAGCTTGGTCGTGTAAAATTTGTAAATATTGCTGAGAAGTCAGCGCTCTGTCTATACAGTCCAATAAATTGTCCTTGGTAAATACTCACCCACACATTAAAACAAAACCTCCCTTGATTCTTTTCCTGCACAGCACATTCGTTATATCTATTGAATATTCGCGCACTACTGAAGGAGGCCTCGTACGTCTAAATACAATTTAAGGCAAAACTTTGATCTTCTTTCGTGTTTTCACAAACACGCGTTCGTCGTATAAAATCGCCAGGAAGAAGATGGATTTTTCTGGTTCTATACGGTCTTATTTTATTATTTTTTAAAATATGCATAATATTTATACCAGTCTCTGTTTCTAACTTTCTTGTTGTGGTTTTACCGTTGTGATTTATAGTTCCTAGTACTGCAATTTCATTCAGTTCAATTTCATCTTGAGCTTCCTGGTTAATATTGTAATTTGCTTTAGGTTTAGTGAAAGAATCATAGCTTCTTAGATTTTGTTGCAGCTTACCGAATATATTTCTAAACGGTTACCGTTGCGTCGTTCAGGTTATCTGTTAAAATACAGATTACCTGCTGCGTTAGAGTTTCGATTACTTTCGATGTAACATTCCAGTATGTCGTACTTTTCATAGTTTTCGTACATTTTGAAAAACAAAATGAATCAATTATTATCAAAATGAAAAACAACTTGCACAAAAGCTTTCAAAAAAACAAAGGAAATAAACGTTATGATCATAGCTGCCTACTAGATATTTTTTATTATTACCATGATTTACCCCAGAATCCCAGTAATAAATATTAGTGTTATTTAAACACATGTTTCTATTAAATTGTTTTTTTTTACATTCGTTTTACTGTTACTATTTATCTGAGTATATTTAAATCAGTAGTAATTAGTTACTTTTGTTATGTTATTTATAATATTTGTTTGTTTTATTCACATAAGTTTTCTATCACGTTCGTTGTTTTTGTTGGTTATTTCAAATTAAAAATATTTGGAGCTAATAAAAATTTCCAGATAACTAAGAAATTGTCGTTTTAAATCATGCTGCCGTCTTTTGTTAGCTATAGAAACCTAGATGTTTGCTAGCAAAATACTTAATATGTAAAATACAATATTGCAAATAATATTTAACATAAATATAACGAGTGTACATAAAAATTTAATAAATTTTACGCTCTTTTAAAAAATCCCGAAATATACAGGGCGGTCGGTATGAAAAAATGTAGTCTGGAGTCGTATAAAAACCAAACACCCTGTATACGTTCTTGACCTTATCTAGACCATGCTTGATAACACCGTACTACAGAGGATTGATCAAAATGCAAAGAAGAACACAAAAGCAAAAGAAATGCAACCAAAATTGGTCTGTGCAGTATTGCTATCTTGGAAATTACAAGAGTTTGAAAGACGGTTAAATGGAAAAAGTTTTAGAGAATTTTGAGCCCACTAAAATGCCATTCTGAAATCAAGGTTATCTCAAATATTTTTCAAAATATTCGAAAAAAAATGAAAATCGACAGTTTCTATTTTTAGCTATATCTCTTTTATTTGAACAGATATAAAAAAACAAATTACACTTTGCCATTGCACTTTTTATGCTCTATTCATTGGTGACAGAACAAAATTAATCCGACGTTTCGTCGATTAGAGACCATCATCAACTTTATTTTTTCATATGGGGCGGAAATTAGCTAATGGTAAAAAATAACTCATTTTTTTATTCTAAATCCAACGATGTATAACGCTTAATGATAATTCGACGTTTCGATCCTCATTCTTAACATTTCCAAATATTTCTTTTTTTTTATGAAACATTTTTGAAAAAAAAAACTACCAAAGTAATTTATTCTGCAAATGACTCTTTTATTAAGTTTAAATTTAAGTAAACACCTAACAATACATTTACTTCAAGTGAAAATATTTAGAAAAATGTGAAAAATCCTATTAAGACACTTAAAAATTAACTACAGCTGAATAAATTGTATATGTCTGGTAGTAGGCTTTGATAAGTTTAAAACAATTATTGTATAACAATTATATTATCTGTCAAAAGACTACAATAGTTTCTCACATTTTAATGAATATTGTTTGAAAATGGCGTTAAATTATTCTAACGAAGAAAATTTTGATATATTAGTGTGCTATATATCAAAAATGAAAGAAATGCTACAAGAGCTAGTGATGACTATTTTCAAATGTACCCCGAAAGAAAACAACCTAGCAGAAATCATTTTAATAATGTAGGAAGAAATTTAATAGAATTTGGAAGTTTTGAAAAACCACGTTCAAAAAAGGATGCGATCGATAATGAGAATCGTAACGGAAACATTTGGGAATATTTTGACGAAAATCCGAAATCTTCAGTACGAAATTGTGGCACGGAGTTTCATATTCCAAAATCCACTGTACAAAATGTTTTGAAAGTTGTTAAAGATCATCCTTACAAGCCAACAATTGTACAAGGCCTGCAAGAAGGTGACTTACTGGAGAATCGAATTTGTAATTGGTACCATCGTAAATGTCAAGAAAATCCTGATTTTTCTGATAAAATTGTATGGACAGATGAGACACGTTTTACCAACTGTGGAGCCAAATCATTCCATCCATACGTGAAGCTGTTCCCCCTGATGAATCTAATAATTCAGGGGAAGTCCGATCATTTTTACGGGAGATTTTTGGTGAAAGAATAATATCCAACGGTGGTCCTGTGCGTTGGCCTGCTAGATCTCTGGACCTTACCCCATTAGACTTTTATTTATGGGGATATGTCAAAAATGAGGGGTATGAATTTGATCCCCCAGAAAATAGGCAAGTTCTAGAATATCGAATTATTAATATTATTGAAAATATTAATTCTAATACAATACGTCGAGTAACCAGAACTGTCGAAAAAAAAAAGTGAAAAGTGCATTGAAAAAAATGGTCGACATTTTGAATAATAGTATGTAGAACTAATGTCGGTTTTATAATTATCCTGTAAAATACATTTAATATTAATATAAAACACTATAAAAATTATTTGATATTGTAGCGTTGTAAAATGTATGATTCATTGCTAAAAATGTTTTTTAATTACTTTTTAGTCATAATTTTATGGTTTAAACGAGTAACATTTAAAATAATACCCTAATAACTATATGTTTTTTTGAATATTCCCCATTATTTTCACTCCTTTGCTTGAGCAATTTATTTATGAATACCAAGTAAACATTTGAGTATTTTTAAGACAAGTTTTGGAAAGGCTTTTTCGACATCTTAATAAATAGTTATCTACGAATAGGTAGCTACTGTTCATAAGAGATTACTTGATGATGCAATAATTGTTTTAAACTCATCAAAGCCAGAAATTTACAATAATCGAATTCATTATTTAGCTGTAGTTAATTTTTAAGTGTTTTAATAGGATTTTTCACATTTTTCTAAATATTTTCACTTGAAATAAATGTATTGTTAGGTGTTTACTTAAATTTAAACTTAATAAAAGAGTTATTTATCTGTCATTGTTTAAGACAAGGTTTGGAAAGACTTTTTCGATATCGTAATAAATAGTTATCTACGAATAGGTAGCTACTGTCCATAAGAGATTACTTGATGATGCTATTGATGAGTCGAAACGTCCTATTATGAATTATAAGTTGAAATAAATGTGCATTTGGTAGTTTTTTTTTAAAATGTTTCATAAAAAAAAGAAATATTTGAAAATGTCAAGAATGAGGGTCGAAACGTCGAATTACCGTTAAGTGTTATACATCGTTGGATTTAGAATAAAAAAAAATCATTTTATACCATTACCTAATTTCTGCCCTATATGAAAAAATAAAGTTGATGATGGTCTCTAATCGACGAAACGTTGGATTAATTTTTTTTTCTGTCACCAATCAATGGAGGATAAAAAATAGCAATGGCAAAGTGTAATTTTTTTTTTATCTGTTCAAATAAAAGAGATATAGCTAAAAAATTTTTTCAAATATTTTGAAAAATATTTGAGATAGCCTTGATTTCAGAATGGTATTTTAGTGGGTTCAAAATTCTCTCTCTTTCGATCTCTTATAGTTTCCAAGAGAGCAATACTGCACAGACCAATTTTGGACACACTTATATATATATATATATATATATATATATATATATATATATATACAGCGTGTCAAGATAAGGATGAACAGTAGTTGTATAATTTAGGGCATGCTCACATGTAGTTTGCAACAGTTAATTATTGTTTACCGTTTCCGAGATTTAAAACAAAATACGATTTTTGAGTTTTTCTTAAAATTCAGATTTTCATTTTTACATTTTTCATATGATATCAGTTAATATTAGAAGGCTTTGATAAAATAACCTTGTTTAACATTTTGTTGAAAACTGTTTAACTTAGTTTTATTGCGTTGAGATCGTTGTTGCTATTTGAATTGTACATATTTTAAGTTGTTTTTATTACCATTATTTCGTGGGTTGGTTTTTTTTTGTTTAGTTAATTTATATTTATAATTAATCAATACGTGTATCTATGGAAAGACGAAATTTTACAAATGAAGAAAAGTTCGATATGTTGACATGCTATATCTTGTCTCACAGAAATTACTGAGCTGATGTATTTTGATAAATATCCTGAACGAAGGCAACCGGGTAAATCCATTTTTAGACGATTGGAATGTTATAGGTAGCTAACTATGACGGTTGTTTTGTATGAGTAGATTTGATTGGTACACTCAGTATTTACTCGAACAGTACCAGTTGGCATTATTCAATGCAAAATTTAATTATTAACAGTTGAGATGCCATTATTAGCCTTATTTCAAAAGGGACTTTTTAAGTCGTATTTCGTGTTCGCTTCTCTGAGGTTAAGGTTAGACAATAACATACCCCGTTCTGCTCTACGTGTTTGAAATGAATAAATCCAGTTTACCAATATTAAACGGTTAAAAGTATGTGATTTACAGATACGTATAAGACATACTTTACTTTATTATTCGCGAAACACACAAGTATTTTCGTGAAAAGTCGATATCGAATTTTCGACGGTGTTACACGTTTTAAGCGTTTTAAAAGTGATCTAGACATTTGTGGGTGTACGGATATAAAAAATTCGCTTAAAAATTAATCGAGTAACTTTGTACATAGATTTAATTTTGAGTTATTATATATTTCAATTCTTAGATGTATACATTTTAACCGAACATGTTATCCGAAGTATATTCACCCTTAGTAAATCTAACGCACGGTAGATTAAGAAACAAGTGTCTTAATTTTGAACTACATACTAACTGGTTACGATGAAACCGTCTATTAATCAAAAGTGTGCTTTCGTAAGTTCATTTTTTGTTTTAGTACTACCACGTTAGATTATTAGCATATAGTGATAATTGATTGTGAATGTTTAAAAACCGTACTGTAAAATCGGGAACTTATTATTTGATTTCTTTAATTCAAGGTTGAGTCTTCTCAATCAAATTTGTCTAAAATGTGTGGCTGTACGTCTGTACGTGCGCGTGCGCCTGTAGACAGGAAAACTTAAAAGATACGCAATGGATTATAATGACACTTTATATTTACAGCTAGTGGTGAAATATCTCTCTTCTACCAAGTTTTGTTAAAATTGGTTCATGGTCAACGATACTTTATAGAGGACGCTCAAGTGCGTTGTATATGAATAACTCCAAAATTATTCACTTTAAAGTAAGAAGTGAAGAGAGCTTTCTTACAGTTTATTAAATTTTGCTAAATTTTTGTTGGAGTAATAAATACACATTAAAACGTTTTTTAGCAAATATACCGAAAAAATGTTAATTTTGGAGAATTAAGATTTTTTTAGATTTTTTAAGTTTTAAAAGCAGTTTAGCCAAATTAAAAAAGGTATTAGCAAAATGAATTCACTTTATAATTGAGCCGTACGTGATTAAACCGTGCTATCCAAATATGGAAAAACATAAATTTCTATTTAAAAATATGTAATCTAATGACAAATTAAGTGTAATACATATATTGGTAATTTAAAGTTTACATACGGTATATTAGTTTGTAAAATTTAAAATGGTCAAATTTATAATAAATAGCGTTACATGAATGTTGCCATTAATTAAAATGAGATAATGGTAGCACCAGAAAACTGATGCTATAGTATATGTTGTGTTAAATTACGAAAATTGATTTATTCAGTCATAATTCAATTAATCAATTTTTATTAATTTTAATAGGTACTCTCGTAACACATTTTCGATTTTCGTTTGGTGCAATATGACATGAAGTTTAATACTTCTTATTATAACTCTCTGAAAATATCGTTATAAATAAACGTTATAATATAATAGTCAATACCCTTTTTTCTCCTAAAGTTACCTGTCACAAATCGATCCGGCCATGTAATTTTTGAAAATTTTTTGGATACGTTTATTATCACTGTCGCTGGTTTTGGTGTGCGTATTTCTACTTTTAGAAATAAAAGTAGCTATACCTTGTCTCACCGCTAAACAGGTTCCGCCAATATAGCCGCCGTTTAAATATGTCACTAAGTGCGCGAACGTAACATCCAGAGGCATGTGTAAATAATTTATGTTATAGGTAGTATAAATAAAACATTATTACATTGATGTTATACTTAAATACGTAGTTAATATAGTACTATTTATGTTTAATAAAATTAATAATAATTTTTAATTACAAATTATTTACGATGTTTATTAAAACTTCTACTGGTTATATAGTACATTATGTTAAAGTAAGGAAAACTACCGTTTTACAGTGAGCGAAAACTTAATTATAGAAATATTTTTTATTATTTATGTTATTAAAAGAAAAATGGCATTTATGTTAAAATAACTTATTGTAATTACCGAAGTTTGGCAATAACTATGCAAACCTTCAATAAAGTTTTTATGTTCATTTAAAATCACTTCCTCCATTGAATAATGAAAAAATCACACAATGTACCAATTTAACGCGTAAATAAGAAATAAAATCAAAACAATTATTGTTTCGCTATTTGTATTTGGTTAAACATAATTTGTGATTAAAGTGCAATTTTTGTGGAATTAAGAAATTACATTTATTAAGTATTTCATCCCTTTACAAAATTTACCGTGTACGCTAATGGACTACAATTAAACTCGTAAAGATATTTCAAGGACAAATTCAGTGTATGTTTTGTTCTTTAAGAAACACATTAGTTAACATAGGATACAAATTACTGTTAGCCAACTAATACCCGTTTGTTTTGTGTGTTGTATATTTAGGATAGTTAGTGACTTTGCGTACTAATGTTACTGTACCTGAAACGACGGCCATGTTGCCAGAACCTGTTTAACGGTGAGACAAACTATACTTGATCTGGGAGATTAAATTTACATTTATGTTACATTCATAGAGGTATAATGAAGTACGTCATCCATCGATGTCCATAAACAGTATTACTAGTACCTAATAATAGGGGGACGCACAACGCTTCCACATTACCTGTATCATTCCTTTTCATGTTGACAATTTTTGAAAAGGCGAGGTTTTAGCCAAGGCTGCTTTACATACTTAACCACTATACCTACAAAACACCCACGCTTGAAACGGGTTTGAACCAGAGACTTTCTAGGGTTGAATGGTTGTGTGTTTGTTGTTATTGTATCTCTTCTACAGTTTGAGCTATTTAAATAACTGTCATAAGTATTTTATTGATTTTATTTAAACGTATATTAATAGATACTGCACGAATCAAAACTTAACCTCATACTTACCTATAACAATCAATACTAAAGCTCACTAACAGAACTATAGGAAGCGGAAGGCGCAATAATTGTATATAAAATGGTAGGCTACTTACTAAATTACGATATAATTTATATAAGAATTTGTTGCAAAACGATTTACGAAGAAATGCATCATATTGATTGTTGATAATCGTTAACAGAAGCGCAACATTTTTTGTATAGAATTTGCTAGACTTATACTGGGTATTTAATTGTTTTTGAACTAATCGCTGACTCATCTTTAGTTCAAAATAATCACTACAATTCTTAATAACGCAATGAATCATTTACATGGAATTTACATACAAACTCTACGTAGACCATTCATCTTTTTGGTTTTATGTAAATGTTGGACAAATTTAATAAAAGTATCTTTTCGAAAGTGATATCTGCCCTGTACGAGTGTAACCTTTGATAATAGTGTAATGCACCGAAATCCGTCACTGTTAATACTATACACGATAGTAAATAAGAGAGCGTACAACGTATAGTAATTGTATGCTGCTGCGGGAACATTCCGTAGTCAGTGTGAGAGAGAGACACGTAGTGAGAGAAGGAATATAGAGAGAGTCCGATCCCGAGATCCCACCAACGTTATACGTATGCGTAACTGTTTTATCTTATGTATTTGGTGTTGATGTTGATAATGCGTTAGAAGAATTGTTTTATAGTACATTACACATTTCTTTCCCATGCAAAGAACGTGAGGCAGATATAATGTCGAGATCTGTATTATTATATTAATATGGTAATCAAACAATACTATGAATATGAGGTAGTAATAGGTCAAGTCCAAAAAGTAGGAGTCTAAACTGCTACCTTCCTAATTTTATGTTCTTTCTTAGATAATATCTGAATATATCAAAACTTTGATTTTATGGCCTATAATTTTTGAGAGTCACAAATTTATTTCCAGAATGCAATTGTGTTTGAAATATAAATTTTGTGTTTTTTGAGAAATTTTAGATAAACCTTGACTTCAAAGGTACACTTTAGTTTCATGTATTTGCGAAACGTTATTAAACAAATTTGATGATAAAACAAAATTTATCAAATAGCTTGTTTTTTTGAACTCTCACTAGTGAACAACCACCATCGTGCCTAGATTCTATTGTTTTACTTATTTGAGACCAGTCTTCTGTTTTAATTTATATGATAATACTGATCGTTTGTCAAAATTAAAATAGGACATCCTTTTAAGATGTTAGATATCGTCAACAATTACTTACAAAGTGACTCATTTCAACTGGAGAAATGCCTGTAGAAACCATTGTTACATATATCCTGGACGATAAATAAAACAATTTCATTGTGTTCAATAAATCAGTATTTGTTGAATGAATATTAAAACTTCAAAAAAATTTTACAGCTGACACTGTACATATTGCTATAAAGAGATCTCTTAATCCTATTACGTAAACTGAGATTGATTGAGATGCACCACTTCTCTTGTAATCATCTCTTCTACTATCTGAGGTTTGTGAGGCTAATATAGTAAATTAGACAAATGTTTGATACCCTTGTAATGAAAGACCTCACCTGTTTCATTTTCAGATACGTTATTTTCATTTTTTGTTCCAATAAGAAAAACTAACTTATGCTAAGAATGTGGAGGTTGCTTAAGTTAATATAAAATAAACGTAAAACTAATTGACTCCTAATAAAAACACTTGACGTCATATGCTGTAAAATAACAATATTGTAATATTAAACTAAGACTCAAAATCAAATTCTGAACTGATTGCACAAAACTATTAATTGTAATAATAGAACAGTTATCTTTGCAACAACAGACATTGTGGATATGTTTAAATTAAGACGGTTTAGTTGTGAAAACATTCATACAATTTTTGGATAATATGAAAGCAGACGTCCAACTGATTGCTCAACAACATTATATATATATTATATATATATATATATATATATAATATATATATAATATATATGCATATATATATATATATATATATATATATATATTCTAACAATGTAGAAATATATATATATATATATATATATATATATATATATATATATATATATATATCATTGTCAAACAACACATAGTCAAGACGTAAATCTCGGACTGTTAAACTCATTCTACGTTTCTCCATTACAAATTATATTAACGTTTTTTCATTCTATTAATAGTTCGTCTTGCATATACCAGGCGTATGGGTACTAATCTACGCTAGCCACATTTGTACCTACTACGACAATCATCTTTAACTTACTATTCAAGCAAATTCCCTTAAAACCCCCTTAAAATCGTACACTATTAGTAGTTACATTAAATTAATTAAAATTTATTGCCAGAAGGTACAGCATTGTGTTTTCTAGAACTTATGAAATTTATAATTAAATTTGTTTCTTAGTAGAGATTGAGATGAATAAAGTCCGGATAAGAAAACGATTCACTAAATTTTGTACCGATTTCATTCTTACCAAATCATTCTTAAAGAACCAAATTTTTGCAGTAAAAATTTTAATGTAGGGTAGTGTTAATAAATGTAAGTGAGGTCAGGAAAAATATGCTTTTTTTCAACCTAGGCTCATTAAAAGCCAGCTATGCTTTTTCTTTGCTTTTAAATTATATTCCTCTGTAACAGTTTTACATAACGAGATTCCATTATTTCGAGACGCTAAATTGTCTTGTTTCAATTTTAGTGGCTTTCTCAGTTGCATTCAGTTATATTTATATTAAGTTAATACACACTTATACAAATTTTTTTTAATAGAACTAGATTGTTTCTGGTTTTATCAGTTTTTAGATACAGTTTGAATATGGAATCTTATATTTCTATTACGAGCAATATGATACGCATATGATTACTAGAAACACCCATTAAGAGATGGATGGACGAATATAACATTTTAATGACAGAAGCTCAACAATTTATATAAATGCTTAATTGTAGGTAAACACGTCTTTTTTGAATAAACTAAGAAACCCATCCAAGTAATACTTTTCAAATTAACCTGGAAGTGTACCTATAGATAATATTGGAAATATTTTGGTTAACTGGCAAAATTTATTATTGATAATTACCCAATAGACTATGTAAATGTTTATACGTTCAGAAGTTTCTAAATGGCTTAAATATAGTAAAAAAGTATCGTAATATATGTACCAATTCAGTAACGTACAAATTTAACCACCCAAACATTAACCTTTATTAAAGACCGTAATAACTTAATTCCGTAAACCACTTTAAAAGTTACTGCAGACTTCGTACTAAGTAATCTCATTGTTAACGGGTTGTGATAGTAGTTTTGTATAGTTTAATTAAAAACTTTCATGTTATAAAAATCAAATTAGAAAGTGATTTGATATTCATTTTGAACGAAACTTAATATTTATTTCAGTTTGAGAGAAGTTGGTTTGAGATGTGTTCTTGTTGAAAATGTTTTGTTCATTAAACCTTATTATTTTATTTGCAACTTTGTAATCAATATATATATATATATATATATATATATAATATATAATATCTATCGTAATTTTTTTTTAATATAACAGGGATGCAGCCTAAATTAAATTAACAACTATTTATACATAATTTGAAAGCTTTCGGAAATATTTATTCCTTCTTCAGTCAAAACTAAAATGATAAATACAATAATAAATAAATATAACATTATTGCTTACTGTATGTTAGATTATAATGAGATTGGCAAACACAAAAATTAAATATTATTGAAATGTAATATAATTATGACAACTAAAACTGTAACTATAACGATTAACAACAAGGAATACGTATAAAATTTTTGTTAACAATGCAATCTGTTGTTAATTATTAAAATATTTGAATATATAACACTTAAATTTTGACTATCAGTTTTTGTTTAATGTGTTGGTTCTCTATTAATATAAAGCATTTCTAAAAATAAACGTTTGAAATAATTATTTTCTGTGGTTAAAATTTTACTTCACTAAAATTTGGTTTATGACTAGTTTCTAGAGAATGTATCGTTAACACATGATTCTTTTTATTTTAATATCATTATAGATTCTTGATTCTTGAGTTGCCACGTATTGTTATAATTATTAATGAAATTTGTATACACATGATTTATTTAAAGTTTTTTTTATCTTTAATTTTAGAAAATAAACTATTAATTGTTTTAGTTGTTTGTTAGCAATAATGATATTTCTTTCTCGTTTTAAAATATTAACGATTCTAGGTGTTAAATGTTTTATGTAAGGTAATGATCTAAAAATCTTTTGAAACTAACAAATTGCATTTATTTTGCCAAGTTGAGGTAGGATCTCTAGGATTTTTATAATAAATGTTATTACATAGATGTTCATTTGAAAGTGATAAATGCAATTTGTTAGTTTCAAAATTTAAACAAAATAATTTATTAACTCTGAGATTTGTAAAGATTTGACTATTTATAATTCTGTTTCTCCTAAATTCTATTCTCTTCCTAAAATTCATAAATCAACATTAACTATAAGACCTATTATTTCATCAATTAATTGTCCTAACAGTAAATTATCTAATTATGTTTCCAAAGTATTAACTAATGCTTATAATAAAACTAATAATTATTTTGTTTCAGATTCTTTTGAGTTTGCTTCATTTATTAATAATTTTCAACTTCCCGATAATCATGTTGTTGTTAGCCTTAACGTTATTTCTCTTTTCACAAATATTCGTTTAGATTTAGTTATTAATTCGATAGAAAACATTGGGAAATTATAAAAATCACATTACGTTACCTAAATTAGAATTCTTTAATTTAGTTAGATTTATTTTAATAGTAACTATTTTCTTCAATAATGAATTTTACTTACAAATTTTTGGAACCCCAATGGGTTCTCAAATTTCCAATTTTATCTCAATACGTTATGGATGATTTAATTGATGATTCTGTAACTAAAATTAATTTCAATTTACCTTTTTAAAAAATATGTCGATGACATTATAACTGCAATTCCACAAGGAACTCAAAACCAACTTTTAAATGTTTTAATAGTTACAGCCCTTACTTAAAATTCACTATTGAAAATGAAACTAACAATTCCATACCTTTTTAGATACAAAATCATCCGCAATTCAAATAATAAAATATTACTTGATTGGTATATTAAACCAACAAGCTCTGGAAGATATTTAAATTATTATTCTGAACATTCAGAAAAATGAAAATTAATTTAGTTTTAGCTTTAAAAAACCGCATCGACAGAATTTGTCATCCAACTTTCAAAAACCAAAATTATCAAAAATTATTTCAACTTTTACTCAATAATTCTTACCCAAATAAATTATTAAAAAAACATTTAACACCTAGAATCGTTAATATTTTAAAACAAGAAAGAAATATCATTATTGCTAACAAACCAACTAAAACAATTAATAGTTTATTTTCTAAAATTAAAGATAAAACAAAAACTTTAAATAAATCTCATGTCGTATACAAAATTTCATGTAATAATTGCAATAAACAATATGTAGGACAAACTCAAAGAAACCTCAAAAATAGAATTACGTCCCATAAAAGTGATATTAAAAATAAAAAAGAATCATGTGCGTTAACCATACATTCTCTAGAAACTAGTCATAAACCAAATTTTAATGAAGTAAAAATTTTAACCACAGAAAATAATTATTTCAAACGTTTATTTTTAGAAATGCTTCATATTAATAGAGAACCTAACACATTAAACAAAAAAACTAATACTCAAAATTTAAGTGCTATATATTCAAATATTTTAATAATTAACAACAGATTGCATTGTTAACAAAAAATTTTATACGTATTCCCTTGTTGTTAATCGTTATAGTTACAGTTTTAGTTGTCATAATTATATTACATTTCAATAATATTTAATTTTTTGTGTTTGCCAATCTCATTATAATCTAACATACAGTAAGCAATAATGTTATATTTATTTATTATTGTATTTATCATTTTAGTTTTGACTGAAGAAGGAATAAATATTTCCGAAAGCTTTCAAATTGATGTATAAATAGTTGTCAATTTAATTTAGGCTGCATCCCTGTTATATTAAAAAAAAAATTACGTTAAACTTATACAGCCGTTATTAACTTTATATATATATATATATATATATATATATATATATATATATATAAATCTTTCTAACCAAGTCAAGCCAAAGACAGTAAACTGAATGTACTATCGTGAGCCAGCTTCACCAACCTGAGCCATATACGTGGTTCGACACGCAATTGCATCTAGCTAATCGGTGAAAACACTAAAGTCACATGACCGTAGTAAGTTATAAAAGTTTATTTAGTGGCTTAAGTTTGTATGAATCGTCTTTCTTTAGTTCCTAGTCTATCCGTCGGAAGGAGCTGATGCTAGACTTTTGTATAGTTATTGAACCAACAAACTTGAACCAGGAAGTTTGACAACAGCACATGTTTAGTCTGAGTTATTTTTTCCTCTACAAATGATTCAGCTAATTATGCAGCCTGAGGTCTTACATTCACTACTGCTTATATTAGTGGTGTGGATTAGTGTGGAATATCGATTCAACATGTCTAATAAAAGAAGGAAACTTATTATGGATTCTTCTCTCAATAAACAGCTAAGTTTAAATTCATTAATTGTATTATTAGAAAATGAAATGTGTTATAGTTAAAAAAATAATAATTTTCTTCCAATAACTCAACTGATACATGAATTTATTAAGAAAAACTAGGTCTTTAATACAATTGATTGAATGATTACTTAGCTACATTTATATAAAAAAAAGAACAAAACGGTAGAATTCTAATTTTTGTATTATGCTTTAACCCTTAAGTACAATTAGCGGTCAATATGACCGGCTCCTAATCTTTTTCGGTGCCTTGCGCAATTACACTTGTAATAATCGCCACGCCTTACTACGTATTTCCAGTGGGTTATAAAACGGTGCCTTTTTATTTTATTACGTACAAAATAAATTTTACCGGTAATATTGACCGGGAACAGTGTTCACGTCATTATACAACTTTTAATAGATTACCAGATATTGTGGTGTGAATGCTTTTGTCTACACCAGTCATATAAAAATAATAAAAAGGTAGAAAATAAAATTGTATAAAACTTCTTGCCGACCAATTGATAACATCTGGTATTAAACAAATACGGAAATGTAAACCAAAGGTAATGTAATCTTTGCACCAATATTGCGCAATATCTCGAAATAACAATGCTGTACGTTGTAAACCATACCAAAGTTGAATTTTACTTCTTATAAATTTATCTTCATGAAATTTGAATAATCCAATGTTTATTGCATTCTCTCGAAAGTTCAAATAAAAAAGAGTGATCTAAATTTAGATCTGAATTACTTGCAAAATTGTAATCATAAGCATCAAAAATGCCAAAAGTGGTAAAAATGCCAAAAGTAAAAGTAGTAAAAGTAGTAAAAGTGTAAAAGTAAAAGTGCCTGCAAAGAGCAAATGTTTTGACTTTTACTATAATACGAATTAAATGTACCTTACCATTAAATCAATGGCACTTTTCAACAAAATTTAGGTGGAAACCCAAAAATGGCTTCCTAACCAACATAAGGTTCATCAAGTAATCTCGAAAGGGCGCTTAGATATCAGGTGATATAGCGGTGCGCGAAAAAATATGTGCAGAAATCCATTTAAAGATGTGGGAATATAAACCCCTAAGAAGATATGCACTTAAGTTACACCAAAATGCAAATTAAGTTGCCTACCACATACTTATAATTTATTAATTATCAAAAACCCCTTTTTCTTATATTTTACAACTAAATGAACGAAGAACATAAAAGATTCGTTACAATGTAATACCCTAACCATTATTTTTTTCATACAATATTTAATGAATTTTCTTTCAAATAGTTGAAAAAATATGAAATATGAAATCTTAAATTGTATAAAAAATAACAATAATTTTATAACGGTCATATTGACCCCTAATAGTATGTCAGAAAAATTAATTACAGCAGTTAAGGGTTAAAATGGATTTTTCGCCGCCAGCGATAAAAGGAAATAATTAAAACAACACTAAACTCTTTAAGCATGTTTATAATTTTAGTGTCAAGTGTTAAATTTCTTACTCATATTGTCTACGCAGGTTTTAATATTTTTTAAAAATACTTGTATTGTCAACAATAATATTTTTATTAAAGTTTTATTTTGATATATTTTTTAATAGTAAAGAAGCTATCAAAAAACTTAATACCTCACGTACTTGTAGAGGTGAAGTGAAATTATACTTGTTAATGGGTTTATTGCGTTACTCGGAAAATAGATAAAAAGGAAACATTTCCTTCTTTGGTTGTCAACGATGGTCAGGAGCGAGATTAAAAAAATTGCTATATCCAAGAATGGCTTTCGACAGTATACAACGATCAACCAAAATCTGACGAAAAGATAAAGCAACGTTACAGCAACGAAACTGTAAAGAAAAAAATTAAAGTGCTGTCAAATATTTTACTACAATCAAGTTTGAAAATGTAAACTTTCACCATGAACACTCATAATAAAATACTTATCTTTTTTGGGGTTTTTTAATGGTGTACTTTAAATTATACAATCTAAACGTTTCGATAACATTTACAGTTATCTTCGTCAGTAGTAATGTTTGTTAAAAATTGTTAAAGATGTAGTAAACAATTTTGTCACAAATTTGAAAAATTAAAACATAAACATGTTTATGTTTTAATTTTTTTAATTTGAAATAATACACATGGATTGGAGAATCTCGAAGAAGAAAAAGAAGAGAAGAAATCCCGGTCACATTCTAGTTTTGCTCTATTTGACGATGATTCTATAGCTGATCCATCATATATAACATCCGAGAATGAATCAGAGGTACATACGTTTTGATTGTTTTTTTGGTTTTTATGTAGAATGGTTTTTTAACACTGTTTAGACTGACCTACCAACAAAAAATAGAAAATTACTACAAAAATGGGAGTATAATATCTCAGCCCAACAACCGCTGGGAAGCACTTCTTTAATTTCTAAGGATGATTCGAGCGAAGTTTCATCAGAAATCCCAGTACAACCAGAAATAAGAATATTTTTACTAAAAGTGTTCTGAAATTAGTGGGCAATAATTTCAGTCAGAGACATTGCCATGTTCCAACTACACATGCAAGAAAGCAAATCATTTTGTAACAAAATTGCAGCTTAGTCGTTTTTTTCACGCAGAAACAATGTGTTTCCTAAAATTCTCTCCATTATTATTGACAATATCAAAATTGTATTACCATCATTCCATAGGATCTTCTGAAGTATTTTAAGAACTAAAACATTTGCATATTAATTTCTAGGCATACAAGGTATTATCATTTTCTAGTTTTAAAAATTTTACTTTTATTTTGTTTAGTCATTTGCACTAGATGAAGAAGTAAATGCAAATGATATACATTTTAGTCTTGTTTCTAGATAGAGTATGTACCATTCAAGGCTCTTTTATGTTTTCAATGACACCCTATATATATATATATATATATATATATATATATATATATATATATATATATATATTAGCAATCTTGCAATCTTAACTTCACAATTAATATTGTCTTATTTTTTATACTAAGATGTTTTTATGTTCGAAAATAAAATTAATTTGTATATTATGTAGATCCGAATTCTTTGTTTAAACTTTGTAAAAAACTAATAAATGCTTACTTACTTATCACCTTTTCTAAGAAAACAAACATCGAACGCATAACAAAAGTACATGTAAGTTTGGCAACAATGCAATGGCTCGAGATAAGCCGTTCGGATATAGGTTCATGTATGTTTTGGACTGACTTGGGATGACAAATGTATTGGCCTGAAATTACCTGATTTTTTAGGCTATGACACAAATCTTATTTTTGACAGATTCCTTTGCATATGGTGATTTTCATGTTCCAAAGATGTTACTTGAGTCGATATATGTTGGAATTATTTGTCTATCTATATTAGAAAGAAGAAGAATTGTTAGAAACACCTATTGGCCTGACTTTTTACAAAGATATATATATATATATATATATATATATATATATATATATATATATATATATATATACAGGTAATCTTATCTAATCCGCCAAAATTAAAAGTACTAGAACTCATCATTCTAAGCAAAAAGGTCAAAATGCTTTTTAGATACATCAAAGTTGAAAAAGGAATGCATTTCTTCAACATCTTTCGACTGTTTCAAAAATAATTCATGAAATTTCGTGTACTTTTTGGGACAGTTGTTTGAACATTTATCAAAAGAACATGTTTACTATATTAATTTCTTTTCTTTTCTTTTTAATGTTGGATATTTTAGTTCCTTACAAAAGTAAGTTTTAAATAAATAAACATTGTGAGCTTTAAATGCGTTTTCTCAGAAAAGGTTGTTCCTAGCGACATCACTAAAATATACCTTTTAGGAGAAAAGATAGCAGAATCGATTTTCTAGTCCAAATGGCATACAACGTAGCACAAAAAAATTGCAACGATTTAAAGTCGAAATGGTTCGCTGGCCTCTAGAAGTCACAACTAAATTGACCACAAATTTGAATTTGTCATCTCAAAAACCACCGTATACGAAATTTCATGAAATTATTTAAACAGTCGAAAGATGTTGAAGAAATCGCGATTTCTTTTTCAACTTTGACACTGTATCTCGAAACGAAACATTTCGGACCCATTACACATGAACTTTTTGCTTAGAATGATGAGTTCTAGTACTTTAATTTTGGATTAGATAAGATTCACTGTATATGTGTCCATTTTTCGAGTTCCATTTTATATTGAATAATACTCTGAAAGAAAATTAGAGCTGTCATCTTTTGTTTTTGGTTTTCGTTTTTATTTTTTTAAGCAAACACCAATGAAGCTAGACGTTTTTAACTAAAGCATTGTGAAGCCACTTTTTCATAAGGAATCTAAACCTGTCATCGTAATTTCATTGCACCCTAGACGCGAAAGATACAACGAGCAACTTTGTTTTTGCTTATGGGTGGGAATATTTTTATGCGGGAACGAGCAGTTTGTTCACAAGGGGCAGATGTCGTCCGTAAACGACTTAAGGAGAAATGGTGGTGGTGGTTGTGTTACGGTTAAAATTTAAGGAATGATTCGTTTATTAGAGCGTTTATCTTTCGTTCAACAGAGGGCAGGATAAACTAAACGTTTTACGTTATTATAAAGAATGTTTGATGCGGGAATAATTATGTAATCTGGACTTACCGCGACGTGCGATTCAGGTCGATTCAGGACTCAAATAAGTAGATGTTTAGAAATGGGCAATTACGTGAAGTGAGAGAAAATGTAATACTCACTTTGTTTGCATAATTACTAGACGGATTGGAACTTTTATGCCAGAAATAATAATGGGATTCTGGTAGGGTTTATCGCTTTCATTTCCGTGACACTCTGCATTTTTAGTAAGTTGCTGTGGCGGCGTGTGGGTGTAAGCTTGTATGTAAAATTATGTAATTAGCATCGATTAGTAGACCTGGGCTTTCTAATCGACACTGTGGGTCTGGTAGAATTCAGGAATGCGGCTTTTTGTCTAGTTGCGACACCTGGAATTAAACTCCCGCCGTAATGTTCGCCGCAGGTGTTTGTGTAGGTGTTGTAAATAAACTTACATGCAGGCGACGACGAATTTAATCGACAGCAGGTCAGGGTGTACAGGAGTACGCGAGAAGCAATCTGAGGGGAACTCGCTCTCGATAGTGCATTTGGCGGTTTTATGGAAACCCGCAGATGGCAGTGAGGGCTTCTGGTAGTGGCATTAGCTTAGAGATTCGTGGTCGCGTAAGTAGTGGGACTGGAGGGAACTCTAACGTAGAAAATTTTTAATATTTTCGGAACGACGTCGGGGGGATAATAGTATATTAAAAAACAAGTTTTATAAGACCAGTCTTGAAGCACGAATTCAAGTTTAAAAAACGAGTGGCATAGCCACGCATTTTTTAAAGAATGGGTCTTCAAGGCCTTATGAAACACGTTTTTGTAATTTGCCCTTTTTATCCCGTTTTTAAACAATTTTTTTACTTTAGTTGATTTAGGGATTGTTGTGGGGTATATATATACAGGGTGGGCCACCACCAACGCGTCGGTCTCTAGCACCCAAACGACTGAATTTTTTCAAAATCTGTTTAGGCGAGAATATGTAAGCCTTCTAGGACTACAATCTGAAATTTGTTACTTGTTACTTATCAAAGTTATATTATTTTAAATGGAATACCCTCCTTTTTAATTTTTTTTTAAATAAGGTGTAAAAATAAGGTAGACTTTCATTAGAGTTCCCTATACCTAAACCTTACAGTTTCCGAAATATTTAACATTTCTTGAAAATGTAGGGTTGTCAAAAAATTCAAGTATTTTTCGATTCAGAAAAGATGAGACAATCTAATCTAGGTCATCGTAATAAGGATATTTGAAAGTACGTATTCTGTTGTTTATTGTTTCAAATCATAATTTATAAAATACAAAGAATAACGCGTAAAGTTAACAAACTTCAAAGTTAAATATCTTTGTTATTTTAAATACAACGCCCAAGAAATTTTTATCGGAATGGAATAGTCTTTTCAAAGGGAACCTATTATTTAATTAAAAATTTTAAAAAGTTTAAACATTTTAAAAATTGAAATTCACAAATTCTAAAAAATCGCAAATTTGAGAAAAATGGGAATTTTAAAAATGTAACATTTACATAAATTTCTCGGGTATTGGGTTTAGGAACCTAAAATTTTCCTTATTTTCAAAACCTTTCCATTGTAAAAATTTCCTTTTGGGCCCGGGTTGTATTTAAAATAAAAATAAATTTAATTTTAAGTTTGGTTTTAAAAATTTACCTTTAAAATTCTTCTATTTTAAAATTATAATTGAAACAAAAACAACAAATCTCTTCCAAAATCCTTTTAGATGACCTAGATTAGATTTCCCTTTTTTGAATGAAAAATAGAATTTTAAACCCTTTTTCAAAAAAAACATTTCAAACAAGGTTTGTAATGAAATTACCTTATTTAAAAAAAATTAAAAGGAGGGCCATTTAAAATAATACAATTTGAAAGTAACAATTTTAATCATTTAAATAAATAATTTTAGATTTAGCCAGAATTTTATTCTCGAAACGTTTTGAAAAATTAGGGGGTAAGGACATTGGTGGTGGCCCCATTATTAATTAAAATTATTTAATAAAATTTTTAATAAATATTATAATAATATTATAAATACTTGTCAACTAACATTCTTTTAGAAGTATATTTATTGAAACCGTTACTGAATCAATTAAAAGAAATTTGAATAAATGGATTAAGTATCTAGATAGCTTGAATTAAAGCATTTGAGACAAAATTGAATCATTTCAAGGAAAAGTTCTCATAATTAATTTTTGTAAAATTACTTCAGGAAATTTGATGAATGTTTTAAAAATTTTTTAAGAATAACCTATTTAATATCTTTTATAAGAACTCAATTTGTAACCTTTGTTGCAATTCCGTTTGTAGTGAATGGCAATTCTAATACATTGACAAATACACAATTTTAAAAAAGGATTTAGAAAAGTGACTTTTAAAAAGGAAAATTCTTGTGCTTTAGAAAATTACATAATGCAAACTTTATTTGATTATCCTTCCATTTTTAAATTGGATAAAACAACAAAGGCCGAAACTTAGATCAAATTCACTTTTAAAATTAAAAAATTACAACCGCCAAAAAATTTAAATCAACTAAAGTAAAAATTTTTTTAAAAAAATTAAAAAATACATTTAAACACATAATTATAAGACCTTGAAGACCCATTTTAAAAAACGTATTTTTTTTAAACTTAATTCATGTCAAGACTAGTTTATGAAAAATTGTTGTTTAAATACTAACACCTTATTTGGAACCCGTAAAGCAAAACAAAATATTTTCAAAATTTATATGAATTAGTATTATAAAGCTAAATTACACAAAAAATATTAAGAAATTTGATAACAATTAATAGTACGTCTTCCAGAATATCTTGAAAAGTAATTTGAACTTATTTAAGCAAATAATAAAATGTAATATTTCAAATTAATTCTTTTATTTACTTTTGGCAAAATAATTAAAAAGAATTTATTTACAAAGTCAATATTTAATTACGTCAAACTAAATCTGATAAACGAACTCCAATTCTTAGATGAGTACTCTGAAGTGTTGCATATTGTGCAGTAAACAATAAAATACTTCAAATAAAATTTTAAACGAGCTTTGCGCATGGTGGTTAGTGTTAAAATTACTATTGTGGAAAACACAATAAAACCACTTTTATTCAAATAATATTGAACAAACTTAATAAATCAAAAACACAAAAACATAAAATTAAATGTATAAACAAAACCCTTAATTAATTTAAAGTACAAAATTTAACATTAAAGAAAATGTAAAAAGCACATAAACTAAGAAAAAATTGCGTTAAACAATTGTTTATTAAATAATTCATAAAATTGTATACAACTTGGCTTTAAATACAATCATGCTTCTTTAAGTAAATAAGAAACATAAAACAAAAGGCAAATTAGGTCCATATAAAAATACAACAAACAAAATTTGCACATGATAATAAGGTTAAAGGCAAAACAAAAGAAAATTAGACAAGGAATTTACACTACACAATTAATTTTTATGACTCTAAATACAAACAACTGTAAATTACAATAAATTACATATATGGAAATTAGTTTGCAAACAATTCTACTTAAACTGACAAAAAATATTAAACAAATTACAAGGAAGTTGTAAATAGTCTAACATCAAGAAACCGAATAAATTTATTGCTAAAATAAGATTTCTCAAGGTTACAATTATCTAATAACACAATAAAAATAAAATTGAGGGTTTAAATTCATTACAAATAACCAATTCCTTACCTTTTCCAGGCCACTTACACAAATTATAAATTAAACAACAAATGTAATTCAAACCCAAATACAAAGAAGTGGGAGCCCTGTACTGTCTTTTATTTATTTTACCTCAATAATTACCTTTGCAAGCAATGCTTGTTTTTATAGTTAAATAAGCTTAAAACATTTGTGCAATTTCATTATATAAAATACCTAACAATTGAATATATTTAAACTTTAACCAAAACGACTTAAGAAGATTTTAAACGGCGCCATTAGTTATAGATTAAGAAAAATTTACATTAAAACATACTAAAACAAGAACGAATTAGTTTTAGTTTCTCAAACACGACAAAAAATATTTAAGACAAAGGTTCCAAGGGAGTTTTAATTCAAACAAATTAAAGGTGGCGGAAATCAAACCTTTCAAACCAACTGCTTCTTCGATTTAACTAACAATTACTCCAAAACCCCCGTTTTCACAAAAATAAAAAAAAAAAATTAATTACGTTGGGAACAGTTTCATATTAATTATTGAACAATATCTTAATTTTACAAAATGAATTTTCCGGTTAAAAGCCCTAATTTAGGTTTCAAGTTTCAACATAAAACAAAGAACACTTGATTTGCCTATTTCCCAAGAATGTTAAATCAGCATTCAAGAGGCCCGTATAGAAATTTTAAAATTTCTGTCACGCTAGTTTCAAGACACTTGTTTTCTACCCAATATATGTACCTTTTTTGTTTCAAACAAATTCAAATATCAAATTAAAACAATTTCTCTTATTAACTAATATTATTCCCGAAAACCAAATTTTCAAAGTATATAAAGAATTAAAAATTACTTAATTTCTTTTTATTGAAACAATTCAATTTTAAAAATTGATTTGCCAAAATACAATTTGGTCCGTTTCCTACAAACAAAGCATTTGATTTGCACTATGTTGTATAATGTTTAAACGTTTGAAATTAAGATTATAAAATTTTAAAATTTGTATTTTGGAAGAGTTTTTTTATATGTTATTTTTTTTAAATTTTACAAAATCAAACTTTAATTTAATTTTTACATAAATACAAAATAAAATATTAAAAACCAAAAACAAGTATTTAAAATTAAAATTAAATTATTTTTCTATTCCAGTAAAATATTTATAATTTAATAATACAATTTTTTTATAAATAAATATATATTATAAAATAATATATTTAATTTGATAATATTAATAAATTCTTTAAAATTGATGGGTAAAAGTGCTTAGTTTGGGTTTTTAAGGTGAATTTTGTTTATTTAGGTTTCAAAAAAAATTTGATTTTATAATTCAAAATCCTTTCCGCAAATTAATTGTTAATTAATTTCCATTTAAACTTTAAATTAGTTTATATATATAAAAAATATTTTAATAAATAAATTTATAAATAAATATTATTTTATTTAGAAATTTAATAAATTGGCTTCACGATGATCGGAAGTAAATTATGTTATGTTCCTTCGGTTCCAGTTTTTTATTTCAAAATTCGAATGAAAATTTTGATTAAAAATTCCACACAATGTTCCGAAAAATTGTCTTTAAATTTAAAGTTATTCAATTGAAACAACATTTTGTAACGTAAACCAAAACAACAGAAACTAGAAGAACACAAAGCACAACGCCACGCCACGGCATCAGAAGAATAGACACGCATACGCCAGTAAACAAAATCCAAGAATTTATTTGATTAAACAAGTCCACACAGTACAAAAACGGCGTTAAACGACCGATACATTCAAACTTAACGAACAAAACCAATAGTAACACGCACCACGACACACAACGAACGCACGCACACCGCACGCACACGGACGCACACGCACACGAACACGCACGCACACGCACACGAACGAACACGCACGCACGCCAACGCACACGCAACGCAACGCACAAACGCACGCACACGCACACGCACACGACACGCAAACAACGCAAAACGCACCGCACACGCACGCACAACGCACACGCACAGCACCGCACACGCACAAACACGCACCGCACACGCACACCACACACACGAACAAAATTTATATATATATATATATATATATATATATATATATATATATATATATATATATACGTTTCAATATAATCGGACGCACTGAATAACTCTTTTGTATTGCGTTTCACAAGAAGGTGTTTAAATAGTTTTTTATTCATTTACAAATACTCTATTAAGTGCTTGGTAATGTTCCACGCATTCTAAGCGATTGTTCAATTTTTCGTATGTAACATTCGGAAGGATGGTATCTATTGGGATATCTTTGTGCGTATAATTCTACCGCTCGTCGAGAATTACGTTTACATTCACCGAAAATTAACAATAGGTCAACTTTTTCACTGTTATTCATTTTAAACAATTCTTTCGATTGAAATCAAATTAAACTTTTATCTGATTGTCAATTGCAATAAACGAAAAAACAATTGCGATGCGATTTTGTTGACGTACGCTGCCTACGGTTTTGTTTGATTCTTCTAATCGTATAATAAAATTGAAAAACTTTCGATGGCATTTTTCTCTAATTATTTTTATAAAACCCTATAAGAATTTTATACGTATGTAGTGAGAAAAAAATAAGCAATGCAAAAATATATATACAGTGTGATTTAAAAAAAAATTATGTGCTTGGTCAAACCGGAAGCTTAAAAATTATCTAAACCAAGCACTTAATAGAGTATTTGTAAATGAATAAAAAACTGTTTAAACACTTTCTTGTGAAACGCATTACAAAAGGGTTATTGAGTGCGTCCGATTATATTGAACGCACTGTATATATGTATACCTTCATCATTAAGTTTTGTTCATCTGACGCATCCGTAATAAAGGTACTAATATCTTCTCTAGAAAAAGTCTCTTCTTGGGTTGTAAGTGGCTGATTTCTTCTTCGAAAATACTATTAATATTGAATATTTTATGTCAAGATTTTCCTTTAATAATACAGTCGACCGTAGCATTGGATATTTAGATCAAAACGCCGATGTCTTGCTCCATTTTGTAAACGAAAGACGTAAGATAATACTACTTCTTCACAGACTTTCATTACTTTTCCTTGTTCCATTTATTGGAGGAAAGAGGAACATTCTTTTCGTACCTGCACTTTGACTTTTCATGTAAGGTCATCCTCTTCGCCCCCTACTGTGCTTCCACGGGTACTTCTTCATCTGATTCACTCATCAAACGTTTTTGGATTTTTAACGATCACGAAAACGAATCGAAAATTCTAATGACAAGAATTAAACAACCAAACGGTCAACATTAAACGAATATTGCTAAGGTAACAAAGTACACTTACTTAGATATTATACTGGCAAATAAACTGTTAAATTAAACATTTATATATATAGAAGTCATGAAAAATTTACGGCACCTTTTTAGGGTTGTTCCGTCCTTCCTACCGATTCATGAAACATTGAGCACATTGGAGCCTCTCACGTCTCGTTTCCCGAACACATTCCTCGGAAATGTGACAGAAGTGAAAAATCGAGCAGCAGACTTAAAGCGCGCAGTCATCATCTACCGTCCTTCAGAGACTTTGAGAGGCTTCCCTGGGATTAATGTTTAACGAATCTTAACGAATACCACCTCATTTGGTTCGTTCTACACCTTGAAACTCCCAACAACCCCAAATAGGTGGTTTCGTTAATTTCTCAACAGTTAAGTAGATGAGGTCCTTTTTTTGTCTAATTAGCCTGGCCTATAAAACCATTTAGAGGTATTATAAAAATCATGTGTTTACCACTGGAGTAAATTGGCTGTTCCTCCCTTCACTATTGCTGCCGGCAGGAATTTTCTGCCTAGGTTAACAAATAGCTATTACTGAGCTGATACATTTTTAAGTAGCACAGATGCGGTTTGAAAGATAAGTATGTTTATATCATTCTGAGTGGCGCAATTAAAACAGTAAAGATACGGTTTCCCTGTTTGTAATCAGACTTTACTTGTTTATGGCGGAATGTCAAAATATTTGTGACGAGGAACTAATACTTTTTAATTTTAGTTAAAGAGTGCGGCAGATTTAAAGAAAGAAATTAATACAGCAACTTGGTTAATCGGAGTGTTGTGAACATAACAGTTTAGGTCATTTACGAAATACGAAAAAGTATGTGCATTGAATTCTTTTCTTTACATTGAGTTTAAAAAGTAAGTAAAAGATTAAATATATAAGTAGTTGTTATTTACGAAAGATGTCAATAAAAAAGTTAGTGAGTTGTTCAATACACAGTGATATTAAAAGTTATAATCAAAGTTTAAAGTAACATTGAGTAGCGACAATTTCGTATATGGGGAAAGTCCTGTGTTTATAAGTACTCTAATATTTGAAGACAGTTGTAAGTGTGTATGTACCACGATTAAAATTAATGGATAATGAACAAGTGGACTTATTATGTGTGGTTCCTTCTAATAACAAAGAGATATTTAGTGCGTCGGCAGACAATGGATACCGTGTGCACTAAATAGACCGAAAGACCAGAGGATGTGTGTGCGTGCGTGCGTATCTGTGCATGTGTGTGCGTGTGAGAGACAGTATGAGTGTGTGTGCGTGTTGTCATGCGTGTCATGTGGTTGTATAGAACTTTAGTTTATTCTTTGGGGATCGACGTCGGAAATGTATAGATTATTAAAAATTGGACATTTTGGAAGCTTTAATTTAATTACAATTATTTACATTGTTTGAAGATGTCTGGATTTGTTGCAAATTGAAGTAGTATTTAGTTTCCATTTCTGTGAACAGTTGATAGTTTTTTTTTCGGTTTTGTTTCCATTAATTGAAGTCTTTTGTAAAATTACGATCTATTTCCACGCGTTAACTTTGTATATAAGGTAAAGCAGTTTAGGTCAATATTTTTGTGGTAAGTAAGGTTATTTCTAGTATTTGTATTTAATCAATAAGTATAGTTAGGTGAACTAATAAATTGACTCACTGAAAAATTGTTACTTTGTGTTAAAAGTATTACAGGAAACGTAATTTGCGATTTTAAGCGTCGGCGATAATTCGGGGGTTTAAATATATTTTTAGTCTACAGAGTTTGGAGTCTATGTACGTGATTTTAAGGTTCGGTATCGGAAGGATTTGATTGACGAAAAATGTATAGTTGCATTAAGGTACCGTGGGATCTTGTGCAGAACGAAACGTTTTTCATGACGTAATTTTCTGTTCGGTTGCCGATGTATCGTTCACTTTTGGCGAGTGTTAAAATTTAAAGTAATGAGTTGCGCATGATTCGTTGTTGGGGTAAAATTCAGTGTTGCGAAACTAAAAGAATTTTTAATCAGTCCTGATTGAGATGTAGAAGTGAGCAGGGTGGAACCTATTTGTGCCCTTACCGGTGGGGGTTAAGTGAAGTCTATCGGTGTAAATATTTTCCGTTACCTTTATTTTGGAGATATTTTTGGAAACTTCTTTCACCCCGGATTTATAGTACCGTTTGTTGTTGTCAGATGTGGCAGTTTATGGTTCCATGAAGAAGGTCTAGTGTTTGAAATAGTGCCGGTCCAGATTTTGGAGTGACTAGCACATTTCTTGCGGATTAACTGTGAAAGGTACGTATTAAAGTTAAGCAGATGAAGAAGTGATAGTTGCGTATGGTTTTTGGTTTAAAGATTTGCCGATAACGAACTTTGTGTAAAGATAAATTAAGGAAGTCATTGATTTACATCGATTATATATCGAAAAGGCCCATTGCCGTTATATCGTTGTGGTAAGGAAAGGAGAATTTCGATTGATTATTGTTGCTGTAAGTGAAAGTAACTATATTTCTAAGTTCACTTTTGTGGTTTTAATAGTGTTTTTTGTATTATCTAGACGGATGAATACGTTTCTTGCTCATCATATTGTTTAATGGCCCTTCAGACGTTTTAGTTCATTTTACGAAGTGCACTCACCCGCTAATAAATATATTTCATACTATATAACATTACGTATGGCAAGATTAGTAGAATTCAGACGTTCAGCGTTTTCTTTATTCTTTTGATGCTAATTAAAATTTAAAGCAGATATAAGATAGATAAATTTGAGTTAGTGGAATCCAGCAGTATTCCAAATCAATTTGCCAGTAATTTTCTATAGAAGTTACATTTCATGTATTTAGACCTGCCTTTTTCATTCTTAATTTTTAGTTTAATATAGGTATTGTGTTTATAAATTTAGTATTATTGCTTTAAGTGCAAACATTTGATAATCTTATTCTTTCTTGCGTTTATCCAAATTTAAAAGTTTAGACATTTTGGATTGCATCAAAATTTATGAGTAATTTACTTGTTTAGGAAACTGTTGATTTACACAACTTTACAATGGCAACTTTTTAGGTGTTTTATTATCTGATAATAGTATATTATGCAATAAGTGTCGTAAAACGCATATTACGCACGAATGGAAAAATTAAGTAATTGTTTTACAACATGCATTACGTACTATACGTTAACTACAACCATATACAGTGTGCCAAAAAAGTCTAGACTACTAGACTACTAATATTTTCATTATTATCAGGTATTGTCGCTTTTTTATTTTAGTTGTTGTTTTTTGTTGCTCGTTTCATGTATACAGAGAGATCTAAAACCTAGTTATGACAGGGTACTTCATTTCAACAAATGAGATACCCTCTTTAGATCTTTAGATTTTTGAACAATTTTATTTCGAACAATTTTACAAAATTATAGACATATGTCTCACAACTTTGATGATCATATAGGATATAATTCGTTCTATTTATTACTACGTTGGTTTAATTAACATTAGAAATATTATAATAATTATTTATGGTTACTGTACAATTATTAGTAGATTGAGCCCCGCGTAGAGTCATAATTAACTAACAGTGGTGGTGGGTGGAGTGGGGTTTATTACAAGTGCAGGGGGTGGAGTGAGGGCCATCTTCTCCGCCATCTTGTCAGTCATATTGGCGTCCATTTTGTTCGCCATATTGTCAGCTATCCTGTCGGCCATCTTGGCGATTAAGACACTTTTGGCATAAGTCTTCGGAACTTGTTCGTGGGCCTTCGACCCTTTGGCGTGGCTCCCACGACGGAAAATTTGAATTTGTACTCTAATAAGGGGGCCTAATGCCTAATGCTAACTTGTAAGATAGGTGTGGGGCTTCGCAACTTGCTCTCGGGGATTCGCACCCTTATCCTGGCCCTTTGGTAGAAAATTTGAATTTGTATTTAAGTCTGCATTCTGCTTGGTTATGGCGGGGAATTTGATTTTATATTCTAATAAGGGGCCCTAGGTCTAACTTGTAAGATAGGTATAAGTCGATCATCAGCAAATCAACCTCAATCAGTTCAATCTCAATCAATCAAATCCTAATTAAAAATTGCTATTAATTTTATTAAATACATAAATAAAAAGTTTAACTCGAGTAGCATTTGAACTTACGACCTGTACTTTGCTAGAGTACCGCGCTAGCCATCTGCGCCATCGAGATTCAAGCCCCAATCGATGCAAATTTCGCTATATGTATGTAGAACTGATGTAAATTCTAAATATATTATATTTAGAATTTACTACTTTTTATTTATGTATTTAATAAAATTAATAATAATTTTTAATTACATATTTACCTTTGAACTCATAATAAAATTTATAATAAATCAAATCCTAATTTACACCTTACAAAAATTAGCTTACAATTCAAAAGTACTGGTTTGGATTAACTTACAGCTTCCTAAAATCAACCACAATTCAAAAACACATGAGGTAGCCTTCCACATTACTGTCAATGTACGAGCATCAAATTAGCGTGTAACACTATTGCCGGGTTTTGTATACAGTGCTAAAAATATGTTTTACAGTTAAATTAGTGAAAAATGCCTATACAATAACAAATACATAACCAAAATCGAAATGAGGCCACTATATTATTTTACATACAAGGATGTCTTGTCGGAAATACTTGACAAAAGGGCTGCAGATTTGTAAACAAAGTTGAACTCACTATTTCGTTTTGAAAATGGCCAATTGCCTGGGGATAAATAAACAAGCTGACTTTCATTTTCAATTTTGATAACACACATGTGGTTTACAACTAACAGCGATTTCATTTCGTAAGGCAACTATGTGACTTATTTTATCCAACGCTTATCACTATCATTAGATAGGCATAATAATAATATCATTTAAACTCGTAAATACCTCTGACAAAAGGCCCTAGATTTATAAACAAGCTTGAATGCACTATTTCGTTTTTGAAATGGACAAATGCCCGGGGACAAATAAACAAGCCGTCTTTCACTTCCAATTTTGATAATACACAGATGATTTGAAGCTAACTTCATTACGTAAAGCAACTATAGGACTATGTGTTTTATTTTACCCAACGCTCATCGTTATCATTAGACAAACATAATAATAATAATATAGCTCATGTATGATGGACTGGACCTGAGGATGGGACAGAACAGCTCAATACTGTCAGCTGACCTTCATTTCCAATTTTGATAATACACATGTGAATTGAAGCTAACACCGAGTTCGTTTCGTAAGGCAGCTATAGTGTTTTATATTACACAACGCTTATCATTATCATTAGACAACCATAATTATAATAATATCACTCAAATTCGGAAATATCGCTGGCAAAAAGGGCTCTAGATTTACAATCAAGCCTGAACGCACTATTTCGTTTTGAAAACGGGCAAATATTCCAGGGAGTAAATAAATACGATGACTTTCGTTTACAATTTGGATAATGCACAAGAGCTTTGAAATTAACACCGGATTCGTTTCGTAAGGCAATTTACAATTTTGACAATACACAACACAAGCATTTTGAAACTAACCCCAATTTCATTTCGTAAGACAGCTATAGGACACTATTATCGAGTTTTGAATACAGTGATAAAAATACGAATTACAGTTAAATCAGAAAAATGCCTATACAAAAGCAAATATAACCAAACTTGAAATCAGGTCTCTAACAATTAAATAAAGTAAATAAAATAAGTATGTAAAATAATATAGTGGCCTGATTTCAAGTTTGGTTATGTACTTGTTGCATAGTGAATTTTAGTTAATTTAACTGTAAAACGTATTTTTAGCGCTGTATGTAAAACCCGGCAATAGTGTTACAAGCTAAATTTGATTCTCGTATATTGACAGTAATATCGAAGGCTATCGCATGTATTTTTGAATTGTGGTTGGTTTTAGCAAACTGTGCGTTAAGCTAAACCAGTATTTTTGAATTGTAAGCTGTAAATTAGGATTTGATTGATTGAGATTGATTTGCTGCCGGTGCCCTCATGTTTAGGGAGAGTACCAGCTCTGAGTGTCGGTTAGCTTAAGTACAAGGTAAATGGTCGCTCATAGGAACCAGGTATATATAGTGGGAGAATGGTTACCTGAAGGTTATAAAGAATTATTAGCTCAGCTTCTAATTTGATTTGACAGCGATTGATTGATTTGATTAGTTATTTTGATTGATTGTGATTGATCTGATTGTTTGATTTGATATGATCGAGAGTGATTTGTTTGAGATTGATTTGCTTAATTAATTTGTTTCATTTGATCGAGGTTGATTGACTTGGTTTCATATGCTCCGGCTGTTTTATTGGTCGATCGATTGATTTGATTGATTTTTGTCTTGACAAGGGGCGATTTTACGCAAAACAAAATGATTGTCAAAATTGAGTGTGAGTGTCTGTGTGTGTGCGTGCGTGCGTGTGTATGTGTGAGTGTGAGTGTGGGTGTGAGTGTGAGTTGTGTGTGTGTTGTGTGTGGTGTGTGTTTGGGTGCGTGCGTGTTGTGTTTGTGTGTTTGTGTGTTTGTGTGTTTGTGTGTTTGTGTGTTTGTGTGTTTGTGTTTGTGTGTTTGTGTGTTTGTGTGTTTGTGTGTTTGTGTGTTTGTGTGTTTGTGTGTTTGTGTGTGTTGTGTTTTGTGTTTGTGATGTGTTTGTGTGTTGTGTTTGTGTGTTTTGTTTTGGTGTTTGTGTTTCTGTTTGTGTTTATGTGTTTGTGTTTTGTGTTTGTGTGTTTTGTGTTTTTGTGTTTTGTGTTTTGTTTTGTGTTTTGTGTTATGTGTTTGGTGTTTGTGTTTGTGTTTATGTTTGTTGTTTGTGTGTTTGTGTGTTTGTGTGTTTGTGTGTTTGTGTGTTTGTGTGTTTGTGTGTTTGTGTGTTGTGTGTTTGTGTTGTGTGTTTGTTTTTTGTGTGTTCGTGTGTGTGTGAGTGTGTGTGTGTGTGTGTGTGTGTGTGTGTGTGTGTGTGTGTGTGTTCGTGCGGAGGGGTCAGTGCAGTGGGCGGGGCGTGCGTGGTGTTACGTGTTTGCGTGTTTGCGTGTGCGTGTTTGTGTTTGCGTGTTTGCGTGTTTGCGTGTTTGCGTGTTTGCGGTTTGGGTGTTTGAGTGTTTGGTTGTTTGGGTGGTGTTTGGGTGTTTGGGTGTTTGTGTTGGTGTTGCGTGTTTGCGTGTTATGTGTGTTTGTTGTTGTGTTGTGTGTTTGTTGTTTGTGTTGTGTTTGTGTTTTGTTTTGTTTGTGTTTGTGTTTGCGTTTGCGTTTGTTCGTTTGCGTTTGGTTTGTGTTTGTGTGTGTGTGTGTGTTTGCGCGCATGTGCGTGTGTGTGAGTAAACGTGAGTGTGAGTGTGTGCGCGCGTGTTTGTGGGTGTGAGTGAGTGTGAGTGTGACTGCGAGTGTGAGAGTGGGTGAGAGTGGGTGTATATTAGTGTGATCATCGCGCGTGTGGCCACGATAACTTAAAAATACGTAACTTTATTTGTAGAGTTACTACTAAAGATCTCGGTTCTATTAAATTTTGGTTAATATTATGTAAATGTATAAATAATGTACTTTATAGATGGCGCTAAAGTAGAGTTTGTGGATATTCCCTAATACCATTTTTTTCTATATCGGAAGAAATGTCAACATTATAACAAATACTGAAAAATTAACTGAATATGATAATACATAAACCTTAACAATTAATTTAAACATCTTACGTAAGTAGTCGTGTCACAATGAAATTAAAAATGAACTTTTAATCTAGCCTTGACCTTCATATTCGATAAATTAAGATGAAATGTCAGTACCTAATTAATATAAATCTAAAGGAAAATGTTCAATAAACAAATAAATTTATCCAGGTATGGTCTGTATAATGTTTATTATCTTTTACAACACAGATGTTTAATGATTACATGTGTTTTGCGAATTTAAGGTAGGAATAGTTAAATATCTGATTTGAAAAATCTGGAACACTGGAACTGTGGTAGGATCTGTAATAAACAAGATACACCCATGTACCACACAAAAATAAAAAACACCGAAAGCGTTTCCATAGCTAAGCTATCATAATTAGCGTCGACTGGGGTGCAACGTTGCAAAGCAACAATAATAATTTATGTTAAACTGAAGTTTAAACCATCATGTCAGATAACGATTGATAGACATTAGATGCTAACTTACAAAAAAAATTTACAAAGCCGCCCGCTTCTACAAAACGGTTATTTGGCTTTGGATTAAAAAACTTTACTAAAGAAAATTTACGTAAAATTGAATATTTAAAGAATTTGTATGAAAAAATTTGAACAAATACTTAAATTCCACTTAAGGAATGTTTTGCAGTGAAATTATGCATCGTATTAAACAATTAATTAATTGATAGTTTGAAAACTTATGTCAGCGATTTTTTATCATTCAAATATGTAGAATTCAGAAATATTTGATAAAACCAAAAACTGCTCATAATAAACCCCCTACCCAACTCTGAATTCTCCCAAAACCTAATCAGCTCTAGGAAAAATGAAAACCAGCTGAATACGAAATTTTAAGTACGTACGTGTTGTTGTTCTGAAGTTATCGTGGACACACACACACATAAACACACACACACACACACACACCACCACACACACACACACACACACACACGCACGCTGTCACGCACACACACACACACATGCACGCACACACACACACACTACACACACACCCACACCCACACCCACACCACATAACACCCACACACACCACAACACCCACCCACACCCACACTCACACCTACACCCACACCCACACTCGCACCCACGCACACTTCGGCTGAAACTTTGTCGAACGTTGTTAAATAAGGTAATAAGTCGAATTAGCAATCGTGAAAAATTGTCGATTGCCTTACATTCTATACCTACATGTGTATGGAATGAAAGTAAAAACTTTCCTGATGGCGACTGATTAACTCTTTCCCCTATTTGCTAATATACCACGACATACGCACAAGGAAGTTACGTGGAGGCCACATCAACTTTTTTGATTGATAAAGAATTAATAGTAATTAATGCGTAGACACTACAACACAAATAGTTAACCCCACTGTAAATTTAAATGCGTCGTCATTTTAATTTTTAAAGAAACGGATTTTAACCGTTAATATATCAATATCCATTTGTCAATGTTGTTTGCGTAGAATACCTAAAATTTCCTAATGCATGCTACATTGCTCTGCAATTTGTCAATAGTTACAGCGTTGGGTTCACTCTAGAAAATTGTGAAACATAATATATTTAACATTCATAGTGTTATTGTGCTCTATGGCTTAAAAGAATACAAAAGTATTTATTAAATATTAATAAGTATAATCCAGTTTCTCTGTTAAAATAATTTTATGAAATCCTGATTCAATTACGTTAGTTCAGTTATTCAATCTTAAAACAGAATTGCTAATATATACAATTTTCGTAAAACAAAGGGATAATAATTTCCTCTTGAATTAATTTTTCTTGATCCTATTTGAGAACAGATCCTTACTTTTGTTCCAGACGAAGAATCTATTTTGCTCGTGCGTCTGTAACTAACACACGGCTGATCTTTAAAAGATCAGTGTTATTAAAGACTTCTTTGGTTGTAAGCGGTAGTAATAAAATACACTACTGTTGAAGTGTGAAAGAAAGGGGCTGTCTGAATTATTTTGAGAGTAGGAAAGAATTGCATTAGCGTTCAGTTTTGTTAGAATATGAACGTACCGGATCTTCTACGTTTTAATCTTCTTTGTGCTGAATTTAAATTTGTTGCGGCAAAAATAATATTGTTAAACTGTTTTTAAATTCTATGCGACTTTGATATATTATGCTTTTAAAATAAGATTATTTCAAAACAAAAAATCGTGAATTATTTTTCTCATCTTTAGTACTTCCTAATTTATTTTTATTTACACAAAGTAAGTTAAGAATCAAGATAACGATATAAAAAAACCTGATAAAATAACGTATTTCATCTTTGCTTTCTAGTTGTAAATGTTCTATCTTTAATTCCCTTTCTTACTTCAACTTTCTATCTGAGGTTGAGTATCTAGAAAATGCCTAGTTAACTTGTTAAATGTATCGTACAAGCAAGTGGGGTAAATATTTTCGACTCTATTCATTACAAAGAACTAACCTTCTTTTCATTGTTACTACTGTAAGAAGTGCTTACTGCCGTTGTGCTAACGGTTTTAGTAATTAAATGTGAAATTGGATAAGGCACACGTACTAATTTATGTTGAAAATACTGTCTTAAGCTAGTAATAGTATAAATAGAGAGCAGATATGTCTACCAAAACTTCCAAAGTGGTATTATTTTTAGGCAATTAGTTTTTTACGCTTGCTCTTTATTCTACGATAAGAGAAAAAATTGTGCAAGCGAACAAATCATTGGTAAAGAAACTGAGACACTTTTGCAGATTTACTAATCACTTTAAATTAAAGTTGTTCGATCCTTTTTTGTGCATCATAAACAGACGTTCATTTATGTTAATGAGAAACATAAGCGCAGCAATTATAATTTGGTTTTCTTAACTGATTATGCAGATTGGAAAACTGGAAGGTAATGTATTGAGATCTCAGAAACTATAAGAGATAGAAAGGCAGTTACTAGGGAAATTTTTGGACAATTATGTTAGTAATTTAATAGTGCTCACAGTTTGATTATAACCGTTATGGTTGTTGGGTTATTTTGAAAAAAGCAAAAAGTTACTTTTACAAAATTTACTGTATTTCCTTAATTTTTATAATCTCTATAAATATTTACAAATAAGCTTTTTACGTATAATACGCCCATTTATTTGGATTTTAAATAAATCGAAAAATGACACTGGACAAAATTGTTTGGTAAAGTTTAACTCAAAAACTTTTAACCAATTTGTTTTTAATAAAAAATAAAGCGATAACTAATTAAAAATTATTATCAATTTATTAAATACATAAATAAAAAGTTTACCTCCAGTAGGATTTGAACCTACGACCTGTACTTTGCTAGAATACCGCGCTACCAACTGCGCTATCGAAGTACAAGCCGCAATCGATGTAAATTTTTTCTTTATTTTTATTTATGTATTTAATAAAATTAATAATAATTTTTAATTACGTATTTATCTTTAAACTTATAATAAATTAATATTAGTCAAGTTGCTGTGGTATGTGTGAATCCTTACGATATTGCATTCCATTAACATAAGTAATTTGATTGTTATCTCATTAAAGTTAGAATTTACATCAGCTCTACATACATAAAGAAAAAAAATTTACATCGATTGGGGCTTGTACTTCGATAGAGCAGTTGGTAGCGTGGTACTCTAGCAAAGTACAGGTCGCAGGTTCAAATCCTACTCGAGGTAAACTTCTTATCTATGTATTTAATAAAATTAATAATAATTTTTAATTCATATTTATCTTTGAACTTATTCGTTCATAACAAAACTTATAATAAATTAATGTTAGTCAAGTTGCTGTGGTATGTGAGAATCTTTGCAATATTATAGGCTCGCATTCCATTAACATAAGTAATTTGATTATTATCTCATTAAAGTTAGAATTTATGTCAGCTCTACATACATAAAGAAAAAAAATTACATCGATTAGGGCTTGTACTTCGATAGCGCAGTTGGTAGCGCGGTATTCTAGCAAAGTACAGGTCGTAGGTTCAAATCCTATTCCAGGTAAACTTTTTATTTATGTAATTAAAAATTATTATTAATTTTATTAAATACATAAATAAAAGTTTACCTCGAGTAGGATTCGAACCTACGACCTGTACTTGCAGAGTACCGCGCTAACCAACTGCGCCACCAAGGTTCAAGCCCCAATCGATGTAAATTTTGTCTTTATGTATGTAGATCTGATGTAAATTCTAAATATAATGAGATTACAGTCAAATTACTTATATTAATGGAATGTGAGCCTGCAATATCGCAATATTTACCTTTGAACTTATTCGTTCATAACAAAAACATAATAATTTTTATTTATGTATTTAATAATAGATATTTATGTATTAAGGGCATAATCAGAAGATTTTGGCTCGAGGGAATATTAAAAGCCCGACACGAAGCGGAGGGCTTTTATATTCCCGAGAGCCATAATCTACAATTATGCCCGTGGTACATATTATGTTTTATTTTATTTTGCACCATGAAACTGGAACAAAATATTAAAAAGATTCAGTATTTTCGGCAAGTTTTTAAATGCAAATGCAGTGAAATAAAGTCGACAGTAGGCTAATTTGTTGTTACTAAGATACTGTGATATTGCTATTATATATCATGTCATGTGTTTGCTGTCAATCATGCTGCTTAGCATCAATGACATTTCCGTGCTATAAAGACCACATTACGCCCGCATTTGTGTTATGGTCATAAATAAAGAACATTATGGTGGCAAAATAAAATAAAATTAATAATAATTTTTAATTACATATTTATCTTTGAACTTATTCGTTCATAACAAAACTTATAATAAATTAATATTAGTCAAGTTGCTGTGGTATGTGTGAATCCTTGCGATATTGCAGGCTCGCATTCCATTAAATAAGTAGTTTGATTGTTATCTCATTAAAGTCAGAATTTACATCAGCTCTACATACATAAAGAGAAATTTACATCGATTGGGGCTTGTACTTCGATAGCGCAGTTGGTAGCGCGATACTCTAGCAAAGTACAGGTCGTAGGTTCAAATCCTACTCGAGGTAAACTTTTTATTTATGTATTTAATGAAATTAATAATAATTTTTGATTACATATTTATCTTTGAACTTATTCGTTCATAACAAAACTTATAATAAATTAATATTAGTCAAGTTACTGTGGTATGTGTGAATCCTTGCGATATTGCAGGCTCGCATTCCATTAATATAAGTAATTTGAGTGTTATCTCATTAAAGTTAGAATTTACATCAGCTCTACATACATAAAGAAAGAATTTACATCGATTGGGGCTTGTACTTCGATAGTGCAGTTGGTAGCGCGGTACTATAGCAAAGTAAGGTCGTAGGTTCAAATCCTACTCGAGGTAAACTTTTTATTTATGTATTTAATAAAATTAATAATGATTTTTAATTACATATTTTATAAAATAGTGGGAATGGTAATCTATAATGTTTTAAAATAAATAAATTGGTTGAACTATAAAATAGTGGGAATGGTAATCGTATAAAAAGTGTTTTAAATAATATAATAAATTGGTTGTAAAAAGTACTCTTGAACAAATCGTTAAACTAACTGGAGATACAAACCATTCACCAAAAATAATGGCTTTGACTCAATCGGTAGATTAACGTAGGGTGGTTCAATCTTTTGATTTGCTTACTTATCACAAATTTAAGCTGTGTTATTTTCACTTAACATAAATTATAAAAATGCAATGTAACACTAAAATGATCTCGGACGCCAAGTTATTTTTTAATAATGCTCGGAATAACTAAACCGAGTTTTACAATAAAAATTTTATCAAAATGTAAATAAATAAAAAAATATGCAGACTATGTTAAAATGATAGGGTTAAATAAAATATATCTTAAAACTAGTTATAGCCTTAAATTACTAATTAATTGTTATAAATACCTTTTCGAAACTTTTTGTACACAAATTTTTTAATAACCTCTGGTATCTCAACGATGACGGAAATGTAAACCAAAGGTGATGTCATCTTTGCACCAATATTGCGCAATATCTTGAAATAATGCTTTACGTTGTAAACCACACCCCAAAATGGAATTTTATTTCTTATAAATTTGACTTCTTGAAATTGAATAAACCAATATTTATTGCATTTCTTGAAATTTCCAATAAAAAATTGCAATTATAAAATGAAAGCGTACGTAACAGTAGAATTAATTGTGCAATCAAAAGCGGTAAAATTAAAAGTGTAAAAGTAAAAAAAAGAAAGTGCCTGAAAAGAGCAAATGTTTTAATTTTTAATATAACTTTTCACTAAATTTAGGGGGAAACCCAAAAAATGCTTCCTAAAAAACACAACTTTCAGGAAGTGGAAAAATGGACGCTTTGGAAGTTGGATGATGTAGCCGTGCGCGAAAAATTTGCGCAAAGAATTAAGTCAGCGATGACGCATTGCGCGAACATATTGAGCAGAAAAAGTAATTTAAAGTGGGAATATTAACCTTTAAGAAGATATGAACCTAAGTTACACCAAAATGCAAATTAAGTTGCGTACCTCACACTTACAAATCACTAATAAATAAAATGTTTTCTTATATTTACAATTAAATGAACGAAGATATAAATTACGGTATATTTTAATACAATTCAAAATGGGTTGTTACAATTTATCTTTGAACTTATTCGTTCATAATAAAACTTATAATAAAGCAATAACTAATTTTAGCGTTAAAACACTTAAAAAAAAAGCAATACCGAATTTTCCAGAATAGATACTTGAACTACGTTAGATAACGTAGTATCCTTACGCTAATAGCCTTTTAGGAAATATTTTTGAATTATACAAATAACATAACTAAATTAACATTTTATGAAAAACAATTAAAAAACTAATTTTTGTTCTTGTTCAAAATGTGGCCCAGTCCAGTGGGAAACTGCAGGTCAGCGTTCGTTGCTAGATATGACCTTTTAATTAAATGTTTCACAAAGAAATATGCAACGTGTCTAACCTACCACGTAGCATAAAAGGAAGAAGTTAGAGAGCTCTGTTCAGAACTCAGCCTAACGACAATTAGTCGCAGAGCACTTGGATTGCGTGGGTAGTTTTGGAACATCGAGAAATATTAAATGTGTTTAGGTTAGTGAGAAAAGATCGTTGTAGTACACGTAAATACTATAGTAAGTAAGCTTAGGGCGCCACAAGCTTTGAAAAAATGTAAAATTAAGTTTGATACGGAGCTTGAAATCGGGAGAAAAGAGAGATATAATAAGCAAACAACAATTCCCCTAGTACCCTTACTATATTTGCAATCCCCAAACAAGTGGGATAAACACGCACCACACACACACACACACACACACACACACACACAATATAATATATATATATATATATATATATATATATATATATATATATATATATATATATATATATATATAGTGTATATGTACATACAGGGTGCGGCATTAGTGCGTTAAAGTACGATATGTCCTTTATTAAAGGAGGCATCAAAAAAAGTTATTTATAAAAATGATAGGCAACTTCAAACTTCACATTATAAAATTATTTTCGTATTTACAGGTTGTTACATATTACCAGGGTAAACCAAACATACTTTTTTTTAAATGGGACACCCTATATGTTATTTCAAATTTAGATTAAGCTCATCTCCCACATACTTCCAATATAGGTTTTCATTACGTTATACAGGGTATCCCAAAAGTTATGGTCAATTGTCCCCGAAAATCATTCTCATTTCAACGTCCTGTATACCCTAGACAGAACAACCTAACAATAATTTTTCCAGGCATAACTTTTTTACATTGGTACAGTGTTACGATAAAGTGCTATTTCCTTATTATTGTACCAATTGCATCTTTTGCGTTGCGCAGAAGATTAATTCTGTTTTCTAACACCGATTGTGTGCGTAATATACCTCAGTCTCGTACTTTAGACTTTCTATCGGGAGATCAAAATTATTTCATCCGTTAGATTTAAGCATGTTCTAAAATTGTGATGGAAAGGGTTCAGTCTACACACGATATAGATAATAGCTAATGTCTAGTGTACACTGAACAATAGTTACCAAATAAATACGTGTACTTCTATTCATTACTTATAGGGGGTTTGTAAAATTTTTGTGTTTTGTAAAATAACGGCAAGTCAAGTTACCGGGATTATGATCGATACATAGATATTTTGTTTGTATGTGACTTTTCTCTTTTAGGTCAATCCTTGAAAGATCTTTCAAGGAACCCGAAAAGTTTATTAAACATTTAACCTTCGGGCTCTCTGTTTTACTTTGAAAAGAATTTATGAGTACATAAGCATGCTATGTGTGTATTCGTACTGGGCATAATATTTTTTAACATTTTAAATTTGGTTTATTGACCTACACTCAAAAAAAGGTTGTTAACCTAAAATTCTCCTACACAATTTTGTACAACAGAAATAGCGATGCTCCAACTAAAACTTAGCTGAATAATAAACAAGCTATTTCATATTTAGAGTCATTTATTTCGAATTTTATTATAGAAATACCCGTTCGAACAGTTTCAAAAATATCTCTATTTTATGCTCTTTCGAATCATATGTCAAAAGGATAAAATAATTACAATTATTATTATGAACAAACAAAAAAATATAATATTGCATAGAAGTACAATTTAATACAAAATGATCTAGCCCTACCAGTTAGAACTATACATATTACTTATGTTGAAGTGATATCTAACATTCTCATACGTGGGTTTACGTCAGTATACAAGTAAGTCGTATCCCAAAAAGCAAGTAGGTCTTGACACTAAATTAAGGAGTTCGACAGTTTTATCCTTGAAACTGTTATTGTCACTATCTGCATTTCTTGTAACTTTGTAAATTACTGAATGCTGATACCATGGCCACTTTTTCCAATTCTGAATACGCTGATATTATCTTCATGTATAGAAGAGCCGACCGTAATGCAGCATCTGTTCAGCGTCTGTACCGAGATCGATTTTTTGATAGAAGAACTCCCAATGTACAAGTTTTCATAAACACATATCGTTTAAGTGAAACTGGGAACCTTCGCAATTATCCAGAACGGGCGCAGATTATTCATTATGGTCCTGAAGTGGATGAACAAATTTTGGAAGCCTTTAGAGCGGACCCTATCACCAGCATAAGAAAAGTAACTGTAGAATATAATGTATCCATATGGAAAGTATGGTCTATTCTGACAAACAACAATGAGCATCCTTTACACTTTACTCCCGTTCAAGGCCTTGAAGAGGGTGATCCTATCCGAAGAACTATTTTTTGCCGTTTTTTATTACATGCTGACATGGAAGATCCGCTCTTTCTAAAAAGTATTTTATGGTCATACGAGTAATAATTTTCAAGAGGAGGGATACGAACTACCATAATTTACATTACTGATGAAAATTCTCATATGAAAAAACAGACATCATTCTAACATAAATTTAGTGTAAATGTATGGGCAGCAGTCATCGGCAGAACATTTATTGGCCTTTACTATCTTCCGGACAATCTAAATGGAAACAACTATTTAGAGTTTTTGCGCAATGAGATGCCAAATATCTTGAAAGAAATACCTCTTAATGTAAGGAGATCCATGATATTCCAAAATGACGGATGTCCTGCTCATACTCGCCTAACCGTCAGGGAATTCCTAGACGAAAGGTTTCCTAATCGTTGGATCGGAAGAAATGGACGGACCAATATTGTGGCCTGCAAGGTCTCCAGACCTGACACCTGTCGATTTTCATGTCTGGTGACGAATGAAAGACCTTGTTTATGCTCTCGAAATAGCTAATCGCGACCAACTTATTACGAGAATTAATGAAGCAGGAAGAATACGGAGAGAAGAAATGAAGCTAGGCGTCACTACCAGCCAAATGAGAAAAAGAGCGCGTAAGTGTTTAAGAAATGGCGGTTCGCATTTTGAACATCAGAAATAATTAGCTGTTTTTTTACTGATTAAATAATTTGAAGTAAATGTAGGTCCAGAGTGTTTTGTATTAAATTGGGCTACTATGCATTTTTTTTGTTTTCTCATTATGTTAATAATTAATAATATTATTCATTATTGTATTTATTTTATACTTTTGATACATGATTCGAAAAAGCTTAAAATAGAGATATTTTAAAACTGTTAGACAAATTTCGAAATGAATGACTCTAAATATTGAAATGGCTTGTTTATTATTTAGCTAAATTTTAGTTGGAGCATCGCTATTTCTGTTGTGCAAAAATGTGTAGGAAAATTTTAGGTTAACAACCTTTTTTTGAGTGTAGGTCAATAAACCAAATTTAAATTGTTAAAAAATATTATCCCATTTTCATTAGTTAAATATGGTCATATAGGTTCGGAATGGCCTCACCTACCTCCCCTACCTCCCTTTTAAAACTTTATATCTATGTACCAAACACCCTGTATATATATATATATATATATATATATATATATATATATATATATTGTAATTAATCACGAATAATTATCACAGGTCAATAATAAGACTAGATTTGTATAATACATTTTCTCCAGTACGAATACATACATAGCATGCTTATGTAATCATAAATTATGTACAGCTACCATTCAAAGGCAAGTTAAGAAAGTCTTACAAACTAAAACAGAGAGTCCAAAGGTTAAATGTTTAATAAACTTTTCGGGTTCTTGAAAGATCTTTCAAAGGTTGACCTAAAATAGAAAAGTCACAGACAAACAAGATATCTATGTATCGATCATAACCCCGGTAACTTGACTTGCCGTTATTTTACAAACCCCCTATAAATAATAAATAGAAGTACACGTATATATTTGGTAACTACTGTTCAGTGTGCACTAGACATTAGAAACGCTTTACAAATAGACAATTAAATCTATGTCGTGTGTAGACTGAACCCTTTCTATCACAATTTTAAAACATGCATAAATCTAACGGATAAAACAATTTTGATTTTCCGATCGTATGACACTGAGGTATATTACGCACACAATCGGTGTTACAAAACAGAATTAATCTTCTGCGCAACGATATTATGATAGCAACAACTGTTAATTAGTACACAATAAAATGGATAGCAACGCTAATACTTTACAAGGTGTGGTTCAAAAGATTATTCTAAAAAGTAAGTCCACATTATTTTATTGTAACCAACCCATGAAGTATTTAACGTCCACATCATTTTACAGTAATTACACAATAGTGAATGATACTCGAATGCTGCACCTGTTATAACCGTGATGTGAAACAAAGCAGATTGTAAATTACAAATTTTCTACTAAGGTAAATATTTTATTACGATGTTGGTGGTGTCGTTTAATAAAGCACACTTTTATTTTGTAGAAATAAAGTTGTCCACTGAAAAGGCAGCTTTCAAAACATGAATATCTACCGTACCTTTTTTTAGCAGTATTTTACTGAACGTAGTGTGTAATAGAATATTATGACCTGGTTGACAAGAACGTAAGCTCTATATCCCACTATCAACAACTGCGTCCTAGTTACAGGTTAGAATGATTCCACTTCGATAACCAGTTGACAACGTACAGCCACTCTATAATTGAATAGAGAGCCCCAAAATTAAATTATGTTAAGTATCAGCTAGTTGTAATTATCGAAGATTAGTTCATACTCTAAAGAAAGTTAAACGTCCAAAAGATTGAAGGAATTATGGTATTTCGTGACTTAAAATACGGTTATCCATTTACTCCGCTAATACAGTGATCAATATCATCCCAAGGTAATATCCATAAGGAATGATTATTTTGAAAAAATTTTTTCTGTATAGACTGGACCATACGCATAATTGCAGGAAATTTTCCAAGAATTTTTTCAGCGACTCAATAGAGTTATTGCAGTTTACAGATCCGATGAAAATTTCAATTGTTAGCCAGTTAATGTTAAACATAAAAAACACTTATGAAATTTTAATTCAATTACGGTACCGCCCTCTAGCGGATTTAACGGAACGAACCCGCTAACATTACCTAGAATGTTTAGAAACCGGTAGAAGTGTTGTGCAAGTTCGATAAGTGGCACTACCATGTCGATTTAAACTTTCATAACTACTTTCTTGTAATACAGTCGATACCAGAAAGGAAATCTATATTATTGAAGGAATTATCGAGTAGGCAGTAAATGTAAATCGTTCATTTGCCAGAACAGTAAATACATTAAATGAGGAAATCAATGTAAATGAGTCAAATATTGATTTCTGCACGTTACAAATAGTTTAACTTCCCTTGAATTATGAACAGAGCGACTGTGTTGTTGGAACAACAATTTGTTTCTGTCATTAGCTGGACCAACGTCTCTAATTGCAGGAACTATTTAGTTCTCCAAAATTGTATTCAGCGATCATGGAGTAATAGTTGATATAGCGGCGTCCTGTTGATTTAATTTTTTTAGCCTCTAATGCTTATATCATAAAATAATAGAAACTGTGTTATTTATACTACCCCAACGTATAATGGGGCCCGTTGAGGACATGACGTCATCAGATGAGGGGCGCTGAGCGGAGGAAGGAGGGATCGGGCTTGGGTAAAGAGTTGGGGTGAGGGTGAGGGTCACAGTGAGGCGAGGAGTGGGAGCTTCTTTTAGTTGGTGATTTTCAACCCTTTGATAGCATTTTCACCTCCTTGACGGTATTTTTACCCCGAATTAGCGTCATTTTGTCAGTATTAAGAGCCTTTTTGTCAGTCCACCCCTGGGTCTAGGAGTGCGGGGTGGTCCCGTGACTAACACTTCTGGTGGGGGTGAGGGTGGTAACGAAGGAAGGGGGCAAGAGTGGGGGTATCGGTTCCTTTTCGGGGGGAATTCACGACTCTGAAGGAATTTTCACCCTTAATTAGTGACCTTTTGGTAGTATTAAGAGCCGTTTTTGGAAAGTCCAGTCTCTGGAGGGTAAGCAACCGCAGTCACTGTGCGCGAGTGTACGGCGTTCTGATTAGAGGGCCTGAGCATAGGCCATGACCCCTAGTTTTTATTGGTCCATGGACTCCGCCCAGATACACTCTCCGGGTTTCTGATTGGTTGCGGCCATTTTGTGGGCATGGCTCGTAGGCGATTTTGTTTTTGTCGGCCTTGGAGGAAAATTTGAAATGGTATTTCTAGTAAGGGTCCCGAACTTAGTTTTTAATTATGAGTCATGTCGGCAGTTTTGTTTTGGCGGAAAGTTTGAAATAATAATCTAACAAGCTTGCTTTATTTTTGTAATTGGCGGGAGATTAAAAATTGTATTCTAATAACGGACCGTCATGCTATCTTATAAGACACGTTTAGGACTCCATAACTTGTTACGGACCGTTCTTATTTTGATTTCAATTATACGCGTCATAATTACGTCCCGCATTTTGTTTGTCGGCCATTTTGTTGGTCATGGAGGGAAATTTGAAATAGTATTCTAGTAAGGAGGCCCGCATACTAGCTAATAAGACAGTTGTAGGACCTCGGAAATTGTTCTGGGGTCTTCGCCCCTTGTGCAGTCTTAGCCTCTTGGAGGAAAATTTGAAATAGTATTCTAGTAAGGTGGTTCGCACTTTTTAATTATGAGTCATAATTAAATTTTTTCGGCCATTTTGGTATAGGCTTTCACAACTTGCTCTAGGGTCTTCGCACCGCTGTTACGGACTCTACTTATTTTGTTTTAACTCGACCAATTATTAGTCATCATTAAAGTTGGCTCTCGTACTATCTCATAAGACAGGAACTTGTTCAAGGGTAGACAGAATTTAATCAAATCAGTCAATGGACCAATAAAACCAGCTGAAGCATATCAAACCAAATCAATCAATCTCGATCAAATCAAATAAATCAATTAATCAAATCAAACGAATTAAGAAAATCAGGCCCAAACAAATCACTCTCGATGAAATCAAACAATCAGATCAATCTCAATCAAAGCAATTAACAAAATTAGTCAAATCAATCAATCTCAATCAAATTAAATAATCTGAGCTAACAATTCTCCATAACCTTCAGGTAACGATATATATATATATATATATATATATATATATATATATATATATATATATATATAACGATATTATATAATATCTACGAGCGTCCGCTACCTTGTAGATAAGGCTAACAGACACTCAGAGCTGGTACTTTCCTAAACGTGAGGGCGCCGGCGTCGGAAAACAGTCGATCATCCGCAAATCAATCTTACTCAATTCAATCTCAACCAAATTATAACTTACAGCTTGTGAAAACCAGCTTACAATTAAAAAATACTGGTTTGGTTTAACTTACAGCTCGCTAAACCCAACCACAATCCAAAAATACCAAATTGAATTAAAATCTTATGGGATAACCTTCTACATTACTGTCAATATACGAACACCAAATCAGCGTGTAACACTATCGCTGCGTTTTGCATACAGTGATAAAAATACGTTTTACAATTAGAATTAGTAAAAATGCCTACAATAACTCAAAGTATATACAACAATCTGGATCAATCAGATTACTATATTATTATTAGCATTTGCAGATGATTGTCTCATGGGAATTCTATCTGACAAAAGGCCCTAGATTTACAAACAATATGGTCTTTGAATCTCGACCTAAAATTTCGTTAATTGTGAAATAAGACAAATGGTCCAATAAGAACCGCTTTCACTGTCCAATTTTGATAATACACATTTTGATGTCTGAAGCTAACATCCGGATTTCATTTCGTAAGGCTAGCATCGATTATTATTAGACAGCCTAATAACATATTGAAATATTTTCTCCAACATTAGTTTAATTATGAGTCATGAGTTTGTTGCAAAGTGAAATAATAATACGTTTTAATTAAGATTATGTAAATAACGCCTTACAAACAGGTGACAAATTAACGTTCTATTGACTTTCTGAATTATCAGTGCCTCATAGAAATTAAAGTATTCAAGTAAATAAGTAATAAGAGTTTAAGACTAAAATTTCTTCTTCAGTATGCTTAACTAATAGCCAGCGGTTGTTGTCGATAATCGTATTAAAGAACGTTTTACAGTAATGTTACCACAACATTATATTTATTGCTTGAATTTAATAAATAATAATATAAAGTACTTCGCGACTTTCAGCAATTATTAATATAAAGTAATTATTTTCTGGATTTGCCAGTTATGTAACCACAATAACAAGCTTTCACTATTCAAGTACAGTGTTTGGAAAAAACCCCTAATTAACTGATTACATGAAAGCTGGACTGTACTTGAAAATGGAAACATGTTTTTTCACGTTCTTTGAGCATGACAAAAAACCCCACTAATTAGATTACGTTTATTTTTCAAAGCAAATTTGTTTGCTTGTGACGTCATCTAGCGTTGTAAGGCCCGTAACAGCGGTGGGAAGACCATACAACAAGTTCCGGCGTTTTACACCTGCCTTATGAGATAGCATGATCGCCCACTTATTAGAATACAACATCAAATTTCTCGCCAAAACAAAATGGCCTGGGGCTTTGAGTATGACATAACATCAAAATTGGAAATGAAGGTCAACGTGTTTGCCTTTACGTAATTACCGGATTTTTCCCAGACACGATAGAGGTATTTGAATAGTTTAAAAACAAAGTGCAAACCACCTTACTAGAACACTATTTTAAATTTCCCTCCATGGACGACAAACAAAATGAGGAACTTAATTAAGATGCGTATAATTAAAATCAAAATAAGAAGTGTCCGTAACAAGAGGTGTGAAGGCCCTAAAACAAGTTCCGGAGTCCTAAACCTGTTTCATGAGATAGCATAAGGGCCCCTTATGAGAATACAATTTCAAATCTCCCGCCAATTACAAAAATAAAGCAAGCTTATTAGAATACAATTTAAAATTTCCCGCCAAAACAAAACTGCCGATATGACTCATAATTAAAAATAGAGTGCGGGCCCCTTATTAGAATACTATTCCAAATGTCCCTCCATGGCCGACAAAATGACCGAAAAACAAAATGGCCGCCACTATTCAGAGGCCAGGGGGCGTACGGCGTCTTATACTTGTCTTATGAGACAGTATGAGGGCCCCCTTATTAGAATACTATTTTAAACTTAACTCCATGTCTAACAAAATGGCCGGCAAAATGAGCGCCAAAACCAATCAGAAACCTGGGGGTGTACATGGACGGAGTCCATGGACCAATCAGAAACTAGGGGTCATGGCCTACCCTCAAGCCCTCCAATTAGAACACTATGCGCGCGCATGGTGACTGCGGTTGCCCTCTTTCTAAGGACTGGACTGCCAAAAAAGCTCTTAATTCTACCCAGAGGTCACTAATTAGGGGTGAGTGTGCCTTCAAGGGGTTGAAAATGCCATCAACGACGGGCTTAAAGGATGCTAAAGATGAAATAAGACAAAGATGCAGAGAAAATGACCGAAACAGGGATGCCAAGATGTATTGAGGTAAACACACATTTTGGTCCTTAGGGATGTTGATCACGTGCCTACCCAGCACCCGCATCCCTAAACCTAGGGATGTAAATACCGTCAAGGAGCCGAAAATTTCAGCAAGCGGTTGAAAATCACCCCCTAGAAGAAGCCAACCCCACCCTCATCCCCACTCTGACCCCTACCCTTGCTCCATACTCCCACTCCCCACACCGACTCCCACAAATATTTATTAGTAAACAATAATAAATTATTACTCATCGAGGTAGCCACCGTCACAATTAATGACTTCTTGCCAATGTAAGGCCAATTTTTGTATACCGCTCTTGTAAAATTCTACGGATTTTGAATCAAAAAATAGTTTTGTTTTGAACTGTCTATACAGTGTCATACAGTTGTCAAGCGACAAGAGAAGGTGGTAATCGCTTTCAGGAGAATATGGAGGGTGGGGTAACGTTTCCCAGCCAAGTTCAGAAATTTTTTCCTGGGTCAATTTGCGGTATGCGGTCTGGCGTTATCCTGTAATAATAGCACTTTCTTCCGATTGACTAAAGAAGGCCGTTTTTGGATGAGTGCAGCTTGTACTCGCTGAAGCTGTCCATAATAGAAGTTCGCAGTTCTGGTTTGACCGGCCGCTGCCACCAAACAATAAAATCTTGTCTGGTAGCAAGGAAACTTTAGGAATATGTGCTACCGAATCAGTAGGTGATAATCAATGATACCAATGCTTACAATTGGACTATAATATCCACTTTTCATCGCAGGTTAGCAAACGATCACAAAATGGTTCATTATTATTGAGCAAAATGTTTTCCTAGCAACTTGTTACGTGCAAATATCGATATTTGATTCATTGGTATCGACTTCATCATTTTTATAGTCGCTGTACTAAAAAATTACCTTTGGATGGGAAAATTAAAAATTACATTTACTGGTTTATTTGATACCTGTATGAATAGTATAAATTTTATAAGTTTCTGTATTAAAATTTATGTATTTAAAAGTTTAAAATTGACATAGCAGTGCCATCTAGGGGATTTAGACGGTTGTCTGGGTGGTTTCAAAACCTCTTACCTAAAAGTTATCTGCTTCATCTGCTGATTACGACTAGAGGTGCCTAAATTTACAATCTTTATTTTCCAGATTTTTACAAAATTTGAAGGTACATTTGGTAACAATGGATCTGATAACTAAAAACTTTCTTTAGGAAACGTGGTAGGTTAGATATGTTACAAAACGGTGTTATCGTTTGATAATTCACGTGGCACCCATTTTCTTAACTTCCACGCCTTTCTTAGCTGGTAAAGTTGCAAACGAATGGTTTCATCACTCACAGTGAATTTTGCTGTTCGATCACTTACGGCATCATCTCCAAATGCGGTACATATTCTTCTCGCGGCCACTGCGGCTTTAGTACCAAGTTTGTACTAAAGTGAATGACAGATAAGAAATATATGCTATCGATCAACAATTTAAACACTATTTATGGCTCTCTGCTGTTTACAAAAACCGCACGAACTTTCTTTATGAACTGGTAACATTCAGAAAATCGACGATGTACGTCCACAATAACTTGTGAATTTGGAGTTCTTCTGTTTGAAAAACGCGCTCGGTACTCTACAACTGCCACGTTACAATTGCGGTTGGCGAACCCATAAACATAATGGATATCGGCATATTCTTGATTTGAAAACGTTCTTGGCACTGTTTCTATCTGTTGATCGACACTGACGTTGACACTGACACGTCAGTTTGCAGAAATCGAATCGATTTTTGTAGTCCAAGGCAACCTACGTAAAATTTATGTTCACAATGCGCAAGAATTTTGACCAAAAACTCAAAAACAAGTGCAAAAATCGAAAATCAAAATAAAAATTTGTTGGTAAAGAACTGGGCTATAAGAAATTTAATCGGTGGCATAAACAAAAATATTCGGATGCCAAATTTGGAAGTTGTACCTACTTCGGTTTAGGAGATATTAAGGAAAAATATTAAACAAATTCTAATTTTGGCGCCATTTATCTCTGATAAGAAAGCGTTTTAGGACAATAGTTCATAGGACAAGTATCCATTATTTTCACGTGTTCTATCGATTACTGAAGTTATCAGGGTTAAATCTGAATCACCATGCATATGTATTACTTGGATAATTGAATGAATTAGTGTTCTTGATTTTTATATACACAAACTTGAAAATGTTATATACATAAACATTCCCCCGAATGGGAACTCAATCAGACCAAATCAAATGCGATACAGTGCGCCAACAAAATATATACATTGATCAACTTACACGTCCCCACAAACGGAGATAACAAGAACGACTCCAAGTCAACAGAAGAAATGTGGACAACTAGAGAACTTAACAGCTAACGTAGTAATATCATTCTCAGTACGAAAACAGATCCACCATGTACAAACGTTTACTCCGACGACTACCTAATACGACTCAAAGTTAAGTTTTCCCCGAGGAGAATTCACCGTAAGAAAACATACATACAGAAGTTTGATACAAAAATATCAAGGAATCTAACATACAAACAGAATGGGAAAGAATAAGCCTGCAAATGAGAAGAATTTCACACGAAAATCACACAAAAGATATAGGCATAGGATCTAATCTCATTAAAAGTGAACAAGAAATACTCTTGGTCGAGCGAGGAATGTCAAAATGCAATGAAAAGCCGCAAACAAGCATTCCAAGAGTACAAGAAAGTAAACGTCTCCGTAACGAGACTAGAAAAAGGTCGGAGAAACTAGCAGACTAATTACGTGGGAACAACGAGAATACAAGGAATTGTAGACGCACACCACAAAAGCTGTTCTTCGGAAAACGAGACGGAAAATTGGCAGTAACCAATCAGGTGAATTGCCAGAAACTGACAAATTCTTACTTTGATCTCTAACCTTTCTGAAATTCAACCCGAGATTACCCAAGGGAAGTCTACCTACACATAACAAGAATCATTAATATGAGCTCTGAAGATTGATAAACAACAGTACATCCGATGAAGATCGTGTTATCGCAGAGCTATTGCAAAATCTCGGACCAAACTCACCACAGTAACTCATACAAACAGAGAAATTACCATACGACTGGAAATTGGCACTCATTTATCCGATAAAGCCTGGCAGAAGAGATGTGAATAACTACAGAAGAATTTCCTTACTGCAATTTCAATACAAAATTTTTCCAACGTGCCTTCTTCAAAGATAAATTGGCACACAAACTTACACCCTGGTCGCTCATGCACAGAAGTCTTCATCCTGAAAATAATACTAAAAAACGAAACCTTCAGGAGTTCATTACATTCGTAGGGTTTAAGAAGCACACAACTTCATCGACTAACAATATCTGCTGAACATCCGTGAAAAACAGATCCTCGACCCGAGATCAAAAAGACACTGATAGACAACTCCCAAAATGAAATTCATGTTTCTCTCCTGATTAAGATCTGCGTACGTCAAGGGGGCGGCTTATTCCCAATCGTCTTTAACCTAGTCCAGGACAAAGTTATCAATGAATCGAAAAAGGAATTGAAAAACAAAGGACACTGAAATCACGCACGATCTTATGCCTAGTTTTCGCAAACGGCGTAGTTCGAAGATAATCAAACAACAGTCAGATAAATACAAGTCAATAAATATATAGAAAAAGTAAGCCTACAAATATCCACTCAAAAGTCCGATTTCTGCTGCTCATGGTGATAATCGGGGGTTTCGAATGAATGTAGAAGATGGGATAATAATTACGGAGTGCAACTCAGAGAACAAAATACAACGGTAGTTGTAATAGAATAAAGGGAGCTAGATAACGACGAGGACTTCAAAGATCAGAAGAAGCCGAAGGTTCCTCCGCAACCACAAACGTGTTCCAGGCCTTATAAGAGTTCACGGACAGCCTTGCAGCTATGGAGCAGACAACGACCCGAGAAGACACCAGGAAGAAAGTTCTGCCGGTAATCCTTAGACAGAAGGAGAACTAGGTCGCTTTTTACAGCGACTAGACGGACAACAGGTTGCTTTTACGAGAGCCAAGGCAATCAACGAGGGAATCCAGAGACAGCATGCCTCACTTCAGGACCGAGACAGGTTGATGACGTATATGGATGACGTATTTGGCTAAGGTAGTGATACGTGGCGTGCCACGTAGAACTCTCAGAGGTTAGGATGAAGCAGCGAAGACACCCGATCTACCTTGTGATCACCAACAGAAGAGTGACTGTAGAAGACTGCATCGGGAAGTGTCAGGGTGCAGGGCTGCGACGCGTTGTGTCAAGTGCGCCGGAGAACACACACCAGTCAATGTACGAAACCCCGTACCGACGTGCCAAGTGCGTGAACTTGGGAGACCAACGCGCTAGCTACAGGGGATGTCTGCAGTTCCCGCGATCTTCACAGCGGAAAAAGACGGAAGCTTCACAGTGACGGAAGAGGATGTCGCCCACTGTAGTGCTTTCTTAAACTCGGACCAACGTCAGTTACGCTCAAGCGACGGCAGGCAAAGTTGAGGAGGCGGAAGAATCAAAATCGGCCCCTGTCGCTGTCGTTACCCTATCGGTCCAACCCGCGTTAGTGTTCGACTCTATATTAGGCTTCCTCGTCGGTCTCAATACGGAGAAGGCCCTACCTGCCATCCGAAAGGTGGTAGAAGCGCTCGCTCCGGCTAAAACTGTGATGGTCCCGTGTGGAATGATCCTCACGCACGCTTCAGAGGTGATTGCCCTTTTCCGGCACTCACACTAAGGACCGGCGCAAAGGATGGTGCTCCGAGGTAAGCGTATAGTACCGACTCTTTATTTATTCTTCATGTTTATTTCAGATACTCGAGGCATCAACAGCATCAAATACACCAACCGAACGATAACAGAACAGTCCAAACAACTGCACAACCCCAACAGAAACAACCACAGACACAAAATACTTTTTTTTTAAATACCCACAATACTCAACATCAATTATGTCAACAGGCATACCACGCTACGCCATTAACCATGCATTCCACGTGCTGAAAAGAACGAAGACGCTTAAGCGGCGCACCCTCAAAACTACACAATACTTCAATACTTTATTATGCTATTTTATTTTGTAATATTGTAGGATGTATTATGTAACTTAACTTAACCTTCACGCCATTCCCTTGCGGGGTAGCTAAAACAATCCCTGGCGCTTATTTATTTTTCATTAACCACCTTTCTCCATGCTTTCCTATCTCCGAATACCTCCCTAGCTTACGCCAGATTCATTACATTATCTCTGACATGACCTTTTATTTTCAAAGCTCCTTATCTTTCTTTCCTTTACCATACATTCTACTACATTCAGCCAAGTTTTACGCAGCCTACCAGGTCCAGACTTTCCTCTAACCTCACCCACATATATTTGATTCGTTAATCTTGCGTTGTTCATTCTCTCAATGTGACCAAACCAACGTAATGTACTACTTTTATATCTATCCATCATCGTCTTTTCCTCGCCACACTCCGTCATTATGCATTCATCCTTTTCTTGTCCCTTCTCGTTTTACCGCACGCGCTTCTCAGGAATCTCATACCCACGGCATCTAATCTTCTTTCGTGCTTTTTTGACATACCCATGTTTCACTTCCACACAGTACTGACGGGACAAACACACCATTATAGATTGCTCGTTTCGTAGCTAGGCGCATGCTTTCGTTTCTGATTATCGTCCATAAACTACCAATCACTTTTCTTCCAGCATTGATCCTTCGTCCAGTCTCGCCCTCCATTGTACCATCTGCAGTAAAAATTCTACCCAGATATACCAGCGCGTCAACTTGCTCCACAATTTCATCTTGCAGAGTAAATACTCTACTCTCCTTTCTACCTTCCCGATTGAACACCACAATCTTATATTGTTCACGTTTACGTTTAGGTTCATGCTCCCACAGACTGTATCAAATTTCCTCAGAGCGGTTTGTAGCTCATCCGCACTGTCACTTAATAAGACTGTGGCATCTGCATACACCAGAAGTACATTTACGTCTCCAACTATTACACCATTTGTATCGGTATATGCTTGTCCAACACATTTATCCATGTATACATTGAACAACCACGGTGATATCACACAGCCTTGTCGCACTGCTTCCTCAATGTTAAAGTATTTACTCACACCTCCTCTCACCCTAACACATGTCCGACTACCGTTGTATACTGCCCTTATTCCATTTATTAGACCTTTATTTATGCCATATTCATTTAATATTTGCCACAGATTCTCCCTATCCACTCTGTCGTATGCTTTCTCCAGATCTACAAACGCACAGTACAGCTTCCTTTTTACCCTTGAACATTTTTCCTGGAGAGCAACCATCTGATCAACACATCCTCTCCCTGACATGAAGCCATCCTGCACATCCCAAATCTTAGTTTGTGTAGTTTATCGTATTCTATCAATCGGTATTCTTCCGAATACTTTACCAGGCACGCTGAGCAAACTTATTCCTCTGTAGTTCTTACAATCACTCTTGTTCCCCTTGCCCTTATACAGTGGTACAATGATCGCGCTCTTCCAATCCCTGGGAACTTTTCCACTCATAAGGCATACATTGAACAATTCACACAATCTTCGTATAAGCTTTACACCCCCATACTTTAGCATTTCACCAGTGATTTCATGTACGCCTGCTCCCTTGTCGTGTTTCAACTTTCCTACCGGTTTCTCTACCTCATTTATTCCAATATCCTTCTCAGTTTCATTCATCATTCCTTCTACATTACCCTTATTTAACCCTTCAGTCTTACTTTCCTCACTACTATACAGCTTTTCGAAATAGTCTTTTCCAGCATTTCCTCACTTCACAATCGTCCCATACTATTTTGTTGTTCATGTTCATCACTCCTGCAGCGTTCGGGCCACGCTTTTTATTTTTGACCCATTTCTAGAAGAGTTTTTTGTTTCTTTCACTCATTCTGCATTTTCTCTCCTTCCACAGCCATCACTTCCTCTTTACTTATTCTCACTGCCTCCTTCGCTTCTTTGGTTCTCAATCTGTACACCTCATACAATCGCTTTGTCTCAGTCTCATTTTTTGTAGCAATCATTGCCATCTACGCATCTTTTTTCTTACATACTGCCACTTTTACCGACTCATTCCACAAAGCACATTTTTTGCTGTCTACCTACAGTCGCTCTTCCACGTATCAGCATGGCACTGTTTCATTCACATTCAACTTTTTACTCACAGCATCTGCGTATTTTATTCTCGCACGATTATCCACTAGTTTGTCTATCCTAATTCTGGACGTCCGCACTACGTTTGTTTCCTTCTCCAGACCCACTTTTGCCCTAAACACACTCTAGATATAACCAAATAGTTGTCCGATCCAAACTCCGATCCGCGTATTACTTTCGCGTCTTTCACCAGGTTTCTAAGCCGTTCATCATACACTATCAAGTCTATCATATTTTTAGATTCACCTTTTTGCCATGTATACATATCCACATTTTTATGTTTAAACCACGTATTGGATACAAACAGGCTTTTCTCCATACAGATGTTCACCAGGCGTTCATCATTCTCATTGACTCTTTGGTCTCCGAACTTTCATAGAACGCGTTTGGTATGTTCTCTCTGTACACCCACCCATCCGTTCGTATCCCCCACTATCATCACTCTTTCGTTTGGTTTACATACGTTCAACACGTTCTATACTTCGTTCCAGAAGTTTTCACGCTCCTGGACTCTTTCTCCATTCATCGGTGCATAGCATGCAATAAGAAAAATTCTTCGAATCTCCACTTTCATTCTAACCCATATTACCCGGGGAGATACCAATTCGTACTGTTTAAAAATCTTTTCGCTCTTTCACTTACGATCACCCCAGCTCCTTTTGCGCCATGCTCAACCCCTGACCATAGTGCTAGGCTGACATACTCCATCTCCTCAGCATCCTTTCCTTTGCCCTTAGTCTCCGACACACACACAGAATATCAAGGTGTCTTTCGTACATTACATTCGCAATTTCAAATTCTTTACCATGCATACCTCTAACATTCCACGTACCGACTCGCCATTCATTCCTTGCACAGTCGTCAGCAACGGGACCTTTCTGTTTCGACCTTGACCGCCCCTTGTAGCCAGGTCGATCCAAAGCAACTGTATTGTTCTCTTGAGTAATACCATAGCGAGCAGACCGGTTACTGGCCAAATCGTGCCCTGGAGTGTAATATATAAAAAAATATCTAAATAAACTCTGTTCAAATTGATGAAAACAAATAGTTTAAAAGAATGGAGGTGTATTGTTAGACTAAGATCATTTACGAGAGTGATAGCTCTTCAGATTAGTGTCAAGAACGCTAAGGGTCGTAAGAAAGACTCAAACATAAGAGCAGTCCTCACGGTAAGTCATGAAGGACAATATAAGTTATCCGGGGGGAAATATTTCCTGCTCGGATGATAATGTTAGTTTTTCAGCAGGTGAATATCCAAAGGTCAAGTAAGTTTGCACTGACGGAAATATTAGCCGATTTTAAAAAGAATTAAAGTAAGGAGAGAAATAAAATTTATTTCAATGGCTAATTCAAAGACGTTTCTGCATTTTTGTTGTGTTGGGGTAGATATAAAATTGATCATCCCTGTACATAGCTTTGAAGGTAAGCAGAAGGACGGAACCGTACCAAGAAGTGTAGCATACCTAACTTAGTAAAAAGCGTTAGATATGTAAAGGGTAACGAGATCCATGTGAAAATTCAAATACCTACCTATTCTATATTTGGGTAACACTCTTACACAGAAATGTATAGTATTTTGGCTAGTTTGTCAATTTGAAGGTCCGGTTCTATCATAATACCCTCGTTTATTGGACATGAAGGTAAGAGATAATTAGGAATTTTCAAGTACGCTACACTGACGTCACAAGCTCCACCTCTAACAGCTGATCTTGGACAACTTGTGTTAGTAGTCCATAGGAATCTACGTGTTTTGCTGTGGTTTTTTAGTGTTTTCTCCAGAAAAAATCGTGGTAATTGACTTAGTGTAGTGTTAGTACATAGTGTTAAGATATTTCATAGTTAATTAGTGAACATTGTTATTGTATATTACACTTGGGTTAGATTTTATCAACGTATTCGTGCCTTTACGACATTGTAATAGAAACTCGTAAGTATTTTGTTATTTGCTTTAATAAGGTAAAACCCATGTGAAGTTTGGTAAATAATGTAGACTCTGTTTTCTTTCCAGAAAAAATGGCTTTAAGTGATTATAACTATACCTGAGTTTTATTAACACTATCAAAAAATGATTGAACTTATTTGTAATAACTGCTTATGTTGCTATTTTGATATAAGGTTCAATTAATTTTGTAAATATTATCCTTGTTTACATATATAAACAAGGATATTATATTGAAAGCCTTATAGCTTGGTATTCCAGTGTAGTAACGAATTATAACATACACATTTTAACATATCATAGACAAAAGAGCGTTACCTTGAATGTAATTCTTTAATTTGACGAGTTTGATGATAGCTAACGTAAAAATCGCACGAACTTTGGAATATCATGTAGGATAATTGTTCACTCCATTCACGTGTTTTTGGTGAATTGTATCAATACAATCCTCATCAACAAGTATTAGCCCAGAAACATTTTCACCGCCTACGATTTTCGATAAAATTGTCAGAAAAAAATGACATCTCATAAGAACGTGTGTTAAAGTTGTCCAACATCAGGCAAGGTCACGGCGTTGTGATGTCACTGGAAAATGCCTAATAGGGTACTGTCAAAATAGTCAAACCAGCAGTTTACAGTTAATAATATTGTTAAATAACAGTTTACAATCACATTAAATACATAACTACTATATTCTAATGTAGTTGAAAGGTTTGGTTAGAAGTTATGTGTATATTCTAATGTGAAATTGTTAGCATAAGCAACACTAACCGTAACAAAGCACAAAAAGCTTTGAAAAATACAAAATCCCGCCTTTTGTTGAAAACTGTTGTAATAAGATTCATGTGTTTTAACTCTTGTTTTAACTATTATAGGAACGATGGAATAATATATGAAACGTATATAGGAAATTTTATTAGTAAATTTTATTATGTAATTTTCGTAATCAAAGGTAGTCGATACTTACGTATGATCTGCATGAAGAACTACATCTAATCGAGCTATCTTGCCGTCTTTCCATTTATTGAATTTCGGATTTATATAAACTTTTGGCCTCGAAAAAAAACTAGATCAATGAGATATCTTTCCGATCGTTTTCATGCCTTTCTTGAAAACTTTTCCATTTAGTTCATACAAAGTTACACAAAAGGATACAGAATAAAAATTTCGAAGTAGAGAAATTGCGGCGTTGTAATTCTTAACGTGTTCTGAATTTTATTTATACATAAAAGTAATAAGAAAGTTGTCGTGTTGTAAGGTATTTTAGAAATTTTTTTAATTATTTTTCGCAGGGAAACAATTTCTCCTTTTACATCTTCATGCATGCATAAATCACAAAATACCTGGAATAAAAGTACACGTTAACATTATAGTTAATAAAGGTCTGCAGTTAATCATAAATAAAATACCCCTGTAGTTATTTATGGTAATAAACGTTTATTTTTGTATAATAATGGTCTATATTACAATATGACAATATACATGAACTGGTGCTACCGTTAAGCAAACAAATATGATGCTAGTTCCATTTTTATTAAAAAATAAATTTCGACATCTGGGAATATCAATTTTAATTTAGTCGGTGTATCTGAATAATTTTAAATTATAAGAATAGGAAGGTTCGTAACAAAGCCAGCTTGTTTAGGAGGAAGTAAAACAAATCAATATCAATTTCGTAGTTCCCTTATCCGAAGCCCAATTAACGTGGTATATAATTAAAGTCTACCTTTACCAATGAGAAAATAATAACGAAGGCATCGCAATTTCAAAATAGAATACGTATTTTGTTCGTGCGGTTAATTTAGGTTAAAGATGTATTTATCTTAGAGTTTCTGCAAGGGTTGGTGTGTTTATAATAGTTTAGTAAACTCAAACAGTCCTAACAGTATAATTTTAGTTTCATAGTTATTTCGGATTTAACGTTATATATTTTGCAGAATTCGTGGTGAAAGGTGTTATATAAATTTTGTAGTCTGTATGTTGTTGGAGGCTTACACTTATTGTTTTTGAGAACTTCGTCAAAAGCTTGCGTGTTTCTGCTTAATTTATTAATTAATGAGTGGGAAAAGTTTTCTACTACCGCACTTTGACAGTTGTCGTATAATATATTGACTTAAAAGTTTGAAGAGTTTTTCGGAAAGGTCACCGTTTTATTTAACTCATTTCAAACCACAAACTTATTAAAGGTATATTCATCATTGGTATTTTATATTATAACGTCTACGGTTTTATTCCTAATGCAGGATTTGTTTGATAGCAGTGGGAAAAAGACGATTTGATAAAAAACGGAAAAAGAAACGGTCACTTATCGGAAACTTAGAAAAACTACGCTTACAGAGTAATGAAATAGGCCTACACTATAGCGTGTTCGTTTTAAATGCTTTGAAAATATATTGCAAACGAACGAATCAAAACAGGAAATTTTATTAGTTTATCTTTCTGCAATCAATAATATACTTTGTAATGGGGGCTGTAAGTCCTGTTATTCAAAGAAATTGTCATCCGAGAGAGGAAAGTAACCTCGGAGAGGAATTTGAAGTAACCGGAAAGGTTGCCGCGTTTGTGGCAAATATGTAAATCAGCTTATATCACCACTGACGTCCCGAATACGACTTAACCAGTAAGCGAACTACTCGAAATTAAATTATTAATCAATGAAAGTAGTATGATTACCTGGGACCTCACTGGCTACCAGAGTTGAAACGCTGTTGAGGACCATACAAACACTGAATGGCGAGTTGGTACATGGAATGCGATAGGTAAGTATAGGAGTAAGAAATTACGAAGGTAATGAATGTAAAGCGGCTTGATTTTCTATGTGTATCAGGGGCAAAGCGTAAAGGAAGGCATATTGTAGAAATGTATGATGGTCAGGAGTTGAAAAAGAAATTCCAAGTGCTAAAAGAGTTGGAGTAATTGTAAGTGAAAGAGCAATAGTATGTGTTAAACAATCACAATTCGTGCCCCCTCCGGGTACCGTAGATTAGAACGAAAGTTGAATTTCGAAAGATCACTTCTATTTCATGTTACGCACCGGTAAATGGAGAGAACGACCAGAAATATGAGAATATCTGAAAGTATGCGAAGAACGTATTAAATGTACGCAAGCCAAGTGAAAAAGTAATTTTATTGGAAAATGTAATAGGTATTACAGCTAAATGTATTCATATATATATATATATATATATATATATATATATATATATATATATATATATATATATATAAACGCATGACGGCCCTAATCAATTTTTGATGTAAGACGTAGAAACTTGGTTAAATATACAAAAGTAATGCATAGATCGAGTTGTGGAAGATTACTTTTTGTTTGTATCTAGAGTACGCTTAGAACAAAAGTAAGTATGGAGAAAAAAGTTGAATATAGTGTAAACGTCTAGAATCAAAAGTAGACAAGCTGAGGATGTGAAGATGAGGTATAAGGAAATTATGACCAGATTTGAGTGTGAATCAAATGATATTGAACGAGCAAATAAAGAACGGTGACACTAAAAGGGCGTGGATGTGCTTGAAAGACATAGTTGCCAATTGCGCTGTTCGTGTGTGATCGGATTTAGATGCTCTCCTTCACCATCGTTAACGACGTAACTTGATCGTAAGAGCATTTACTACAGCTAAATTACAAATAATTAAGCTATTATTTGCAATTTAGTTCTTTCTATGTATATATATATATATATATATATATATATATATATATATAAATCGTAATTAACAGTACGTAAATGTAAATGCATTCCTGGTAAAGGTAACAGATGTGTCAAAGGTGAAATAAAACTCAAGAGCATGCGCTCTGTGATTTTAGTAAAAGCATTAGAGGTGTTATCTGTTTGGACACAAGGGCCGTCATAATGTTTTTGATGTCTTTGAAGTTTGTATCCGGAAGTCCTGTCATATGTAATGGGGGTCGTACGATTTCAGTCTTTTTGAGAATCTGAAGCAATGGTGTTTAGAATAGTTAGCTGGCTATTGCCTGGTGTTGGGTTAATGAACTTTACTAGCTTATTTTGTTTTTTCCTAAAACATCATTACTGGTGTTATTTCTAATTAAAACAAACTAAGAAACTCCTGACTAAGATTTGGTTCGTTGTATATTTCAGACCTCAAAATAATTGAATACCGAGAATATTTATCTGAGTGACATCGAACTCCGCCAGATTCGTTCATTTAAAATTTTGTCATAAACGTATAAAACCTTCAACTTATTATGAGGCATGGTAAAGTTTGCTTTCTGCTTGATTACTCCTGATTGATAAATCATAAATTCTGTTAAAAACTATAGAATAGCCTCACAAGTTTGATAGCGACTGTGTAGGCTAGAGTGTGTAAGGCAGTGTTTTAGTTTTGTATAAACATAATTTTTATTTATCCATTTATTCAAACAGTCGAGGATAAAGCGTGTTTGTTTGGGAAAAAAGTAACTTTTGCTTCACCCCTAAAACGCCCCCTGTCTGAACAAAAGTATAATTTATGGATTATCTTCAACACAACTCATTTGGCCTTGGAAACATTCTCCGCTAGACCATCCCAGTACCGGGTCTGAGACCGAGTAGAGGGCATCTTTAAGCATAAAGACTTACCGCATTCCATTATAGTGGGCCCGAGAACCGTAACCACCCCTGGCAAGTGAAGACCGACACAGCTACATCAGGAGGGACTAAACTATCTTTTATAATTATTTAAAAGAGCGTTTTTTCGGTAAATCTGAAAAAAGGCAGAATGCAAGAAAAAAGACGCGTACATGGCAATGATTGCCGCAAGAAAATGAGTCTGAGGAAATAGCGATTATATGAAATGTACATCAACCGAAAGAAGCGAACGAAGCAGTAACGATGAGTAAATATGAATAGAGGGCGACTGAAAGTGAGAAAAAGCACGATTTTGAGGGAAACAAAAAAGACCAAGTTGCGTGTTGCTACTATGGCTGTTTAATGTATTAATGAATAAATGTGTTAGGCAAAAATGTAATGAAAATGGTTTAATGATTAGTGACTTTAATGTGCGCATGTATGTTGATGACATAATTTTACGAAGTGGAAATACTATGGAGCTGCAAACAACGCCAAGGAATCCTTCATGAAATCTGTGAGAGTATGGATCTAGAGGTGAACATGAAAAATGAAGTGGGTTAATCGTGTGGAGGAAAAAGAGAGTAACGCCTTGTACAATGAGACTGTAGAACAAGTTGGTGAGTTTGTGTATTTGGGTGGAAAGTTCACTATATATGGTAGAATGTATGATGAAATTGGGCAGCACGACAATGCAGGTAGTAAGGTGATTGGCAGTAGATGCACCATACTTAAAAGGAGACTATGAGCACAGCGGAGAAACTCAAATACTATATGGAAGTGAGACTTGGGTATTTTAGAGAAAACACGGAAGTAAGGTAAACGCGGTGGGCATGAGATTTTTGCCGAAGGTATGCGATAAACCGAGAATGGATATAATAATGGAACAAGAACGAATGAGCGAAGGACTATACAGTAGGTATAGCTAGGGGTAAGATTAGGCATTGTAGACCTCTAAATTGGTAGTTGAATGCAATAAAAACCGCAATTAACAAATGAAATGTGAAATGAGCTTTAGGAAAAAAAAACGGGCAGGAATCTTGCGGAAGCGAAAGAGATTTACAAAGGTAGCAAAAAAGATACATACATGGCAATGATTGCCGAAAAAAATGAGACTGAAATAAAAAGCGATTATACGAAGTATAATCGCTTTTTTATCTCCGTCTCTATCTACCGATAGAAACAAGCGAACAAAGCATTAAAAACAAGTAGATATCAATGAAGTGAGAAAAAGCACAACAATTTTGAGGGAAATAAGCTACATAAGATTTCATGTTGCCACTATGCCTGTTTAATGTATTAATAAATAAATATGTTAGCAAAAATGTACTAATGGAAATGGTTTAATGATTAGTGAAGTGAATGTGCAGGTGTATGCTGATAATACAGTTTTACTAAGCTAAATTACGAAGGAGCTGCAAACAATACCGAGGAAGCCTGCATGAAGTCTGTGAGAGCATGCGTCTACAGGTAAAAATGGAAAAAACTAAGTTGGGTTAATCGTGTGTATGAAAAAGAGAATAACACACTGTACAGTGCGATTGTAGAACAAGTTGATGACTTTGTATATTTGGGTAAAACGTTGACCGCACATGGTGGAATGTACGGCGAAATTGAGCGGCACGCCAATGCAGGTAGGTAAGTGATTGGTAGTGTATGAACCATACTTAAAAGGAGAACATGAGCACAGTAGTGAAACACAATAGCGTGTTTGTCCCGTTAGTACTGTGAGGTATGTTAGAGAAAACGCGGAAGTACGATAAACGCTGTGTACGATATAGCAAAGAGCACCATTTTAATTCAACATTAATTTGAAATTGCCACAGTCAAAAATACATTAGTAGACCTGACTAATTCCCTTCTAAGACAGACAAAGTTCGATCTGAAAAGGTAATGGAGTTTAACGAAGAAAACAGTATCCACAAATATTTTTGTCTAGCAACATTGTAATCGTTGTACACTTTTTGTGTAAAGCTGATGAAATAGGAAGCGTACTATTTTTGACGAAAAAAAAACAAACATTTCTAGTGCGATCAATCCTGTTTAACACAACAGAACAAGTTATCATCCTTCAGGAGTTTTTAGTCGAAGTTGCTAGCAATTATATTGTCTGAGCTTTCAGATCGGTGGTAATTTTTTTTTGGTGGCAGAGAAGTCGTCTTAAGTTTGATTTTTAAGTTTGTGAATTTCGTTTGTCCTTCAATTTCATAATTACTGTTAGAATTACTACCGTTTTGCAAGTTCATAATTTTCACCTTTATTCATATTTATGATGATAACGATTTCGGTTGTTCTTGACTAAGCCTGATGATGACAATATCACCTGTCGAAACTTATAGCTTTAATCCAAATTAATAATATCATTAATAGAGATACTGTAGGGAAGGTTTTGGGTTACTCGAGATTAGTTTATTTGACGTCGCTACTAATAGGAAAAACCGGTATGCATTACTACACGAGTGTGAGAATTACCCTTTTTCTATTTAGTCATCCACGGCGCAATGGTGGAGTGGAAAAATATGTATTTAAAGTTCTCACTTTACTGGACTGTTACGACGGAAAAAGATCGCAGTAATTGTTATACATGTTGGGATGATTGTAATTATATATGTATAAGTCAAAATAGTAGTCAACGTGGTTCACGATATAAAAAGATTTTTTTTTAAAGTAACAGTTACATAATATATTATATTAATCAACTGGAATTTATCCGTTGAGAAGGAATATTTTTCCTGACGAAGACTTCCTAACTGAACAACAAAAAGATGCCGTTCCGCACGTCACTGCCAATTTGCAAGTTTATCAGTCATCAGTACTTCTTCCTCAAGGTAACGAACTGATACCGAAAATACAGAAGAAAGCTGAAACTAGAGGAGGGAAGTCTGGACAAGCAAAAATAATAACCTCTACATCCAATGAAGGCGAGTTAGAGGAATCCATTGATGGATTGGATCACGTGAGAAAGTTGTCAGAAAGATAACAGATGATGCTGGTCCGCGTTCTGCCAAGAAACTTCATAGAAAACAACATCACCTTCAAAATCTCAGCCTGATATTGAAGACAATTCTCTAATGATTACCTTCCACTCTCCTCTAATGTCAAAATTAAACCAGCAACAGCTGATGATGTAGAGTGCATTTCCTGCAAGGAAAAATTCAGCCTGAGTAGAAGTGAAGAAGTGTGGGTTCAATGTGTTGTTTGTGTAGGATGGGCCCTCGAGGCCTGCGCATCTGGCGAAGGGGAAGTAATTATGTGTGACTTTTGCTAATAAGGAGACTGTTGCCTATTTTCGACTAGCCAATTCCTGTGTGAACTACTAAGTATATACTTCTTTCATTCATTTTATTGTATCTCATTCACATTTAACTGTATCTCATATTACACTACATATGTATTCCATTACGTATAACGTTGTAGAGTACGGGCGTGCTTTTCTTGCTTTTGTAATTAATTGTATTTATTATTTTAGTATCTTTTTGAAATGCCAGTCGTGTCTGTTTGCAGTGTCTGTGAAGGCGAAGCAAACTCTGATAAAGAACCTTAGTGTGACCTTCGCAATAAACCTGTGCGTACCACATGTTCTGGTTTATTCCGTTCGGAAATCCATTATGTATCCTCAAAAGATCGTCATATTAAATCCATTGTGTATCTTCAAAAGATCGTCATATTACATGCTTATGTGATAAGTGTTCTAGCGAACGCCATCAGTTACGCGATTTAATTAAAATGATTGCGGATCCACAAGAAGAAGTCAGTGTTTTGAAGAAGCAAACCACTGTCGCCCCTACAATGATACAGTTTTTAGGGAAAATTTAATTGCGGAAATGAATGATCGCAATGATAGGTGACGAAATATTATATCTGTGGAGTCGAACCGTAGATAGTAACGAGGTTAAGAAAGCTCAAGATAGCATAAACCAAGACTATTATTGGAAACACTTCTACCGTTTGTGTTAGTAATATTCGTCTGTTTCGTTTAGGCTGCAATACAACTGATAAACCGCTACCGATTACGGTTATTTTAAACAATAATGAAGACGCTTTACTGGTCCTAAGGAACAGATTTAAAGTATTCTAATTCGTAGGAAATCAATAGCAATTAAAAATTACCGAAAATTTGGAGATTGCTGTGAATTTAAACGCCTACGTGAGTTACTTAAAACACAGTGACAAAAAAGGTCTCCGAAAACGGATCCCAAACAGTTTCAGAGATTTATTAATTCATAAAAGGGTTTTTCTAGAATTCCTAGTACAGTCAAATTTAATCATAATTCTTACTTAAGTCCTGAGTCTGTCGTAGATGATTTTAAGCGTTATTTCAGCAGTGTTCATCGACCGGAGGTCAATCACATTAATTCAAATATTACATATATAAATAATGAGCAAGTTAAAAAATAATACGACCGAGCCTGATTTGGTTCCTTCCTTTATCGTTAAGGATTGTGCTCGTGTGTTAGAAATTCCTCAATATTTTCTGTTTAACATATCCATAAGTTCACAAACCTTTGTAAGCATCTGGAAGGTAACAAACATATGTCCAATACTAAAAGTGGGGACCCTGCGGAAGTTATAACCAATTTTGCTAAAGTTTTTGAAATCATTCTATACACTCGCATATATTTTCATGTCGAGAGACTACTACCTAATTATCAACATGGGTTTATGGCGCAGCGTGCTACTACCACAAACCTTGTTTGCTTTACTGATTTTATTGCTAATGAGTTAGATGATAGAAATCAAGTCGACTTCAGCAATGCATTTCATGAAATTTATCACGACATCATAATTGCAAAACTCTATAATATTGAGTTTCACAATTTTTTAATACGTAGCTTAGAAATTGAGTTCAATGTGTAGTTTATTATAACTATATTTCGGATGAAATTATTGTGACTTTGGGGGTTCCTCAAGGTTCCACTTTGGGGCTTCTTTTCTTTCTGTTATTTATCAATGATCCACCAGCTACGATTAGTTGCCGAAAGCTGCTCTTTTCAGATGATCTAAAAGTTATTTTGACAGTACGTTCCGATAATTCCTTAAACATCAACTTGATTTAGTTCTGTGGTGGTGCAGCGTTAGCCATTTACCACTACATGTGTCAAAATGTAACGTACGTCATATCTTATAAATTAATGTTCATCATATTGAAGCTGACCTACTACAAAGATTCAACCTCGTGTTTATTTTGATGACAACTTAACATTATCGCATCATATTAACACTTTGCTCCGATATGCAATACGCACTCTCGTCCAAAATACAAAAATGTTTTCTGATATAATTACTATTAACACGTTAAGCGCCAAGGCAGTTTTGTAGAAATTTTCTCTCTGGGCAAGATGTTTTTTTTTGTGTTTAATTGTTGCTTTACTTAAATACAAGTTATTTTGGTGTCAAGAAAACTTATTTTGAGTTCTTCTTGTTAAAAAAAATTTACTAGTGGTCCCTAGGGACCGCCGCGGCTGAATAATATCTTTCAACTTCACTAAGTCACAGCGGTCCCTAATGGCAGTCGATATACACGTAGGATACACCATAGCGAAAACAAAAGAGCGGCAAATTGTTGTCCTACCAATAAAATGGAACATTCTGAACCTGATCAGCCTGCGAACCTACTGACGCTGTTTATGACGTTGATTGGAGGGACCCACAAGGTAACCATATGAACCTAAATTTCGCCTCAAAGAGTTACATTTCTATCTTAGATGGAGTTCCATCAATGAAACAGAATATTCTGAACCTGCTCAGCAGCCTGCTGACCCTACTGACCCTGTTTAAAACGTGGATTAGAGGGACCCACAAGGTAACCATATGAATTTCAATTTCGACACACCATTTGGCGTTAAGCATGAATTTACGGGTGCACTTGCAGACTGTTCGCCTAGCAAATTTTACTCAGTATTTCTGGATGAGTGACTAATCTTATAGTGGATTAAACAAACCTGTATGCAACTCAGCTGCTTTCTTCTGGAAATGATGTTTACGCTTCATCACGTTTGCATGCATGGGAACCGACAAATATATTACAAATGAAGAAATTTATAAGCATCCATCAATAACGAAATACATAGCGGTCCGTGGGGACCGCCGTGGCTCTGTGCGATAGTACACACAGCGGTACCTTGGGACCGCCGTGCGCTTATCGTGTTAAAGCGCAGTACTTCCCCTTTGTTCGTAGTAAGCTTGAGTATTGCAGTGTGGTTTGGTTTCCTAATTTTCAGAAATGATAGAGGACACTTAAAGAAACGTTTTTTATTAACAAACTAGTGTCCGGAAATTACTTGGTGTTGTGATAAAATGAAATAAAGTGTAGCAACCTATGAAAAACAACAATCATTTTCGCAGCAGTTGTCATTTTACGTGTGTCAAAAATTATTCCTCATTAGATAAATGTGTTTAATTGTAATTTTACGTGCACACATGGGTATTTATTAGATAAATTAGTGTTTGGTTGAAAATGCATCATTTTATAGATATTGACTTAGCAGACATGCATATGGCCTACGGAGCAGCCTACGGTAATGCTAAAGAAGAAAGGCGAATTTATGCGGAATAGCATCCTTAGCGTCACTTTCCCTGTCATACATCATTTTCAAGATTGAATCAGCGTATTCGAGATACTGGTGAATTTCAAGTAAAGGAAATAGATTCGGTAGTCAATCGTACCGTCCAAAATGTTGACTTTTTGCAACAATTTGAAAATAACCCGAAAACAAGAACTCGTGCCATTGCCCATGCGATGAATACAAGCCACATATTTGCATGGAGGGTATTAAAGGAATACCAGACGCATCCGTTTCACATTCAAAAAGTGCAATCGTTAATTCCAGCTGATTATCCCAACAGAGTTCAATTTGCCGAGTGGTACTTGAATAAAATTAACGACGAACACATATTTCCCAGGAGTGTATTATGGACAGACGAGACATGTTTTACAAGAGATGGCTATTTTAATACACACACTAGTCACATTTGGAGCGAAAAAAACTGCCTCCACGGTTAGATGGTCATGTGTATAGGATATTTGGTGATGGTGCACCATCAGACTTTGGATTAAATTGCCGAAATTATCTAAATGCACAATTTCCAAATGGATGGATCGGAAGAGGTGGGCCGATTTCTTGGCCTGCACGTTTACCAGATATGAGACAGCCGTTAATACAGAAGAAGAGTTAGTGGTTCGAATTATCCTGGCGTTTGACGATATTAGTGAACATCCGCAGTTATTTCGAAGAATTCAGCAGTCGATTGCACATAAATTGTGCATCGAAAAATTGTGATCGTACCTTCGAACAATTCCTATAACGTAAAAATTATTTTTAACTTTTGTATCGAAACTGGTGGTCGTAACTACTTCGAACAATTCTTATAATGTAAAAATTATTTTTTTTGTAATTTATATATATATATATATATATATATATATATATATATATATATATACAGGGTGTCTAGTTTAAGATGAAATGCATGGGGATATTGGAAACCGTTAGAGATACGAAGATGGTTAAATGGAGAAAAAGTTGCGTCATTACATGCCCAAGAAGTAACCATGGTTACATGTCAAAAAATCTCTTCCATTTACTAGACACAGGGCGATAACTGAAAATATGCGTTTTCTAAAAATCGCTATATCTTGTTTCTTGCAAGAGATACATCCACGATTTTTGCAGGATGGGGTAACAGGTAGCGAGGATTTCAAAATGATTTTGAAAAAAATCTAGGCCTACTAGATTTTGAGATAATGCACGCAACTTTCGATTTTCTTATGGACGCCATATTGGATTTTTGCATTTTTGAATTCTTCATAAAAAATGCTTTTCAACCATATATCATATGTTTATAATCTGCCAATGAGAAAGTGTCAAATTACACAATTAAATTTATATCAAAGCAACCTTGACATATTATGTATTTTAATTAAATGAAAATTAATCTACAAATTAAACTAACTATTGAGAACAATATTATTGATTATTAACATAAATCATAATAATAAAAGTGACAAAAAACAACAAAAAATAAAATTTAATATTATACTGAATTTTACTATTAATTAATCAAATGCTCGAATAAACCAATAAACCCACTATTGGTCGGACCAAAATCCGCATTTATACCGTGAAACGCGGCAACAGGTGAAGTGGGGATTTAATGTCTGGTTAGGTATTGTTGGTATCCATATTATTGGCCCTTTTTTTTATCACGAGAACTTGACCTCTGCTACCTATCTAAACCTGTTGCAAACTCAAATAGCGGAAAGGATAATGGAGCTCCCTCTTGCTACAGTAAGAAATATGATTTTCCAACAGGATGGGGCTCCTGCACATAGTGCCCATATTATTACAGATTTCCTAAATATGGAATATCCTAATGGATGGATAGGAAACCAGGGTCCAATAAGATGGCCGGCCAGAGCTCCTGATCTCTCTCCCATTGATTTCTTTGTGTGGGGCTATTTAAAAAACGAAGTTTATTCAAAGTCGTATAACAATGAGGACAAATTACGTGATGCAGTTATCGAAACTGTTAATAAAATTACCCCGGAGATGATAAGGAACTCTTGTGATGCAGTGCTAACTCGATGCAGATGGTGTTTGCAGGAGAATGGAGGTTTATTCGAGCATTTGATTAATTAATAGTAAAATTCATATAATATTAAATTTTATTTTTTGTTTTTGTCACTTTATTATTATGATTTATGTTAATAATCAATAATATTGTTCTCAATAGTTAGTTTAATTTGTAGATTAATTTTCATTTAATTAAAATACATAATATGTCAAGGTTGCTTTGATATAAATTTAATTGTGTAATTTGACACTTTCTCATTGGCAGATTATAAACATATGATATATGGTTGAAAAGCATTTTTATGAAGAATTCAAAATGCAAAAATCCAATATGGCGTCATAAGAAAATCGAAAGTTGCGTGCATTATCTCAAAATCTAGTAGGCCTAGGTTTTTTCAAAATCATTTTTGAAATCCTCGCTACCTGTTACCCCATCCTGCAAAATCGTGGATGTATCTCTTGCAAGAAACAAGATATAGCGATTTTAGAAAACGCATATTTTCAGTTATCACCCTGTGTCTAGTAAATGGAAGGATTTTTGACATGTAACCATGGTTACTTCTTGGGCATATAATGACGCAACTTTTTCTCCATTTAACCATCTTCGTATCTCTAACGGTTTCAATATCCCCATGCATTTCATCTTAAACTGACACTGTATATATATATATATATATATATATATATATATATATATATATATATATATATAAAGACGCTTTTTAGAATTGTTATACTTTAAACAAGAATGGTACTATCCACCTAGAGGGTATAGCCATCATCTTTTACTATCCCGTTACAGATTTAGTTCTCTCGAATACATGAGAAATGTGACATGCTTAACGTTTCTTTATAATCCTCGCCATAATAAATTGGATGCACCGAATATATTAACAATCAAATACAGTATCATAAATTAAACAGAACGCGTTTCGATAGCTACGTTATCATTATCAGCAGTCGACTAGTCGACTGCTGATGATGATAGCGTAGCTATCGAAACGCGTTCGGTGTTTTTTAATGTTGTGTGATACGTGGGTGAATTTTTATTGTTACAGATCCTGCCACAGTTCTAGTGTTCCAGATTTTTCAACCGAATATATTACCCACCTCAACGTCTCGTGAGGGCTATACCTCGTACTAATATTATGCACCGATCTCCAATTGTTAATTCCTGTAATTGGAAATTGAATTTTATGTTGAATACTATATATTAATATTATTATTATTCCATATTATCCTCGTTATTTCCTTACTTAAACGTGTATCAATGTACTAAGAACATTATAAACCTTATTTTATTTTTCAACGTCAAAACTTGTTCAGTCTTACTCATAACTAATACAATGTGCATAGTTCTGGGATTTGAGAGCAATAACTGTTTTCTACCTAAATATATGAAAATAAAAATGATATTCCACATTACCCCAACTTACTCTATTAGATGCTATGATGATTTTTAAATTCATATTTTTAAATACTTTTAAATAGTTCACTCATTTTCATTTTCTTTCATATCCGTTGCAAAACAGAAAATCAAATGAATACTCAATGAAATTAAACACGGCTAAATTAAATATACTTTTGAATAAATATTGATTGTCGCAGACTATTTTGAAACCAGTCTATAAAACGCGTTTACGAAGTAGGCCACTTTCTTTCTTTCAGCATACAATAGGCGAGATTCACTGAAAAATCATGTGTGTTTAATTCTTCCTAAATATACTAACATAATTGCTAAACCATTTTACCTGGCTATTGTTAGAAACAGATTTGGATAACAATTTGTGGATTATCCAAGGCAAATAGTTTCCTCAACAAAGTTATACACGTCAAGCTTTCAACTGAGAGATTTTACTATAATTGATTTTGTATTGGAAATCGTTCTGGTAATTACCATAAAACTAATGCGCAAACCAGCAACAAATTATTAAAATAGTTTGAAAATTTGTGGATACGTTTAAAAAAAAGTAACGTTGTTAGTCTATGTTTTAATTTAGTAACGTATTAAACAAATAACTTAAAGATACGGGTTAATAAAAACAAAATGATTACTACTGAATTTATAGTACGTATTCAAGACTTTGAGTAATTATTCTTAAGAGCTAGTGTTAGACAAAGAAACAATTAACTGTCACTTATGCAATATTATTCCATTAATAACTGACAACTTAAGTAATTAAGAATTTACTCAAGAAAAAAGGCTAAGAAACTTGAATATGAAAATTAGAATTATTTTAATTTGCGACCTTTAGCATTTCAACATCAAAATTTAAAATAGAAAACTAATTTGTGATTAAATTAATTAAATTTAATTGTTACAATTAAAAGTATAGTTGTAATGAAAAAAAAAAGCAAAAGTGTTGTTCATTTTATCATTGGGAAGTTTGTAGAAATTGTTCATCGAAGCAAAATCCGCAATCTATTCACAGTCTTAGCGTATCTGGATTTCTCGAGGTGAGCATTACTTTAATTAAGTACCAGCTGATGCTCGATTATTCCCAGACTTCGAAATTCATCCCTGTCCAAGCTGACACAAAGACAAGATGGAAACGAATATAAGTATTTGATCTTGCAGCCGATTTAACTCTCATTAGCGAAATTAAATTTCTAGTTTATAATAAAATATTTTGTTAGCCTATTTAGTTTATAATTCTGGACACGATGCTTTTTTATTACTTTTTTTATAATCCATATACAGTGTATTACATTATATTTTAACTAGTTTTTTTTAAAGTTGTAATAAACTGTACATGGGGATTAATTGGCTTTACCTAAATAAGTACTTTAGTTTTAACACTTCACTTGGTCGTTATTGCCCTTATCACATGAAGTTGTCTATTTTAAGTTTTCAACAATAATATTTACAAAAGTGTTTTTATACATAACCCGTCGACCCACTAATGCTGTTAAAGGTGCGTTCATTGTTCGCTGCGCCTCTTGATGGAAACTTCAGTGAAGGGAGTATTGTAGCGAATGGAAAGGGTGGTCTTTGGTATCAGGAGTCCATTTATTAGCTGTAATGGCAGAATTCCATTAGTGATGTGCATTTATACCATACATAGTTCATCGCTTACCTACCTTTATAATGCATCTCCTTGTACATTGTTGGACAATTATTATTCTGGAAAAAAAAATAATATGAAAAAGAATATAAAACATTATTATTATTATTAGCATAAAAAAAATTGTAGCATGCAAAAATTTCAGTGTTCACGTAATCTTAGGGCAAATTAATCACTTCTTTTAATGACATTAACGAAACCGTCTTTGGGGTAACAAGTATTAAAACCTATTAATTGGTGTTTCCGAAAAAGCCTCACGAACCTGTTGCTATCCTTAGTTGCACACCCTCAACAAATTATCAATTAAAAAGTAATTTTGTACATGAGCGTATTTTATATAAAGCTCGGAATATTGAATAAACATTATTCCACAACCAAATTTATGATTTGGGAAAAAAACTTATTGTTTTTTTCTTGAAAATTTGTTTTTCATTTGTTACTAAAACAGTAATTAAAATTTTCCGGATTACATTTTATAAAAAGTAGAAAATCTTTGTGACAGTCTTATTACGTTATATTTCTTTGCGTGTATTCTTTTAGTATTATTATGAGACGAAATAAAATTAGTAAGGATTTTGAAAAAAAATTTTACATTTTATTCTAGTTTGAATGCTATTTTAACCTTTTAACACTTTTATTGTATCAATATTGTTCTGTATTGTTTATGTTATGTAGTTAGAATTTAAATGAATGGATGTGTGTAAATAACTCTTGCCCAAAAATCAGCATGAATTTTCTTTCAGGAAATTTTAATTATATTTTTTACATCTTTGGAATGCACAAGCACAGTTTACATTTTGTTAAATACGCTAAAACGCCGATATAAAAAAGCTCTTTAGTTAATGAAACCCCACATTTGCATATATATTAAATTTATTACAAAATCAAGTAATAAATAAATAGTTATTTGTATTATAAGTAAAGAAAAGTATTGTTTTTCTTTACGAATCGCCTTTCTAATCGAGGTGCAGCCGAGATTAGAAACGCGATGAGTAAAGAAGAACCTACTTTTCTTTAAGAATAATACATAACATTTTTTCGGATATTAAATGGAAATGGATTACATTTTTTTATGACACTATTTAAAAATACATGACAAGCGCAAGAATCAATTTGCCGTTTCCATCACTGCAGCAACTAAACAAAAATAGGTAGGTAAACAAAAATTTTGTCAAGTGTTTTCAATTTTCAATTCTTGGAGGACTTGAAAGAATGAAAGGGATACCGACGAAGAAGTTATGTTTGCGTTTTTTCACGAAAAGGTTAGTTTTCCTGAATACATTTATTTATTTATTTTAAGTTTTCTCTTTATATTTGATTAGAGGCTGTGGTCGACAAAACGTTGATAGTGAAAGAAAAAGTCGATATATCAAATTATGGGAAGTTACAGTTATATTTGAAGCGCCAAAGTGAGGGATATGATACAAAAAAATAAAAAAATTCTGTCGCCTGACGATAATTTTCGGCCTGTATGGAGCGTGTCGTAGTGAGGAGCTAAGAAAGTTAAATGTGAAGGATATCGAGGATACCGACTCTATTTTGGTTGTCACCCTCCATGACACTAAGACCGGGAAGAAGCGTATATTCACCGTTATGACGGAAATGAGATGAATTAATGAGATTGAGTTGTACAGGAGGTATGTAAGCTTGCGTCCAAAACATATCAATCACTCAATATTGTTCATATTTTGTATGGGTCCGCCATCGCTCTGGCATTCCTTTTTAGCATCTTTATTATTTGTTGTAAAAAAAAGTATAAAAACGAACTTTACCTTATTTTTCACGCTCTATAACCTAAAAATATTTTCATGTTCCACTTTTACTGCACAGCACTCTACTCTTTTATTTTAAATGGAACACCCTGTATATTATTACATTTTTGAATTTCCTGTTGAAATTGAGGGGCACCTTGTTGAGCATTCATGTTACCTACAGTCCACCGTTTCGGCGTTATCTCACGTTTTTTGGAAAAAAAAAATGACGTTTGCGGCATACTCAAAAATGACTAATATCTCCCAAACTAACCAAGGTAGAAAAATGCGGTTTTCACCATTCGATAGAGCATGAAAAAGTTAATGCAAAATTATGAAAAGAATAATTTTTGAGATACAGATTTTTTGGGGGTAAATTTTTGATTTTCGAAAAATTGAATCATGGATAACTTGATTTTTTTACATAGACAGGCGCGGATTTTTTCTCTCTTTCGATTTTGATAATATCTATCTTTAGTCGTTTTTACAGAATTGGCGATTTTCTATTTTTCATTTTCTGTTTTGATATATCGCAGTAGCCATGTAACAGAAAACAAGGAAAAGAACGCAAAATAATACTTTATTTTAATTTTATGTTAATCATATTCCATTTAACAAACTACAGTTATTAGCAAAAAACAAAAATAAACAATAACACACATTTTAATTCAAGAAATGCTCAAAATTCTGTCCGTTTAATTCTAAACACTTTTCAAGCCTTTGCTGCAGAGAAACCGTGGACTGTAGGTGACATGTATGCTTAACATAGTGCCTCTCAATTTCAATAGGAATATAAAAAATGTGATAATATAGAGGGTGTTCCGTTTAAAGTAAAAGAGCAGAGTGCTGTGCAGCAAAAGTGGAACACCCTGTATACATCAAAATATTTTTAGGTTATAGAGCTTGAAAAATAAGGTGAAGTTCGTTTTTATACTTTTTCTTCACAAGAAATAATGAAGATGTTAAAAAGGAATGTCAGAGCGATAGTAAATTTTAAATTTAAATTTTAATTCCAGAGGCATTTTATTAATAAACTTTTTAAAACATCTTTCCAAATTATATTAACCAAACCATTGCCCACATTTCTATTGAAAGCCTACCGGACACAGATAATATATTTTTTGGTTCATTACCTTATATACCTCATCTTACCACTCAGATACTTAAAGTATTATTCTTCACCCATGTGAAGAATGAAGATTGCTACTAAGAACGTTAAATCTGTTCGCAACTTATATTACAAAATCAAGTCTCCTTTAACATTGTTTGAAAATTCTAACATTGTTTATTCTATTCCGAGTAAAGGGTGCTGTAAAACATACCTAGGCCAAACTTCACGTAGCTTGTTAGGTAGGATTACATCACATAGAAGTGATTGTAAAAGAAAAATATCAACGTGTGGCCTAGCTGAACACGTAGTCCGTTCAGCATCATGAGATGAATTACAATGACACAGTTATCTTATGCAAAGAAAAAAACTTAACCAAACGCCTTTTTTTAGATATGGTTCACATTAATGCTAATAGTGATGGTTTAAATAAACGTTCAGATATCGATAAACTTAGTAGCATATTCCGTTATATTCCTTCATTCGAAAGAAATGGACAAAATTCTAGTGATGATTAAGTATTTTTCAATTTATACTATTAATTATTACATTTACTTATTTTACTTTTTTGATTGTCAAGAGTCGTTAACTTTAAAATTAAATTGATAAATTATTGCATTACTTATCCTAGTCATTTTACCAAATTTTATATTTATCTTTATATAAGTGTTACATTATTGATAATTGTTGCTTTTTGTAGCTTTAGATAGTTTCCGGCAACTTTACATAAGCTCTCACATTTTAGGTTAATCGTTATTGTATGGTAACCCTTTGTCAATGTTTTATTTTTTAAATGACAAATTTTATTGTGTGTGTATGTTTAACTTTAATTTGTGACTCACGTTATGTACGTGTTTCTTTATTTATATTTATAGTTATGCAAGCCTAATTGTTCATTCTAATTTTAGAGCCTTGATAACGGAATAAATTAATTTCGAAAGTTCAGCTTAGTAATAAAGAGTTTTTTCTTTCCTGGCCTATTTACCATTGACTGCAACTTCAATTACTATTTATTCATTTAAATTAGTTCTGTCAAGATAACCCGTCAATTATATATATATATATATATATACATATATATATATATATATATATATATATATATATATATATATATATATATATATATATATATATATATTGCCAATCCAGTGAATACGTGTGTCTTTTTTCCAGTAGAATCTCTGAACTTTTATCTGAAGTGAAGAAAAACAATCCCATTTAGGAAATTCGGTTTGCAGTTTTCCAACGAAAAGGGATAAACATATAATTTCGGCATCTTGGATCTAAAATGATGACCAACACTGTACAGCCATAAACTTGTCCATGTAGCCAAATCATTTATAGTCTTTGTGATACGAAATGGGGATACTAACACTGTTCGTAAACGGCTTCGGTCTCAATTGATATCCACTGCAACACGTAACGTTTTGTTTGAGGATTATTACCTCCGCACAACTATAAACTTTAGTTTTTGCGTATTGTCCGTTTTCCCAAAGTATTTGGTACATTAATCAACATTTTGGACATATTTGATAGTAAACCAAGACCAACGCAGTGAAATTGAAAATGGGCGCGAAAATACAATTCGTGCAACAAGATTTGTCTAAAATACAGTCCAACAAACGGAAATTGTTCTCAAAGGGGGCAACAGTCACTCAACGGATTAAAAGGTACCTGTCGCTATTTGTCGCACTACGTTGTTTAATTACACGAGACTTTATATAAATTAAGTAGATAAGAAACTAAAGATTGAAGTAGTGAATTATATACTATATAAACATACGGGTGAGTACGTCTATGGATGATATACGCTCTTAATCGCACCCTGCGTACATATATGCGTCTGATAAGCTTACACCTTCTCGCCCCTTAAAAAATGACAAGCGTGAGGAGAACCGGAGATGCACTGCCAGATCTTCGGGCTCAGATTTGTACGTATACATAATATCCTTGTAAAAAATTTTAACCGTTTAATACATTTTGAGTAAATTGTTCAGTAATTATTATTATTATAATTCGGCGCTTTCGTCATCTGACATTTTGGTCTTTCGGCGCTTTAGTCATTGGCGTAATGGTGTAATATTGTAATTCGGTAAAATGGACGTATTCGGCGAAATAATCGTAGAGTTTTGGTCACGAATAGGTAAACTTTAACATTTGGCGGAATGGGCGCATGTAGCGAAATGGCCATAGGTGGTTTGGTCACGTTAGGACTTTTACAATGTAGTTTCGGCGTTTTGAAGGTTAGCTTGAATCTCGTTTAACGTTTTGGTTTTTACTGGTGTAATGGCCTAACTCTAGATTAATTTTTTTTTATTTATAGTATTCCCGAAAAGGCTAAGATTTGCCTAACGTGCTATAGCACTCAGGAACACTGAGAGGGTGTAGAGATATTGCTAGGCTGCCGAGAAATGTTTATGAATGGCTAGCTTAAATTGACTTAAGTCAAAGTTTGGAGGAAAACAGGAACTGGGTAGTGCATTCCACAATTTGGTCGTAGTGTGGGAAAATGTAGCTTGAGCCCGTTTAATGTGAGACGATAGAATTTTAAATGCGTCATTATGGTGAGAATGGGCAAACCGAGTGATCCTAGCGAAGATAGCCTGCGAAGGTATTAAGGAGTGTATTTCGGAGGCACACTTGCCATAGTAATAGCCGTAGAACAAGGAAAGAACTGAAACTATTCTTTTATGCTCAAGAAGCTGTAGCTCAGAAGTGAGAAACTGGTCATTTATAAGCCTGATAGCTCTTTTTTGGATGCGGTTTACCATATCAAGGGCGTATTGGGGAGCACTGACCCACAGGTGGGAATTGTATTCCAGATGAGGTCGAATTTGAGCCTTATACAGTAAAAGTAGCTGTTGCGATGTAAAGTACTGTTTAGATCTGTATAGAAAGCCCAGTTTACGGACAGCTGTTTTTATGGCTGACAACATGTGGTCAATCTATGAAAGGTTTGATGATACGGATATTCCTTACATAGAAAAGTTAGTTTGAAAACTTGAGTTCTAAGCCATTCATATTTATAGCAGGAAATGATCGGTCTTTCTTGGCGGATACAAGGCAACACTGCGTTTTATTGGCGTTGAACGTGAGCAGATTATTCCTTCCCCATTCAAGGACACGTTCTAAGCCACTGTTGATTGAGGCTCCAATTTTCACCGTAACGTCCTGTCTAGACTTATTGTTGGGAAAACTCAAAAGAACTACAATGTACAGTGCTGTAATCCGCAAAGCAATGGATCGGGTTAGTTGTTGAGAAAATGAGGTCATTTATGTACAGCAGGAAATGTGTGGGAGCTATCACTGATCCTTGGGGTATTCCCGCGTAAATAGTAGTTTTTTTCGAAAAGAAGCCATCGACGATAACGCGTATACGTCTTTTGCCAAGAAAGCTGGATATACAATTGATGAGCATATCGGATAAGCCGAACGAAGTGAGCTTGGCAAGTAGGCACTTGTGCCAAACCTGGTCAAAAGCTTTTGAAATATCTAAAGCTACTACGACTGTTTCACCGGACCCTTCTAATGTGTTTTTCCAAAGTTGGGTGACATATGAAAGAAGATCACCCGTTGAACAACTCTGACTGAACTCATACCGGTAGTCGTTTAAGAGTTTATTGGACTCGAGGAACGAAAGTAGTTGGTGGTTGATGGCTTTCTCCAAGATTTTCGACAGAATGGAAGTGATAGCTATTGGTAGATAGTTTGACGGATCGGTTTTGTCGCCCTTTTTAGGAATAGGCTGGCCATTTTCCAACTTCCACAATGAAACTCTGCAGATGACATGGAGATCGAAAAGAGTTTGGACAATATAGGTACTAGCTCGGGGTAGCATTTTTTTAAGGACGATAACTGGAATACTGCCAGGGCCAGTCGCTTTGTTTAGGTCAAGCTTATTGATAATTAATTCCATGAGCTTGTAACGAAAGTGGATTGGTTTAAGAGCGTATGGGGTAGATTTGGGCTACGGTACAGTTTTACTAGAATCATTGAGACATGAATTTGATGCAAAGTAATCGACAAAGAGATTGGCTTTTTCAGCAGGATCAGCTACTACAGTTCCGTCACGAGACGTCATGGGAGGAAAGGAAGATGTGCTAAGGTTTTTACTGATGGCCAAAATTTACGACCACCCAAAGGACATGAGACTAATTCTTTGCACTTTCTTCAAACATCTTTTTGGCCTTGGTGATGATGCTTTTGCAACTATTCCTTGCGGCAATATAGTTGGCGTGATTTTCGATAGATTTATTTGATTTCCATTTTATATAGAGTTTATGCTTTCGCGATAATGCATCAATGCAATCCCTATTAAACCAGGGTTGGGAACGGGCATGACCTGCACGATTAAGTTTTTTGGGAACGTATAACTCCATATCCATCAGGATAACTTCAGTTATTGAAAGAGCAATTTTTGAAGAGGAGGACCATTTAAAGCAATACTCAGGCCAGGGGAAGGTTGCAAAAAATCTCGCAGTTTGCTCCAGTTAGCTGATTTAAAACACCACATAGTTCTATCTGTTTTTCGAGCAACAGAGGGATTGGGTACAGAGGAAGTTATTTCGATTAGGCAGTGGTCTGATTGAACAAGTGGGGAAAGGACTCTTGTTTTATAGACAAGTGGGTTGGTTGTAAGGAATAGGTCCAGGAGATGTGGAGGACGGTTAGGATTGTCAGGGATTCTGGTTGGTTCGGAAATGATTTGTGTGAGATCACACGATACTGCAAATGCTTCTGTACTTTGACCTGCGGGATTAGTAGTAAATGAAAAAATGAAGCCAATTGGAATTGTGGGCATTAAAATCTCCCAAAATTGAAATACGCAAAATGTAGACTGTGATAAGAGGTAGTCCGCTTTCAGACTAAGGTAATCAAAAAGACCTTGGAAGTTGTTATCATTGGGAGACCTATACAAACAACAGTAGAATTTCACAAATTGGGGTCCAGAACGTTTAAACCAAATCGCGTCAAATTTGTTGCTTTCCAAAGGGGACATCCTTTTACAACCTACGTTGTCCTCGGTATACCCATATACTCCGCCTTTAAGGCGAAAGTTATAGTGGAGGTTGTATCTGGGAAATTGCAGGTCACGCGAATCAGTGCTTCCAGGGGAGACTTCTGTTTCTGATAGAAACAGAATGTCCGGTTGCACTTGTTCAAGGTGTTGGTGAACCGCATTAAGATTCGACCTGATACCACGTATGTTGCAGTAATGAATCCGGATGTTGGTACTTTCGATGACCGAGGTCGCTTGAGTCCTGCCCTACCGGGCATCGGAATGGGGCAGAATTTTATTCCTGGCAGATCTTGCTCTTCTTAGTCTTGATTTTGGCATTGACGAATTATTAATTATTATTAATTTACTGCAGACCATTTCATTTCAAATCGATATATGTAAAACATGAGATATAATAGATTTTGACTTCAACACCAAGAAGTACTTTGAGTTGTGTTTATTGCACATTATATTGATATCACGTAATGTTAAAAATCATCAATTACGTAATCAAAACTCATTTAATTATTAACTTCATATTCGATATGTTTGATTCATTTGTTTACTCTACCGCTGGTGATGATAGCGTAGCTATCGAAACGAGTTCGGTGTTTTTTAATTTTGTGTGGTGCGTGGGTGTATTTTGTTTGTTACAGATCCTGACACATTTCTGTTTTATTTTGAATGATCTTTAATTTACCTTACATTTGCTGCTTACTTGAAGAGTTAAGAGTATCCTTAAGCAATGCTAAAGCCAAAGCCACTTGCAATTCCTTTAAAAATGGTGAAACGGGAATAATACTAGTCTAAAACTTAAATTTGACTTGATATTTAAGGTCAGGAAACTCGTCGGGCGCTAGTTCCTCTGCCATTTCCTTTAACTTTCTCTTTTTTTCTTGAAAAATCACAAAACGATGCTTTATTTATTGCAGAGTACTGGCTTGTTCTAAAAGAATTCTTATAACTTGAGATCCCTTAAGAACCATTGTATTCTTTGCTTAAAGTAGTATATTGACCTTATTAATTTCAGTTAATATTTTATTGCAGAATATCAACATTAAATGTTTTGATTGTTCATAGACGTATCTATATTTTATCTCTACTATGGCTCCCTTAGATGTTGCGAAATTTAGGTTCACATTTATGTCTTCTAGAACATGAATAAATTTTTTTAAGGCTGTTCTTACATAATTTTCCTTTCGCTAAAGCTAAACGTGTTTATCACACTCTTCTCGGAGTACAAAAACCATACCTTATCACTTGTGAGATTTTCTCTTGATGAGAAATATCACGAATACAGTCAAATGTTATTGATTTTGGATACTATTTATTTTTTCACTTTAGCCAATACATATGCAGATTTAGAAGGTTATGCAATCTACTTTTTTCACTAACGCAAAAGGACTTATTAGCGCATTTTACAACGTTTGATGTACGTTAATATCCGATAACTTCAGAACGAAAACACCGACGTACTTCAAATTTAGTATTTAAACCTGTTTTCTTTTCTACTGGAGCCGATTAGATTTTTGAAGAAATTCAGCGGGAGCGGGGGGGTTTATTAGGACCTCTTGTAACTTGAGATCCCTTAAGAATCGTTGCATTCTTTGCTTAAAGTGGTATATTGATCTTATTAATTTTACTTAATACTTTATCCCAGAATATCAACATTAAACCTTTTGATTGTTTAAAGACGTAGTATCTATATAGTCTCTCTGCTATGGTTTCTGTAGGTGTTGTGAAATTTAGGTTCATGTTCATGTCTTCTGGAACTTGTAATATATTTAAAAAGAAAGATTTTAAAACTGGGCTTGTATAATGCTTTTTTAAATCAATTTAAACCGGCTTTTTTCGTTAGTTACAATGAAATATACAAACCTCTCTCCTACATCACACCTTTGTCGAAGTATCAGAAATATACCTCTTCTCTTAATAAGAAATATCACGAAACAGTCAAACTTTATTGATTTTGGATACTATTAATATTCTCACTTTAGCGGCCATTATGGTTATTAGCTCATTGCCTTCCCACCTATATGATATATATATATATATATATATATATATATATATATATATATATATATATATATAGGTTGCCCACTATGGGGATCTCGGAAACGGTAAGAGATGAAAGGTCTGTTAAATGGAACAAAAGTTACTCATTTGACAGGATGTATTTATGGTCTTTGTAAAACTCGAATATCTCTTTTAGTTTTTGAGATATTTGAAAAAAATTGAATTTTCTGATTTTCCTTTTTATTTTTTTCTGACCTTATTTGAAGAGCTATCAAGAAAATAAGAGCACATTTTCATTGACACTTTTCTAGCTCTACTTAATGCTGTTACTCAATTTTTGATACAACGTTTCGTTTGTTAGCAACCACCATCAACTTTATTTTTTAAATACACGAAAAAATTATTTTTGCCATATTTAAATTCTCTCTCCTTGATTCTGAATTCAACGATATATCACACTTTATATTTTTGATACGTTTCGGATCAGAAAATTCATATTCAACGTAAAACATCGAAAACGTACAGTAAAGTAAAGGTTAATAAACTCACAAAAGATGTTCAATAAGATTCCCGTTATTCTCTAAACATAAATAGCATCTTCTAACTGTAGCGTCTAAAACATTCTTCAGCATTTGAGGAGTAATACTAGCAAACACTTCGTGAACTAATCTTTGTAAAATTTCTTCGTTTTCAATATCGTTTCCATAAATGTAATTTTTAATGTATCCCCAAAGAAAAAAATCCAAAGGTGTTATATCTGGAGAACGGGCTGGCCGCAGTACATTTGCATGAGTGCCAATACATCCTTCTGGAAATCTAACTGACAGGTATTTCTCTGACAACTCTGGAATTATGTGCTGGTGCACCGTCCTGCATAAACCAACAACCTTCAACTTCTTGGAAAGGCAAATCATTCAAAGCTATCTCTAATTCATTTTGGAGTAAAATTTGGTAACGTTCAGAATTTAAGGACCTATAATTCGAGTACCGAATAGAGCAGCCCACATATTAAATCCGAAACGGTGTTTGGCCGTTTTGTACAGACGTGGATTTACTCTTGCCCAATAATGAGCATTTCTACGATTAAAAATTCCATTATTATTAACCATACTTTCATCGGACCATATTATTTTATACGGAAAATATTCATTGTCTTGAGATTGACGTGTATACCATTCGCAAAATATTCTACGTCTTTCTGGTCACCTGGTCGAAGTCCTTGGCAAATTCTAAATTTATATGGATGTACTTTCTCCTTCTTTAGAACATAATGAGCCAGTTGCCTCTTCAATTTTCCTAGTACAATCCTCTGGATTTTCCGTAACAGCTAATAAAACAGTATTGGCTTTTTCTTCATTGCAAGGTTTTTTGCGAGATTTTACAGGTTTTTTGAACGCACCATATTCTTATAGACTAACTGCTAATGTTAGAAAAGTTCTTTTGTGAGGTTGATGCCTTTCTGAATATTTGTTTAAATACATTGTTTCGGCTTCAGAACAATTACGTTGACACAAAATGTAACACGCCAGTATATCGAATTTTTCATTATTTGAAAAATGTATTACCATATTGGTTTTAGATAAACACAAAATGTAATTAACTCAAAGACCACCAAATAAACGTAATACGGACAACAATCAATTATGACAGGTAGGTAAACAAAATGCAAAGCCAATTTATTTTTATCAAATGCGTCAGTACGACGGAAGATGTATTTTAACTGTTTAATTAATAGTATTTTCACTAAATGCATACTTGTGAATTATTTTATTCGCAACAGGCATTAAAAAATGAGAAAACATTTTATAATAATTTTACAGTTTTATAATGTTTCTAGTATTAGTTTTCGATGTTTTACATTGAATATGAATTTTCTCATCCGAAACGTATCAAAACTATAAAGTGTGATATATCGTTGAATCCAGAATCAAGGAAAGAATTTAAATATGGCAAAAATAATTTTTTCGTGTATTTAAAAAAATAAAGTTGATGATGGTTGCTAACAAACGAAACGTTGTATCAAAAATTAAATAACAGCATTAAGTAGAGCTAGAAAAGTGGCAATGAGAATGTGCTCTTCTTTTCTTGATAGCTCTTCAAATAAGGTCAGAAAAAAATAAAAACGAAAATCAGAAAATTCATTTTTTTTCAAATATCTCAAGATCTAAAAGAGATATTCGAGTTCTACAAAGACCATAAATACATCCTCTCAAATGCGTAACTTTTGTTCCATTTAACCGACCTTCCATCTCTTACCGTTTCCGAGATCCCCATAGTGGGCATCCTTATCTTGGACACGGTGTATATATATGCAATGTGTCCCAAATTCGCTTCTCTATAAAGGGATCTCGGCTTCTGTTATACTTACGGCAAAGGTTAAATGGGGAAAGTTTTGGAAGCTTATAGAGCATTCGATATCCGGTTTCAGATTTACGATCGGTCAATTGGTTTTGAAAATATCGGCGAAAAACCGAAAATGGTGGATTCCGTTTTTCGCCAGTAAATCCGAAATGGTTAATTTGACAGCTGTCACAATGTGAGATTATTCGGACACTTTTTTAAGACGAATAAGATGGCGTGTATGACATGTCACAATCATCTTTTGTTATCCCACAATCTGCCTCAACTTTCATTTTTCTTATTGCCGCCATATTTGATTTTTCGATTTTTTGAAAGAGCGCAATATTTCCAGTTTAGTGATGATGTCTCACAACTGCATAAAAGATTAGAGTTTCATCAAAATATCACACTTTCTAAAGTTAGGTCTTATTTATTATTAGTAGGCCATGATTTATTTGTCGCAAAATAACATTAATAAATAATGTATAAACTTCTTGGAATTTTCAATAAAACATGAAACTAAATAACGACCTCTCAACAAGACAGATGTTTTGGGACAAATTCCCAGCTATGAGTGTGTTAAAAATAAAGCCAGAAAAATCGTCATTAATTTAATTAATACTTGAACCTTTGAACAACCTACAATAAAATTACAATTACAATTAATTTACAGATTTGCAAAATGACGTCCATTTACATCGAGATATTTTTGACAATTGGTGACTGTTTTTCGTACAACCCTAGCAAGTGTATTTCCATTAACACTATTTCTAAATGTATCCAAAACTCTCTGTCTCAGAATTTTTATGGTCGCAGGAGGATCAAACTCGTAGACCTCATTCTTTGTGTGACCCCAGAGGTAGAAATCTAAGGGCGATAGGTCAGGGGATCTAGGAGGCCAAGATATTGGACCATTTAATGCAATAATTCTTTCATCAAACTGCTCCCTTAAGAAGTTCCTGACTTGAATGGTGTTGTGTGGCGGAGATCCATCCTGTTGAAACCAGGTTCTTCTCAACTCATCTTCGGTGAGAGTAGCTCGTAAAGCCAGCACAACCTGGTTTCGCAAAAGCTCTAGGTACCTCTGCCCGTTTAAGTTATAGTCAAACAAAAATGGTCCTATAAGTCGATTTCCTGCAATGATTAAGAATTTATAATGCATAGGTGCCCAATTAAAATACGTAAGTTAGATTAAATTACCAATAATCCCACACCAAACGTTACTTCCAAATCTGGTCTGTAGACGTCTCTCTGCCACTTCGTGAGGGTTTTCTACAGCCCAATGATGAATGTTGTGCTTATTAAAAACTCCACAATTCGTAAACCTACTCTCACCAGACCACAAGACATGATTAACAAAATCGGGATTTTCATTACACATTCTAGTATACCACTCGCAGAAGCGCATTCGTCTTGGAAAATCAGTTTCCTTAAGTCTTTGAACTATTGTGGGTTTGTATGGATAGTAGTTATTCTTTTTTAACACTCTTTGTACCGTTGATTTTGACACACGAATTTCCCGTTGTACCGTTCTTACCGATGCACTGGGGTTTTCATTGACAGCCTGTAAAATGTTTCTGTCACGATTTTCATTATCAATATTGTATCCGCTTTTAGGTTGTTCGAAGGCCCCATAGTTAATGAAATTAATTACAATTTTTCTGAAGTGGGTTGGCTGCCGTCGTTCGGGGTACATCTCCAAATACCTCTTTGAGGTAATGTCGGCGTTTCTGTTTGACTGCATAAAGCGCTAACATGTCAAACTTTTCTTCATTTGAATAGGAATACCGCCATTTTCAACAGGCTTTTACAATTTGTGTGTCACGTTTATGATTTTAATGACAGAAAAGCGTACTACTTATGAAAACACTACTTTGAATTATTTAACGTCAAAGTCAGAGCCACCTTATATGGAAAAATGAAACCCAATTTTACTGACAAATAAATCATGTCCTACTAATAATAATAAATAAGACCTAACTTTAGAAAGTGTGACATTTCGATGAAAATCTTTTATGCACTTGTGAGACATCACCAAACTGGAAATATTGCGCTCTTTCAAAAAATCGAAAAATTCAATATGGCGGCAATAAGAAAAATGAAAGTTGAGGCAGATTGTGGGGTAAAAAAAGACGATTGTGACATGTCATACACGCCATCTTATTCGTCTTAAAAAAGTGTCCGAATAATCTCACATTGTGACAGCTGTCAAATTAACCATTTCGGATTTACTGGCGAAAAACGAAATCCGCCATTTTCGGTTTTTCGCCGATATTTTCAAAACCAATTGACCGATTGTAAATCTGAAACCAAATATCGAATGCTCTAAGCTTCCTCTAAAACTTTCCCCATTTAACCTTTGCCGTAAGTATAACAGAAGCCGAGATCCCTTTAAAGAGAAGCAAATTTGGGACACATTGTATGTATATATATATATATATATATATATATATATATATATATATATATATATATATATATATATATGTAGGTGTAGAGGGTTATGCAATCAACTCTTTCCACTAACGCTAAATCGACTTATTAGTGCTGTAAAAATCCCGATCAGGGAGAGCGGAGTGATGTCAGAGAGATTTGGAGTGTTCGCGCATGAGGAAGTGCAAGAATTTCGTATGTCAAATCGTAAATTCATGTCACGTATTTTCATGTTTTTTTCATTTTTATGTTTAACTGAAACTGTAAATTTAAAGAAGGAGTTAAACTCTTTTGTAAAAATATACAAAGAGAAACTTACCCTTAAAATAATAATGAGACATTAAAAAAAACCCATAGGGAACTTGAATAGAAAAATAAGTTCATCGAACCAATATTTGTTTTCTGCGTACAATCACGTAATGTGTACTTCTTACATCAAAACAGTCCTGCTTTGTCGCTTCTCAGTACCTCACACTCCTCGGTACTGATTTGAAAGTCTATTAATAGTGAATAAGCAGCTTATGTGTAGAACTGTGATTTTTTTGTACAGTGCACTCTCGCGCTGTTTATGTCTACTTACAACTGATTGCTTACTTCGTTGGTATTATGTTCCATGGAAGGACGCAATACTAGAACCGTAAATCTTTGTAGTTACAGAAGCTGTTACTGTAGAATACCATCAGTGCTAATCAATGGCAAGTTTTCGCCTGCCTTCTGTGCGGCGTCTGGCGCCCGTGTCTTCCGACACATTCGCTAACGCCTAGATTCGGTGCTGATAATAATTTTTCAACCTCCATCTTACCTAAGTAATCGGTTGCGTTTTTGGGCTCTTTCTCATTTTATTGCTTACTTTTAGAAGCATTCTCATATAGCATTAATAGAATCGCGGATGTAAATTATATTTTTGTATCTCTATCCTTCAACATCCTGTTTTGCGATAGCCATATTAGTTCAGAACATGATCCTTTCCTGGGAAAATCCGGCAAAATATCACTGTAGCAGTTTTGTTTCGTAGACATGATCACAAAGTTAATACGTTTTAGAACTTAGACAATGAAATTTGTGATTTCGATTTCATCTTAACAAGAAATATAAACGTTATAAATTTGAGGTTATGTTATCTATCACGAACAGTGTTACCACATTAAACGTTCTCGTGTTACCAACTTATTTTCCAATACAACTAGGAATATAGAAGGGTAATTTAAGTCAAAATGTTTATTTTTCTTTGATTCCGACACAATTTGACATAGCGATAAAATGTTTTGCGAGTGTGAGTAAATTTGCAAATGCGCAAATTTTCTGGCCATGTGGTACAAATAGCTATAATATTTGTGGGTAGAGGGTGTTCTTTAATGATATCGAATAATTAAGGGGGTGATTCTACATGACAAAATTAATGATAGTTGGCTTTATGAACTATGATCCAAAAATGATCCGTTACGAAAATACAAGGTGTTAAATTTTAAGGACAAAAAATTAATTAACATTTCTGATATTTCATTGCTATCTATACAGGGTGTTTTGAAAAGAATAGGCCATACTGCAAGGGCGCCTCCTCTGGGTTAAAATACATCGATTTAAGACAAATTACCTTAGTAGCCAGTTGCTCCTTTACGGACATACGAGCCTTTGAAGAGCTATTTAATTGAAATTTGGTTTTTATAGGTTTCTGCATTAGCTGAATATGTCTGTGAAATCAGTTTTTGTGTAAAGTATAGAGGGCGCTTGTAGCAACCTGTATATTACATTCTCGTTGTCATATATTTTCGGTATGTGAAAAATTTGACATAATGAGTAACTTTTTAAAAATTTCATACTAATAGCTTTATAAAAGGTACACAAGTGCAAGTCGCTAAACTGCACCATTTCCAAGCAAAATGTATTTAAAATTAGTAGTACAGATTCTATTACTCTCGTGAATATTCAATATAGTGTATTCGACAGCAATGTTAACAAGCAAAAAATGAGTGCCAATGACGTACGCCAACAAATAAATTTATGAGGCGAAATGAATATAATTTATATTGAATATATTTATTTTAAAAATGTTGTTTGTTACCGCCACTGTTTTTTTCAGTTTCTTCAAGATATTTTGATTGTATTTTTTGTATTACATTAGACCAGAGGGATAGTGCATCTTTATCATACTACCTAATATTCATTTCTACGAACTTCTAATATGTGTGATTCACTTATCCGTATGTACAAGATTTGTTTGTCACAGTTACTTATTTTAACTTAATGAAAATTTAGTAAAAGATATGTTTATAATTACCCCCAGTAAATTATTTAAATTCTATTTCCTTTGTTAAAAAGAGATTAATTTTTTGCTCGAATTTTTTTGCTCGCAGACAAACTATGGTAAAATCCATTTAGTAGGCTGCTGTCAATCAGTGTCATTTTAACTCTAATTTCTGTAGTTTGTTGAATTTATCGACATAACTTATTCTCTAATAGTGAAATGATCGATATGGTGGCAATTTATGCCTAACAATGTTTTAATGAATGCGCTGCACCAAGAATCTATGCCGAAACTTATCCAAATCGTAGAAAACCTGACCGAAAAGTATTTTCAAGATTATTTGCAAGTTTTCATGAAACGGGTAGCTATCACTCTGTACGTCATAACAGGCGACCTATTGAGCGCACTGTTCAACCAGAAGAACAATTATTAAATACTGTTGAGGATGACACAACAATAAGTATTTGCCGATTATCATTTAATATTAGATTATCAAGTACTGTAACACCTAATGTTTTACATAGGCAGGAGGTTTATTCCTTTCATTATAGACCGGTCCAAAATTTACTGCCCGGTGATTTTCGGTATGTCATAACATGCGACCTATTGAGCGCACTGTTCAACCAGAAGAACAATTATTAATACTGTTGAGGATAACACAACACTAAGTATTTGCCGATTATCATTTAATGTTAGATTATCAAGTACTGTAACATCTAATGTTTTACATAGGCAGGAGGTTTATTCCTTTCATTATAGACCGGTCCAAAATTTACTGCCCGGTGATTTTTTGACCAGAATAAATTTGTGTGAATTTATACTGCGTAAGAACAGATAAAATCCAGCATTTGTAAGTAGAACTTTATTTACAGATGAAGCAACGTTTACTAGAAGAGGAGTTTTAAACAGAAGGAATAGTCATATATGGGCTGACAAAACCCATATGCAGCATTTCCAGCATGAATTTAAAATTAACATCTGGTGCGTCATAATTAATAACAATCTTGTTGGTTGTTTTGAACTCCCAATAAATCTAACTGGCCATAACTACTCAAACTTTCTTAGAGAGAACTTGATTGATTTATTAGAAGACGTGCCCGTGAACATTCGTCATAGTATGTGGTATTTACAGGATGGTGCCTCTGCTTATTACACTGTGGTTGTACAGGATTATTTAAATAATATATTTCCCCATCGTTGGGTTGGACGAGGAAGTGAACATTCGTGGCCTCCAAGAACCCCTGATTTAAATCCAATGGATTTTTATATTTGGGGACACACGAAAGCTCTTGTCTATTCCACCGGTTTTTGTTGTTTATTTTGGTTCAATTTTCTTGTTAATCTGTTATATTCTGTTTTATATTTGGTTACTTTTTTTCTATTATATGTACATTTGTGTACATAATTTTTTGGGAGGAGCTAGAAGTTAATCATTATGAAAACAAACATTTTTGATAGAAATTCTATAGTACTAATTTGATATACATTTTCTTGGAAATGGTGCAGTTTAGCGACTTGCGACAAGTATACCTTTTATAAAGCTATTATTATGAAATTTTTAAAAAGTTACTCAAATTTTTCACATATCAAAAAAATATGGCAACGATAATGTAACATATAGGTTGCTGCAAGCGCCCTCTATACTTTACACAAAAACTGATTTTGCATGTTCAGCTACTGCAAAAACCTCTAAAAACCAAATTTCAATTACATAACATAAAAATAAATGAGTTAGCGTAAAAAAATAGAAAACAAAATAAATCTTTAAAGGCTCGTGTGTCCTGAAGGGAGCAACTCGGTACTAAGGTAAGTTGACTTAAATAATCGGTATATTTTAATCCAGAGAAGGTATCCCTGCAGTATAGCCCATTATTTTCAGGATACCATGTATAATAAAGGCGCATGTTTTTTAATTCAAACATAATTTTTAGCTTTAACAGTAGCTTCCATCCGAGCACTGATTATACGTTTAAGGAAAAATACGGTACGTTAGGTTTTTTTTCTCAATTGAAAACTATTTCTGAATTCTCCATTAAATTTGCAAGATAGTGCTTTCTTGAGTTCTCTCTTGATATGGGCTGTTTTTAAGAGAAAATGAAGAATATATAAAAACCGTTGTATTGCTATAAAGCTAGTTAATCTGGAATATGTCACTTTTACATCGACATTTTCTGACGTTGCGTTAGTATATCTAGTATTTTCAATGAAGTTTCTGTCGTTCAAATCTGTTCACTCTGAATAGTACTAAGCACGAAGTTGATTGTTTTGAAAGTTTAGAGATCTTCAAAAATAAACAGATTCTAATGAATAATGATGATCAAGGACCTTTAGGCTACTCAGAACTCTTTAAACTTTCATAACTTTCACTTTCAATAGATTAGCAACGAAGCGTTACTCGCTGATGGTATATATGTTAGAAAGTTGCTTTAGTCCGGCCTAGTCTACTGCTGATGCTGATAGCGTAGCTATCGAAACGCGTTCGGTGTTTTTTAATTTTGTGTGGTACGTGGGTGTATTTTGATTGTTTTAAATTTTTGTTAATAATGGTGAATTATTCCAATGTGAAAATGGCGGATATGTATTACGTGTATGGCAGCGCTGACTATAATGCAAAGAAAGCCAGACGTATTTATCTCCAGAGATATTCCAATAGGGTTGTACCAGATAATCGATCCAGTTCTACTATTCATCGTCGTCTTCTTGAAACTGGTAGTGCCCGAAAAGGTTCATCTGAAGATAGACCTCGAAATATAAGAACACCTGAAATTGGGGAAGCTGTGCTGCACGAAGTCGAATAACATCCTGAAACGAGTACCAGAAAGGTAGCTAGAAGCTTGAATACTTGCCACCAAATTGTTAGGAGAATTTTAGTGGATTTTTCTTATGTCCACACCATATTTTAAGAGTATAGGCAGTACTTTTCAGAGATTTTCAAAGCGTGTGACCTTTTGTCCGTGGTCCCTACATAATGTTGTACAAAATTCACAATTTTAATTACCTATTCTGTTTACGGACGAAGTAAATTTTTCAAGAAATGCCATCCGAAATTTCCTCAACTATGCGGATGAAAATCCCCATGCCAAACGATACTTGTTTCCAAAACCACGTATGGGCAGGAATCATTGGTGACAACTGTGTTGGGCCATTTTTTTTGCCGGGATAACATGCGGCACAATCTTACTGCAATTAACTCCAAGTATAACTACATTTGCTGCTTGAGGATGTTACGTTAACAGTAAGCAACAAAATGCAGTATATGTGCGTAATTATTCGTAATTATTTACATAACATTTTTCCAAATCGTTGAATTGGCTGCGGTGTGCCCCAACAATAACCACAAAGGTCTTCCGACCTCTGTGGGGCCATCTTAAAATGCTAGCGCCATTAACACCGTAGATGAATTAAGGGAAAAATAGTGACAGCATATGGTAGAATGCAAAATACTGTAGGAACATTTGGACGAGCGCGCAATTCTATGAAGATGAGGATGCAAATTATGTGAAGAGGACTATTTTCAACAATTTCTATTATAATGTTTTGATCGTAATGTTAAGTTAATGCTGTTAGTTGTTGTTTTTCATTACATACAGATGCTGTAATGTGTTCAATTTATTAAATGAATTATTAATAATTGAGCAGTTTTTTTTCCTCACACACGGCACATGGTAGGAAAAAACTCAAGAGAGCACTTATGTTTCAAATTGAATGGGGAATTCGAAAAGAATTTTTATTTCGGAAAAAACCATTAGCGTAAAGTCGCCACTGTTAAAGCTATAAGTTATGCTTGTATTGAAATACATGCACTTTTAAAAATGCCCCTAATTACTAGATATGAATGAAATGAAGCTATTTCGGACATAATAATTAATGTTTATTCCCTTAACATTTAACAACTCGTATTATCGTAACAGAATATTTTTGGGCCATAGTTGATAACGTAGAATATCATTAATTTTTCTTGCAGAATCACACCCTTAAATATTCGCATGCCGTTAAGGAACACTCTGTATAGAATCTCATTCCAAATTCTCTAAAGGTTCTGCCGAAATATTCTCTCTTCTTTCTAATAAAGCATGGAATTTAATAGAATTTCTTTTTTACCTTCCAACCAACATATACTTATGTAGGTGGAGGTTATGCACTCGACGTTTTTTTTCACTATCGCTAAATCGACTTATTAGCTCATTTTACAACTTTTTGCCAAGTTTCGTCAAGATCGGCCATCATATCGGGATGTGTCTATGTGCGTGTGTGTGAGTGTGTAGGTGCGTGTGCGCGCCTGCGTGGGTGCGTGCGTGCGTGAGTGGGTGCGTGCGAGCGTGTGTGTGCGTGTGCCTGTGTGCGTGCGTGAGTGGACGCGCTGGTGCGCGCGCATGTGTGTGTGTGTGCGTACGTGCGTGCGTGTACATATCGAGTAATTATGTGCTATGCAAATTTTTGATATGGGGCGTAATTTAGCGGCAAAAAAATTCCTAAGGTAGCATTTAGGTGTTAAAATTTTTTCATTATCTAAATAACGATTAATTTTATGACAAACAGTGTAGACGTATTTTTTAAAGAAAATGTTACATAAACTTTCTTTAGAAAATGTTTTAACGGAAAGCGAAATAAATGTAAAAATTAAATAAATATGATTGAAAATACTGAAGCTGTATTATCGATATTTTTATAGAAGCAGGCGGCTTTGGAATTTTTTTTACGTTAACATGTATTTATTAGTCTCTATCTGACATGAAGTTTTACAATATTCCCTGTTTTCGTTATGAACGTATAAAGAAGAAGTTGCATAGTTATCCTAAAAAATTTAAATTAAAATTATTTCAATTCTTTTAATTTAAGTTAGTATCTAGATGTCTATTAACCTCTGTATGTGATGAAGTTTTAATCATCTGTTTGACATAGATTGTTGTTTTTACATTTACAATGTTGCCTATTTTCGTAAAGAACTTCTTATAAAAGAGGTTGCATAATTATCCTAAAAAAATGTAATTAAAATTATTTCATTTCTTTTAATTTCTATTTTGTAGGTTGGAAGGTCGTGTGGCGTTCCACACCAGGTATCTTGTATTTTGCGTTTATAATAACTTTTTTTATGAAACTCAAATCGGATTTATAATTTTACTCTATATGAAACTTTTTTGTTGATGCGAATTGTTATGATTGGTGAATATATACTTGTACTACTAGTGACGTGGCAACCACCCAAACAAGAATTTCCCAAATCTTATAATTGTAATTATATATTTTTTGCACTTGTAATTAAAATATGTAAAATAAAGAAATAGTATAAAAACTCATTTCATATGACCTTTGCACTCGTTTTTGAAATATTGCGTATCACATAGCAAATGCTTTGCGAGTATTCGTGCATTTGCAAACCGAGACGCACTCATTTTCTGGCCTTTTGATATAAATAACTATTGCATCTGCTGTAGAATATACAATATCATTCCAAATTCTCTGCAAATGCTGCCAAAATATTCTTTGTTCTATCTTTTTAATAGATCAATGTTGACAACATTGCAACCACGCAAATAAAAGTTTACTAAATCTTATTATAGTATTATGTGTAATTTTATTCGGTATTTTAAATTAAAATTTGCAAAATAGGAAATAATAGTAAAAATCTCATTTTATATGACATTTGTTGCATTTGTTATTTAGAAAACTCATCTCTACGCGGTTAGTTTCTAAACTTGGAATAGTGCGTTTTGAAATATATTTAATAATTATAATCATTGAATTCTGTAAATTAACCTAATAATAAATGAATTCTGTCTTGAATTTTCTTGTTTTGCTTGTTCTGCGTGATTGCTTGTTTCACGTCTTTGCATTTTATAATAAAGGTTAATCTATAGAACTTATAACGTCTTTTGAAAACCACTTTATACTTTCATAAAATTTGGTTTTTAACAAAAAATGTTGAAATAAGCCCATCACTATGACTTAACATTCTTAGTGTACAGAAACGAGAACGTCATGACAGACTACCGCCTGACCGGTTTCGTCATTATTGTGATTCATCAGGAGCGGCTAGATCTGTCATGAAACATCTCGACTCTGAACGTATTATCTTCGCCAAGAGTGTTTACCGCTACGTCATTAATTTATGAATTGAGCTATCCAATTCGTTTGTACTGTCTTCTCATATCAAACAGTGAATTAGATAAGGATGGTGAACATTCGTAGTGCATTTGACGAAATCGATGTACGGTATTGAATAAGCAAATGGGGTAGAAAGAGTAAACCTATAAACGCGAAGCAATTTGTTTCATATGCGTATGAATTTAATTCTCATTTGATTAATACTAATATTTACAGAATATTGTTTTTCAACCGTTATTACGATCAAGAACGTTCTCTAATTTTTAACAAAATGAATCACAATAAATAAGTAATTGTATTTTGGATTTCGGCAGCTTTAAATGCTGTCAGAATTTATTATAACGAAAATAATTATGACTCATGTTTTTCACATTACACCATACGATTGTGTATGATGACGTAGTGGTAAACACTCCTTTTTTTTTAATCGTTTGCTTCTTCTTCTTTGTGATCTTCTTGCTTGGTTCCATAAAGGTCTTCATTCTTCGGGCAGTTTAGGGATCTTCTTCCTCTTCAGATCTGGGTTTCAAGTGTTTGTGTGTTGTGTTACATTTGTATATTGTAAGTGGTAACAATTTTGATATTTATGATTTGTGGGGAAAAAAATGTTTATATTGAGTGTTTAATGTTTGAGGTTACAGTATAATTGTCCATGTTCGTTGCGGCGGTCATCATCGTTTTCCTTGAGGATTGATTTTATCTTAGGATGTAGGGAGTATTGCCGAGGAGCTCTTCGAACTCCTCTGGTAGGTTGAAGTAGGAGTGCTGGTAGGTGTTTGAATTTGGTTTTGGATTTACGTGGTAGTCGGGGTTTGTTGGAGAATGGGATTTGTAGTATTTGTTTGGTTGGCATCGTGCCACCGTTCGTCTTCCGATTTGTGTATTTGGTGTGTAGTGTTATTAGTCTGTCGGTTATTGGTTGAATGTTGGTGTGTTGTATGGTTAGTTCGTGTAGTTTATGTATGGTGCGTAGTATTGTCCGTTCGCAGGAGCTGAGAGATTGGAGTTGGTTTGTTTTAAGGCTTGCGTACAAGGGAGCGCGGTAGTCGAGTATCGGTAGAATGTAAGTTTTGTAAGTGTGTTGAAGGGTTTTGGGGTGACAACCTCTGACGTTTCAATAGTGATGCGCGGTTGCGTATCTTATTGAGAGCGCCGATAGCTAGGTGCATGATTGTGTCTTGTAGTTGTAGTCTTTGTCCGCGTAGGGTCAAGCTGATGTTGGAGGTTTGTCTGTCAAGGATGGATAGATTCGGGTGTCTAAACAGTATTGTTCGTGTTTTGTTTGGGTTGATTGTTAGTCTCCACCGGTTGGCCCAGTTGGAGAAGAGGGTAAGTTGTTGAGTTATTAGTCTGTTTGCTCCGTCACAGTCCCTACTGGTCTCCCAGAGAGCAGTGTCGTCGGAAAATTGGGCTACTGTGATGTTCGGGTTGGTACTTTGGGGAATGTTGTATGCGTAGATGGTATATGGGATAGGTGCCAGGGCCGATCCTTGCGGAACTCCGGCGGTGGGATGAAAAGTCGTGGAGGTGGAGGAGCCTACTCGTACCTTCACACATCTGCCTGTCAGATATGAAAGGAGTCGGACGAATGCGGTCGGAAAGCCTAACTGTCGTAGTTTGTACATTACTCCTGCGTGCCATACTTTCTCAAAAGCTTGTTTGATGTCCAGAAAGACTGCGAGGCAACAGTCCCCGTGGTTCAATGCTTTTGAGGATTCGGTATACAATTTTACTAAGGGGTCTTGGCAAGAGCGGTTTGGTCTGAAGCCGAACTGGTTGTTGGGGATGATGTCGTTAGCTTTGAGATGACCTCTTATCCTTCGGGACAGGATAGTTTCTAGACATTTGCCCATGCAACTTATGAGGGAAATCGGTCTGTAGGATGAAGATTGGGAAGGATCAGATCTAGGTTTGGGTAACAAGCGGACTTCCATTTCGTCGGGAAATAGGATAGGGCAAGGCATCTGGTCTATATTTGGGCTAACTGTCTAATGGCGTTTTGTGGAAGGTTCTTCAGTATTTGGCGGTTAAGTCCGCCTTGTCATGGAGCGGAATTTCTCCCTTGTTTAAGAGTTTGTAGTATTAGATCCAGAGAAATGGGACTAAGGAAGGGGTCGTTGTCGGTAAGTACGTGCGGTCTCTGGTTTTGGTTTTTGATTTGGAATGCCTCAAGGTTTTGCTTGAGCCGAGCTTTGAAATCGTTATCGAACGATGGATCGTCGGGGGTAGTGAGGACGGTTTGCAGGTGAAGGCCGAACAGGTCGGCCTTCTCCTGGTCTGAAACTGCGAGGGTACCTTGAGGATTGATTAGGTGGCATTTTAATTTAGTTTTTTTGCTTCGTTAGGATCTTGAGTTTGTGCCAGAATTTAGGGCCTTCGCAGTAATCAAGTTTGGCTGTTTCTTTTATCCCGTTTTCTTGGGTGTAGTTGTTGGTCACTAGTCGGATTATTGCGCTTAGTCTGTTGTATTCGGTTTTTAGTGCTGAGCCTGTGGTCCTCAGAAATGGTCGGTATATCCGTCGCTTTTCCTTGATCAGAAGAGCGATGCGGGGGAGAAGTGGTTTCCGGTCTATGACTTTTGTCGGGATTGCTGTGTTGACAGCCTCGGAGATAAATTGGGTTAGTCCTTGTACGGCTCTGTCTATGTCGTCGGTAGTGTTAAGGGTTATTTATATCTGGGAGGTTATTGGAGATGTGTTAAATGCATTCCAATCGGCATTTTGAAAATTTCTGCGTGTGATAATTGTTTTTGTTGGAGGAAGTGGGGGGCCTAGGGATGTTTTCACTAGTAGGGGAAGGTTGTCATCGAAATATTGTGTTATTTGTTCTGAGCATATTATGTGGTCGGGTATGGAGTAACCTTGGTGTCCGATAAACGTGAGGTGGATGTTCCTAATTCGTACTATTGGTAGTCTAAGTAGTGCGTTCGTTAATATTTGTCCGTTTGCGTTGTCAGTCGTGTCTCCAAATTGTTGGTGTCTGGCGTTATGGCCTCCAAGTAGTACTGTGTTAGGGATCTTGGCTACATATTGTATTAGTGGAGAGGAAAGGGTGGTATGGCCGGGAGGGTCATAATAGCAAAATACTATTATAGGGGATGAGGGAAGGTGCACCGTTGCAGCTACACATTCAAGGTGTTGAAGGTGCGGCGGTTAGGTGAAGGGAGCGCATAGGTATCTGGAGTGTATCAGGAGTGCAGTACCTCGTTTGCCTCTGTCGGGGTTGATGTGAAGGTAGGTATTGTAATGGGTTATGTAAAGCGTGCCTCTGTTGGTTAATTTTGTCTGTTATGGCTAGTATTTGTATGTGGTCTGTGTTAAGTAAATTTTTGATCAGGTAGCGTTTTCGTCGAACGCCACCCGCGTTTTCTGTCCATATCGTCAGGTCCATTGCGAAGGGAAGTACGGCGGGGAAGTTAGGGGATGGAAGAAAGGAAATTAATGGGAATTTACTCCTGTCGGTAGTAGGGAGTGCTAAAACCGACTTTCGTACTGTTCCTACTACAGTACAATCGCCTGTCTAAAAACTCCCTGACTACTAGGTCCATCTTCTTCGTGATAAGCTCGCGCCTATCAGGGAAGATAGTGAACAGAGTGAAGGAAAGGTCTCTAAGGAAGGTGTTGATCCTGAGAAGGCGCTCGTAGCTCTCATCGTCAGGATCGGAGGAGGTGATGGAAGCTGTTTCTAGCTTGGAAAGGGGGGCTACCTGGATAGGAGAGGATGGGATCTCCCGCCGTTTCTCACAGTAGAAATTGTAAGTAGGGTGGGAGCCGCCGCAGTTGTTACACTTTGGCGAGGATATGGAAGGGCAGGCTTGGGATTTGTGGCTGGGGCACTTGAGGGATCGGGTAGGGCACTCTGTGGAGCAGTATTTGGGAATGGGATTGGGTGGCATGTGGAGGTTCACATTGATAGCATCTGCCGAACATAGTCTCCCGAACATACTGACGGCGTTATATGCAAGAGGTAATCAATAGAGGATTTGAAGTGGGTTAGGATACGGACAAAGGAAGTGGGACAGTTGGTGGCTCTAGAAATTATACGGATGGCCTTGGTAATATGCGGGAAGTTGATGCCTGTAAATTTCTGCTTAAGTTGTATCGCGGTCAACCTTGGGGATGACGCATGACAGGGAGAGAGGAGGTATGGGTTCGGGTCGGGTGTGGGTTGGGCCGGATAATTGGGTTAAGGTAATGGATGGGGTACCAAAAATGGCTTTAATGGATTTCTCCACTTCAGCTGTAGGGACATGATGTGAGGTTTCTATCAGGGCGGTGTGTGGTTGAATCGTAGATTCACCCACGGGAGCTGGAAAGGGTGGAGGTAGGATGGTGCACAGTTGCTTCTGGGAAGTAACTGATAGGGGAATATTGCGTAAACAATACACGGATTTGGGTTAGGTTACGATAGAGGTCGAGGATGAGGATGAGGATTAGGACGAGGACGAGGATAAGTATGAGATGATGGGATGTGGATGAGCAGGATGACAAGGATATGGACAAGCTAGAGAGCGAGTGTTAGAGTAGTATCCTGGTCGTTGTCTTCGTCACCGTCGTGGTTGTCATGGTCCGGGTCGGTGCTACCGGTAGCGAAGCTACGGGAGCGTACGTCACGGTAGGTGTCGTCGTCATCGGGGTTCGGAAAAGGGGAGTGGTAGGTGCGGGTTTACCATGTTTTACCTTAGTAATGGAATTGGAGTGTGCAATAAATGCAAATGTATTTGTTTTTTAAGGTGGTGGACTCCCACCGAGGTGCAGCCTCACACCCCGCTGGATTATGGCTTTGAGTTAGGAGTCCGGCAGAAAATGGAGGGCTTTGTTAATAAGTTAAAGATACTGTAGGAAAATTGAATTAATCTGCGCTCCTTTTCGTTTAATTGGCTTTGGTTACTGGGTGTCTTCGTGCGTTGTCTTTCGCGTTCTTCCTGCTTCCTTGATGCTCCTAGTCCTGCTGCTACCTTCGGTCCGACGGTCTTCTATTCCTGATAAGGAATGTCTTAATTCCGCTTTCTCTTCTGTAGTGACCACGACTGCTGTTGAAAGCGGCGAAGATCCCGTAGAAAGTCCGGCACGTGGTTAATTATTTAATTACAATGTAATTAGCGGTAATTACCTAGCGACTTGTCTGTTCAAGAGGTGCGTAAACACTCCTGGCGAGTATAAAATATATGATGACCACAAAAGTAGACGATATGTGAGAGTTAAGAGTAGCGCCATCTGTATCCCTGACTGGGCCCTTTCAAACTGGTATCTACTATATATATATATATATATATATATATATATATATATCGTAGTGAGGCATAAGCTTCTGTATACCCTCTTCGTACAATCCAAATTTCTAAAAAACTGCCTTACTTCATATTGAACTTTGTCGTCGTTTTCAAACCTTTTACCCGACAAATGAGTTTTTAACGGCCCAAACAAATAAAAATTAGTAGGAGCCAGGTCTGGACTATGGGATAGATGGACCATAACTTCACAATTGTGTTTCTGAAGCCCGGCCTTCGTCTGACCTGAGGTGTGCGTTCTTGCGTTATCATGCAACAACCTAATTTCTTTTGTCAACCTTCCCCTTCGTTTCTTTCGAATGGTTTGGTGTAGTTTTTCGAGAGTTTGACAATAAATGTAGCTAAATATCGTTTTCGGTGGTAAAATTCTATGAACAAAATGCGTTGCATATCCCAAAACACAGTTACCATTGTCTTTTTTGCAGACTGCTGAACTTTAAACCTTTTCGGTGTTGGCGAACTCACATGCTTTCACGTCATCGAGTCTTTTTTTGATTTGGGATTATGGTGTTGTACTCAGACTTCGCCTCTTGGAACTATAGATTCTAGAAATCCGTTTTCCTGACAATAACGTGTTAAAAGTTCCATTTCTGCCGCCATTCGTTGCAGTTTTGGTATCCACCTCGCGGCAACTCTTCAATATTCTAATTGTGATACGATTTCTTGAACAGAGCTTTTAGGAATTCCGGTCAGGAGAGCAGTTTCCCGTATTTTCAACCGACGATCCCCTCGAATTAGTGTATCGACATTTAATTGATTCTCATCCGTTTTTGTTGTTGATGGTTTTGTCGCAAAACTTCGGGACCATCGTTCAAATTTGTGTGTACATTTTTAACCTACTGACACCAAATATAAACTTGTTTTCGACTCATAATGCCTTCTCCGTATGTGTTCAGTATTTTTTTATGAATTTTGGTAGGTGTTTCATTATTTGCAAGCAAAAAACTAATGACCACACGCACTTCAAATTTGGAGTTAGTTTCGATTGGACTTGACATTTTGCGACTGTCACTGAGCACGTTGTACATAACCTAAAACAATGACAGTAACCACCTGCGCAGTACCTATGTACACCTAAAATGCGTGCAAATTTTAACCTGATCGGAGCAACGTAGGCGGTGTGCCGCGCAAATATACCTTAGTAACCGAACATCCCTCATATATATATATATATATATATATATATATATATAAGAAAATGAAGAAAATTTGGTTTTTAACAAAAATTGTTATAAGCCCACCAGTATAACTTATCTTTCTTAGTGTACAAAGACGAGAACACCCTGACAGATCACCGCCCGACCGCTTTCGTCGTTATTGTAACTCGTCAGGAGCGAGAAGATCTGTCACGAAATATCTCGACTCTGAACGTATACATGATGGCCACAAAGAAGACGATATGTGAGGGTTAACTTTCATGTTAAACACTTCATATATGTATTTCGTTACTGATAGTGAATAATACGTAAATATTCTGTGTCTGGTTAAGTTGTTCAAGTGAGTGTGTTTCAAAATAATACTATGAATAAAGAAACTTTTTAAAAAAGCAGGTTTTTATTTACACGTAGAAAGTGCACTACAAAGGAGAAAATATTTTTCTTTGCACCAAAGTGTGATCAAAAGTCTTTACAACTAAAAATAAAAGTTTGTGGCGCTCATATTATAAACATGTGACGGAGAGAAATGAATTATTCATTCATCCATTTTTAGTCGTAAAGGTTTTTGATCACATTTTGGTGCAAAGAAAAAAATTAGTTTTTCCTTCTTAGTGCACTTTCTACGTGCAAATAAAAGAGTACTTTTTAAAAAGTTTCTTTTTTCATAGTGTTATTTACTACTTGTCAAATATATTCGATTCGATTTATCACCTATTTTTCTTAATCCAACATCTATGATTTAATTAATTAAGTAATTTGTACGGTCAACAATGTGAAACTGAATTTTCTTGATAGAAAAAAAGTGGCATTGGTCCGAAGTCGAACCCGCACCGACCGCGTGGCATGCGATTATTTTACCATTAGACCAAAAGCGCTCTGCCAGTTTGACATTGAAACTGCTATTTAAACCATTTTCAACTGAAATTTATGTTCATTATAGTTTAATTAAGCACTTTTATGAACCTTAAATCCTATTGTAACATTGTATTGTCATCGGGAATACATAATTTTGGAGAGTTTCAAGTTGATTGGACTTGTAGAAGTGAAAAATCGATTACAAATTTTGACGCATACAGTGTTCGTTAAATAAAAGTGTGTAAAATGCTTCAACGCCACCCCTTTATGACAGCTCAATTACCGAAATCAAGCGCAGGCTTCAACAACTGCAAGTCTTAATTTATATTCTTTAACCATACTTCGTGGAATTCCATATTTAATAGCAATAATGTTTTAAATGCAATATAATTCCACCATTTCTTTTAAACAATTGTTTATTTCTCTACGCGTTTTAAGACAACATATATCATTATCAAGAGAAAATATACAATTAAAATAACAAGTAAATGGGTCGGCGGACAAATCATTAAGGTAAAACAACAAACCTGGAGTGAATTATAATCTAATTACATGTAATTATAATCTGTATTTAAAATATCTGTTAAAAGGTGAGTCTATAAGATGAACTTAAAGAAATATTAATTAAAAAAAAATTGCACAAGCAAATTGTTACATTCCAAATTTAAATGACACCTTAGTTAGAAATCAAGAGCACATTTACGCAGTTAACACAGAAAATAAATATATATTTACAATTGACCAGAAGTACAAAGTAGCTTTCAACACTAACAACAATGCGCTTAAACGTTTATTTAATGGCAAAGATTCAACTAACGACGCCTTGAAGTAGAGTATTTATAAATTGAACTGAATATTCTGTAATTCTGTTTATATTAGACAAACATTTAGGAATTTTGATATTGGATACAAAGAACACATTAGATGTTACGAATATAAACACATAGACAAATCAAATTATGTCAAACATTTAATAATAAATAATCACCTTATGGCAAAACAACATTAAATTTTTACATTTTTGTAATAAAAAAGACAAATTAGTTGTTTTGGAAGCATTCGAAATTATAACCATAAACATAAAGTACCTTTAGTGAAGGAACAGGTTGATCTTATAGATTAACCTTTATTAGATATTTTAAATAAAGAATTAATATTTATATCCAGTTTGCTGTTTTATCTAAACGACTTGTTATCATAACTACTTGTTTGTTATTCTACTTATATATTTTTCCTTGATAATGATACATGTCGTATTGAAACGCGTAAAGAAATCAATAATTATATAAAAGAAACTGTGGAATTATATTGTGTTTAAAGCATTAGTGCTATTAAATGTAAATTACATTTGTTATAATATGTGGCTTTTTGACACGTCTTTAATATATTGAAGTTTTTACTCCATCCTCTGTGAAACTTTGTTTACGAAAGGAATAGTTTTTACTTAAAAATTAAATGTAAAGTTTCTGCATTTTAAAAAGAAATAAATAAATAAAGTACTGTCAGTATGTCTTTTGATATTGAATAAACATTCATTTGGAGCATGCATACATTATAGTGTAACAAATTCATCCTTTCCATAATATGAAGTAATTTAAAATAAGAAAAAGTATGATTTGTATAAAAAGGCTTACCACACCAAAGATATTTATTTATTTTATTTTTTATTTATTTATAATGTAAACTGATTAAGGAAAATCAAGAGTTTGTGAACAAGAAAATTAAAAATTAAATAAAAAGAGAAATCAAATAACTACAAGCTCATGTTATAGTTGTATTTAGAATTTAGAAGAATACAAAATCGTAGTGAAATGGATTTACTACTATTTTATGTGCTACATACATTAAGATTTATTAATCTTTAGCGTAATTACTGCGTAATTATTAATGTGAACGTTTCAACCTTAAAACGGAGGTAGGATGTGGGATCCACCTACATAGTATAAAATTTTGATATAAACCTAAACGAATTACTTATCTTTTATCAGTAGTTCTATTATTTATGGATTACTTAGTAAATGTGAAGACCAACTAAAGCGAGCGAAATTATAAATGTTAATTATTGCAACAACTCAACTCTTTTTTGTATATTTATGCACAAGTTAAACGCAAAATTAATAGCTGCTTGTTAGCATAAAGTTTAGTTACCCTAACTTTAATTTTGCTTTAGCATTTATAGTAACTTTGATGCATTTTTTATATTTAACTTAAGCTTTAAGCTATTATGTGCTGCATTTTCGTGTTTGTTATTTTCGAGGAACTTGGTGATAAAAATTTTAATTTTCATAACGACTGTCAATTAGATTTCAAACCAGTTAGCCTTCTACACCATATAGGAAGGGCACTACAATTAGCTGAGCACCTGTAAACCGAAGGTAAACCCACCATAAAGATAATGCCAGTAGTTAGAAAAAAAACTAGTTTAACAAAATACACTATAAGTATGTGCAACAATAAGTACATTTTTTCGCAACGTATTTAACAAAAGTAGCTCAAAAAATAATAAATCTTAGTAGATATACAGCACCGGTTCGAGCACATTTTTGCCCAAAATCCCATGTTATTTCTGATGGAGTTTACCATGATCGCACTGGTAATTTTGGTCCCCACAGCCAATCAGAAGCGTTCTTTCAGTCATGTGGCCAAGCATTGCGCATGCACATTCACATTTGACTGGAGGTATTGGTGGTGGGGGGTAGCTACATTAAGAATGACGTCATAAGGGATGTGTGTTAATGGTTGCATGCTGATGTCTGCATGGGCGGTAAGGAGAGGATTACTGTGCGCAGATGGTTGCATGCTGATGACTGCGTAAGGGTAAGCATAAGGGGATGATAGCATGCTGGTGGTTGCTTATCGATGTGTGCATAAGGCATCACTGCATGTGAGTGGTTGCTTACGGATGGGCCCGTAAGGGCAAGCGGCAGCATGTGGGCGGTTGTATGGAGGTAAGCAGGGCGAGACTGTCGCGGGTCGTTGCATTCTGATGGGTGCATAAGGGTATAAGGGTAAGCACAAGGGGATGGCTGCATTCAGGTGGTTGCATACAGATGAATGCATAGGGTTAACACATGGGGGATGATAGCATGCGGGTGAACAAACACACTATACTAGTAATTTATTATAACAAAATACATTCTAAAGAAAGAACTACACTTTCACCATATTTGTATTACTTTACTGAGTGGGTGAAAGAAATCTTTGACGTTGTAAGGTTCTGTAATAATATCTCATTAGATAAACATAACTCACTATCTACTAAACTCAGGCGTTAAGGGTGTAGTTGCTAAGAGATAGAAGCATTTATTATCTAATAATTTCTCGAGGATGTTGTTATATTGAAGCTTGTAAAATTGTCTTAAATTTAAGAAAACATGACATTATAAGTGATAAAATGCGTTTACTTACCGAACACCGTCTGAAGTTCATTTGAGATTGGAAAGTGATATCCAATTGATTAGAAAATATTATGCATTTATCAATAATACATATGGATTAAGGGTAAACAGCGATTGACATTACATACCGATGTGTATAAAAATACCATTAATATAATTTCTATTATTGAGCAACGTAAGTACATACAATTTTTTTTGCAACAACGAATGCCATATCGTTAAAAGCAACGTCACAATCTCTTTCTGTAATATCTAAAAATAAATAGGGTTTAAGATGGCAAGGAAAAATAAATACCCTTACAAAGGTAAAATTTACACAATTATTTCGGTTTTCTTAGTAAAGTATTGTTAATCACTCTATTAAGATGTCATTGTATCAAAAGTTGATGACAGAGTGATTAAAACAAACAAGTATTATTAAACTACAGGAATTCGGTACTTCAAGATAATAGAAAAATAAAGATATTTTACACAATTTTACACAAAAACAAATACATCGTAATCGAAAGTTTTAGAACATTAGCAGAAATTGTTGTTAAATCAAAGTAAAATTTATTCTAGTATTTATAAAATAATGTAAAAGATTGTACATTAAAAGAAGCAAATAGGTGAGTTATGCGCAAAACTGCAATACATCCAGATATAAAAATAGTGTATATTCTTGTCATTATTATTCGAAACTTATCAAGTCGAAACTACCATTTTAGTGCTCGATACAATATTGATTATGTGTTCGATAAATTTAACAATTTCCCATTTCAAATATATTATAATTATGATGGTTGCGAAAAATACAAAAGATAAAATAACCGGATGCTTAAATATATTAATACGCATAATAATTAGAGTAGCCATGGATATAATAATAATCAATACTGAATAATAGAATATAGACAGTATTTTGAACCGAAAAAGCCAAATCTGCTATTATTTCCAGGCGTGTAACTTCTGGTCTGTAGATTTCAGGTTAAAATACCCAGTTGGACATATTGTTTAAAAGTATTTTGAACAGAAAAAGCCTAATATACGAGGATAGAAGATAGATGATGAACGATAAAGGTTATATACAAAATCATAGAGCACAGATGATGGGTGTTGTATAATAGAACACAACTGATATAGAATGGATGACAGAAGATAGAAGTTTTAGAGGATTAGTTCTGAATGATATAGAATTGATGATAGAGGATAGAAGATATGAGCATTAGAGGATTGATGATGGACGTTAGAAGATATATGGTAATGCATGGAGCACATAAGGTGGATGACAAAATTTTCTACATCAATCCTGTAATGCTCCTATGTTCTATCCTCCATCATCTATTCTGTCATTTATATCATTCAACAGCAATCATCTGTGCTCTGTGCTTTTGTATATACCTTCTATCGTCCATCATCTATGTTCAATCATTCAACACAATTCTCTAATGCTTTATCATCTATCTGCTATCGTTTACCATCTATTCTATATCATTGATGTTCTTTCATTCCGTAAATAATTGATCAAAACAAATCTACACAACGAAGGTTACACGTCTGGAAACATCAGATAAGGCTCATTCTGTTCAAAATACTGTTAATGATGTCACACTCGATACCTTAACCTTAAATCTACAGACCGGAAGCTACACGCCTGGAAACATGACATTCAGCTTTTTCAGTTCACAATACTGTTAAACCATACCACACTCGATATCTCAACTTAAAATCTACAGACTGGGAGATACACACCTGGAAACATCAGATTTAGCTTTTTCAGTTCAAAATATTTGTAAACGATATGTCGCACTCGAATCTTATCTTAAAAATTTACAGACCGACAGTTACATGGCTGGACACAACAGATTTGGCTTTTTGAGTTCAAAATAATTAAACGATTTGTCACACTCGATATCATAACTTAAAACCTGCAGAAGGGGAGTTAATTGTCTGAGAATATCTGATTTGGCTTTTTCAGTTCAAAATGCAGTCTATGTTCTCTCATTGAACACCAATCCTCTATTATTATAAACGATACTCTAATTATTATGCGTGTTTTAATATACTTAAGCATCCGGTGTTATTTAATAGAATTTCTATATTTCTGGCAACCATCATAATTATAATATATTTGTAATGGGAAATTGTTAAATTTAGCAAACACATAATCAATAATGTATCGAGTACTAAATTGTAAAAATGGTGGTTTGCATATTATTGTTCTTGATAAATTTCGAATAATAATGACAAGAATATATACTCTTTTTATATCTGGATGTGTTGCGGTTTTACAGATAACACACCTATAAGCTTCTTTTAATGAACAATCTTTTACATTGTTTAATAAATACCAGAATAAATTTTACTTTCATTGAACAATTTCTGTTAATGTTCTAGAATTTTCGATTATGACGTATTATATGAAAATGTAAACTTTCACCATTAACACTCATAATAAAATACTTATCTTTTTTGGGATTTTTTAATGGTGTACTTTAAATTATACAATCTAAACGTTTCGATAACACTTACAGTTATCTTCGTCAGTAGTAATGTTTGTTAAAAATTGTTAAAGATGTAGTAAACAATTTTGTCAAATTTGAAAAATTCAAACAAATTTTTCAAATTTGACAAAATTGTTTACTACATCTTTTAACAATTTTTAACAAACATTACTACTGACGAAGATAACTGTAAGTGTTATCGAAACGTTTAGATTGTATAATTTAAAGTACACCATTAAAAAATCCCAAAAAAGATAAGTATTTTATTATGACGTATTATGTTTTTGTGTGAAAATAGCAAGTTTTGATATAATAACATCTTAATAGAGCAATTCGCAATATACTACTAAAAAAGCTGAATCATTGTATAAATTTTCCCTTGCCATCTTAAACTTTATTTTTATATATTACAGAAAGAGGTAGGTTGCTTTTAGCGATATGGAATAAGTTGTTTCAAAAAAATTTTTATGACCCTTAATCCAAACATATCATTGCTAAATACATAATATTTCCTAATCAATCGAATTATCAGTTTTCAATCTCAAATCAACTTCAGATGGTGTTCGGTAAGCAAAGGCCCTTTATAATTTATGTCATATTTTTTAGATTTAAGAAAATAATTGTACAAGCTTCAATATAATAACATCGTCAAGAAATTATTAGATAATAAATGCTTCCATCTCTTAGCAAGCACACCCTCAACCCCTGAGTTTAGTAGATAGTAAGTTCTGTTTATCTAATGAGATATGATTAGAACACCACACATTCCAACACCAAGCATTTATTTAGTCCATCACGGCAAGTAATTCATATATGATAAGTGTAGTTCTTTCTTTAGAATGTAGTTTGTAACAATAATATTACCATTGTCGTGTGTTTATTTACCCCTATGCTATCATTCCCCATGTGTAAACACCTACGCAGCCATCTGCATGCAACCACCCGCGTGCTGACATCCCCCTGTGCTTACCCTTATGCACCCATCAGAATGCAACGACACGCGCAGTCACCCCCTGCTTAACCCATGCAGACATCAACATGCAACCATCCACACTTAGTCATCCTCATGAGCTTCCCGGTAAGCAACCACCACCATGCCACCATCCCCTTATGCTTACTCCTACGCAGTCACCAGCATGCAACTGTCCGCGCAGTCATCCCCTGTTTACCCCCATGCAGACATCAGCATGCAACCATTCGCACACATCCCTTATGACGTCGCTCTTAATGTAGTTAGCCTCCATCACCAACACCACCAGTCAAATGCGAATGCGCATGCGCAATGCGTGGTCACGTGACTAGAAGAACGCTTCTGATTGGCTGCGCGGACCAAAAATAACTAGAACGGACCTTGGAAATCTATAAGAAATAACATGGGATTCTCACTATGGGGATCACGGAAATGGTAATTAAGGGACCAATCAAATGATACGAAAAGATCGATGGTGTGATTTATGTTTTTGAGACATTTGAAGAAATTTGAATTTTTGAAGTTTCTATTTTGTTTTTTCTAGCGTTATTATAAATACTAGAGCAAAATACAAAAGCTTCTTCATGGCAACTTGTTACGGGCTTTAACATGGAATAGTCAGTTTTTCAATAGGATGTTTCTTATTTTTATAGCCATCATCAACTTATTTTTTTAAATACGGTCCTGATATTTTGAAAACTGATTTTGAAAGGTTTTGTCTTACATATTCAGCAATGTATCATATTTGTTTGGCTGATCGCGTTTTGTAACGTTTATGGACCATCATCACGAAATTTTCAAAAACGTTTGTTTAATTAACTTTCCTTTGTGTTTAATATTTTATAAAATAAAAGTACTAAAATAAAATATTGTTAATTATGCAACTTAACGTAAACTAAATACTTGTAAAATTAACATTAAAGTTGAAAGTTCTATCTACGACATCATAGCAATGATGCGATGTTCTAAAAAAGAATAAATAAAAACAGACGGCACGTTTAGGAACTTGTCAGTTAATTAAACAGAATATGGTGCATTTAAAAAGCTTCTAAACTCCCGTGAAACTTGCAAGAAGAAAAAGCACATAATGTTTTATTAGCTGTTATGGAAAATCCAGAAATTTCTAGACGACACATTGAACAAATAATTAGAGCGGCCCATTCTACTGCTCATTTTATCGTACAAACAGGAAAAATACGTTGTTTAAATTTGGAATTTCTCAGGGACTTCGACAAGGGGATTCAGCGAAGCGCAGAGAGTTCTGTGTGTGGTATACCAGGCAATGTGCAGATAATGAGCAATTTCCATATAAAATCATTTGGTCGGACGAAAGTCAGGTGACTAATAATGGAATTTTCAATAGAAGAAACCCTCACTATTGGACGAAAGAAAATCCTAGAGTTTATAGAGTGCACAGACACCAACACCGTTTCGGTTTTAATATGTGAGCTGCAACATTCGGAATGCGAATAATAAGTCTATTTTTCTATAACGGATCTTTAAATTCTGAACATTATTTTTATTTTATTAGAAGCAGCTTTAGCTGATTTACCTCAAGCTGATATTGAAGATTATTGGTTTTTACAAGACGGTGCTACAGCACATAATTCCAGAACCGTCTAGGAACATTTAACCGCAAGGTTTCCATCAAGATGGGTTAGAACGTATTCGAGAGTAAGATGGCTAGCGCGATCTCCCAATATAACACCACATGGTTTTTTTCTCTGGGGATATCTCAAAAATGATATTTACCGACACGATATTGAAAAAGAAAATCAATTTAGGAACTTAGTTTTCGAAGCATTTGAAAGTATTACGCCTCAAATGCTTCGAAATGTTTTAAATTCAACTGTAATATGGTGTTATTTGTGTTTGGAAAATAATGGACAACTTTTTGTAAGTAAGTAATTCTTACTTTAATTTACACTAAAAACAAAATGAATTAGTAGTTTTTCCTCTTACCGTCAATTTTTTTTTGACATTGCCTTCTAATATTAAGAAACTTTATGATTGTGTGTGCAATAATCATACGAGAAGGTTACTGCATCAACTTCTTGAGAATGCAGGTCTGTATTAAAAAATTTCGCGGTGATGGTCTATAAACGTGATCAAACCATCAAATGAGATACATTGCTACATTTTTAATAAAAAACCATTGAAAATCAGTTTTCACAATATCAGGACCGTATTTAAAAAAAATAAGTTGATGATGCTATAAAAATAGGAAACGTCCGCATGAGAAACTGACTATGCCATGTTAAAGCCCGTAACAATTTGTCATGATGAAGAAGAGTTTGTATCTTGGTAGTATTTATAATAATGCTAGAAAAAAATAAAATAGACATTTCAAAAATTGCAATTTTTCAAATATCTCAAAAACAAAAAATCACACGATGGATCTTTTTGTGTCATTTCATTACACAACCTTTTTCCCATTTCATTGTAGTAGTATCTATTACTCCTTCCGAAATCCCCATGGTGAGAATCCTTATCTTGTTCACAGTATATATATATATATATATATATATATATATATATATATGTATATATAAGAAGAGCCTGACCAGGTAAAAATGCAACCCAAATTACTTTTACTAAGATAGCATTGTTTTTTGGTATTTAAAGATTGAATCGGGAGTCCAAGTAATAATCAATAACTTAGTAATAATGTCAAGCTTATGGAGCTGTAACTCCAGATTTGTTACGTATAGTAAGGCGATCAATCATGAATCGAATTGTCAACGTAACGACGGAAGGCATTTTGAGCACTTACTTTAAGAATTTGTTAAGTATTTGTACCGTACCTGCATATTTCGTTTGTGATGTTATTAATTTTTTCCGTCATATTTTGAGTTTTAACCAATTTTGACGTCTATCAGGATGAAGCTATCTATGTTTTATGTGCATTATAAAAATGCAATAGGGATCCAGTTAGCTTTGTAAATCGTATTTTGGGTTGCATTTTTACCTGGTCAGGCTCGCGATCTTATGTGAATAACCCTATATATATGTATGTATATATATATATATATATATATATATCTATATATATATATATGTATATATAGTGACGTGTGCATTTTGAATTTCGCTTTTTTGTCCACATTCACAACTTGTTCAGTAAATTTTGTGCAGTATACATAATAATTTACCCTAAATAAAACCCCTATGTTACGTCATTAACTCTTGTATATCATTCTTATAGTGTATTTTATAATTAAATTGTAATTTTGCATTTTGTGGTTATAAATAATTACTCAACTTATCATTGTGTGTCTTTATTTTCTTATTTCTACAGTGAAATTAACTTAATGACATAATTATATAAAAATCATAAAAAATTATGAAATCTAGTGGTAGAATTAGAATCTAACTTATAAGATATATAACACAACCTTTCCAAAAGGGCATTGAATTGAAAAACACGTGCTTTGAAATTCTCTGTTTAATTTTAATTAAATGACCCAAATTAAATGGGATATAATCCAACGCATTATTTATACTGAATAAGAGCTATTATTCCTTTCCAAAGAGCTTTCTAGGAAATAAAGTTTTTTCTCTCAACATATGTGTTCAATATGGCAAGTGAAATTTAATTTTATCTTATCTATGAAATTGATTTAGGACTCTTACTTTTCCTTTTATGGACTTTTCGGTACCATTTCTGTGACTACTGATAATATCAACATTCTGGTCACATCACTGTGATTACTTCGGGAAATCACTTAAACTATTCTTACTGAGATTACAATCACCTTTAATCTACACTGAAGATTACTTACTGTAAATGTAAACTCCATCACCGGTACACCTTTGGCTTTCATATGTCTCATTGAAGACATCAAAAAAGGTTTGCATACAATTATATTTACTTCACCTTCTTATCCAGGCAATGAATTTATGACAACTAATTATATACACCAATCTACTGCCTGTTTGCGTAAGTGGAGATTGTTTAGCTATTATATTGAACATAGTAATTTCAATTTAACCATTTAGTTGTATCAGTTGTACAGTTATCTATAATATTGAATATTGATTAAATGAACCAGTTCTATCTATAACATTTACTTATACATTCTATATCCATACACAGGTAACTTGTATATAATAACTGTTAACCGTTTTTTACTTATTTGCTTTGTAAGGTTACGTGGACACAATACAAGTAATTCTTGTATCGCTTGTAACTGTATTTGGTGTCTCAGTTTCAGATACTATTATCTATAAAGAACATTAATGTAAACTCTATTTTGCTTGTAGTTATCATTTATTTAGGATAGAAACTTTGTGCCACGAGCATTTATTTTTCTATATTATTAATTTGTGTCTTGAATAAAAAATAATTTGAGTAACAAGGTCTGATTTCTTTTTTTTATATTTACTAAATAAACGAATTTATAATTCCTGAATACCTTTCTTAATTTTATCCATCTGTATTTATATACGTGCTAATTAAAAATTTCTTCCAGCTCCCTTCTCTCTTTACTCCCTTTATGAAGTTTTAGGGTTGCAATTTAGAAAATTCATGGCGTCTACTATTACCATTAAACAGGTTCACTCTTACCAATATAGACACTAGTCTAGTGCAAATAACAAACCTTCTAACCAATCGTTATGTGGTATTGTAGAGGAGCCCTAGACCTTCAGAAAGATTGCAGACCTAATAACTATGTATACATGTGCATACACACACACACACACACACACACACACACACACACACACACACACACACACGCACGCACGCACGCACGCACGCACGCACGCACGCACGCACGCACGCACGCACGCACGCACCACCCAACACACACACACACACACACACACACACACACCACACACACACCACACACCACACGCACACACGCACACACACACACACGACACACACGCACACACGACACACCACACACACACACGCACACACACACACACGCCACACACACAGCACACCGACCACACACACACACACGCACACACGCACACACCGCACACCGCACACGCGCACACGCGCACACGCGCACACGCGCACACGCGCACACGCACACGCGCACACGCGCACACGCCACGCGCACGCGCACACGCGCACACGCGACACGCGCACACGCGCACACGCGCACGCACGCGCACGCACGCGCACACGCGCACACGCCGCACGCACGCCGCACACCGCACACGCACACAGCGAAGTGCAAAGCTGCAAACGCTTAACGTACATGTAGTCCAACTATTCGTGTGATTCTGTACGTATCAAAGCCGCGATTAGGCATATGTACATTTTATTCTGTATGTAAAACAACCCCGGCGGCCTCAGATAAGACATGCTATGACCAATGAGCTAAAATGTGGTTGCGCGTTTTGAAATTTTAACAGAAACAAAGTTAGCGTCAATGAATTACAATTTTGACCAATGCGCGTAACACAAACAGGACTAAGGTCATACTTAGGTTGATACCCAATGTATGAAAATACAATCACTATGGATTACGGATGACCGAAGAAGTTGCACTATGAACAAGCTTTGTAACCAAAATCAAAATCGAATAGAATATCTGGTATGACGCGTATTTAGAAACCTATTAACAGACTGAGATTTATAGAGCTTAGCGTTCAATGAATTACAATTTTGACCAATGCGCGTAACACAAACAGGACTAAGGTCATACTTAGGTTGATACCCAATGTATGAAAATACAATCACTATGGATTACGGATGACCGAAGAAGTTGCACTATGAACAAGCTTTGTAACCAAAATCAAAATCGAATAGAATATCTATTATGACTCTCTATTTAGAAACCTATATAAAAGACTGAGATTTATAGAGCTTCGTTCAGTGAATAAGGTTGATAATATTACTTTAAAGAATGGTAATGAAATGTGTTCATATACCAGATGGTTTCTATAAAATGTATTCTATTTTGTCTGACATCCTCCTTTATTGTTGCTGAAATGTTCGGCTTTCTTTGAAAGTGACCCTACAAATGAGCACACTAGTTTGACAAGTAAAGTATCAGTTTTTAGGTCATGGCTTAGTTTGTGAACGTAATTTTAATTTCTTTGGCTTCCCACAGGGTAAAAGCAAAGATGTCTTTAATTGAAAATTGCTGCTTAGATAAGAATTGGGCTGACGAAGGTATACTGGTAGAGTGTTCAAATAAACTCATGACTGTTGACAGTTTTTAGTGTTAATCGTGCTAAAAAACGTTTGGCCAAAAGTGGATCAAGTATCAGGACTGACAGTTTGTACGGAAGTTAATTCACATGACGTAAATTAATTGTTCTCACCTCCAAAGGAAATACCGGTAACCAGTGTTCTCAGCGAAAGCTAGCTAACAGGTTAAACAATAGTCGCAAGTCAGTTCAAGTTATGAAACAACGTTTGGGCATCAAATGGTAAACGTCAGAGGATGTTCGCAATTTTAATTGAAGAAGTGTTACGCCGACAATCGCGAGCTGGTATGTTATACAGAAGGCTTTATACAGCAGATAAGCTTCGTTTAATGTTCCAAGCTGAAAAGTATTTCACTCTCCTTCAGGCCGGTTGTGTCAGAGGAGATCTAATAAAAAAAAGAATGGATAGCATCTCCCGTTATTTCTTGCAACGGTAAAATTTCTTCCAGACTCTTACCAGACTCTCAACTTATAACAACAAACGCAGATAATGATGTAATTTAATTTGGATTGCTGTACAAGATACAGTTTACGTAAGTAAAGCGAAACATTTCAAAATTTGCAACAACTTCGAGACCGAATAGAATTGGTTTGCCCAGACATGTCCGAAAACTTAATCAGAAGAGCTCTTTTGCAATTTAAGACGAGATTATGGACAGAGAAATATTTGTTGTCTGCAACTGAATAAAATTGTGCATGATCTTGTTTTGTTATCTATTGATTGTTAAACAGGACGCATTTGTTAAAAACCACTCGCTATTAGAAGCACCTATTTATTATAATAAAATTTTAAATGATATACAGCATCAAAATTAGTTTGTGATATAATGTACAGGAGTTAATATTATTTAAATTAGAATATGTAACAAATACATCTCTATAAAGAGATTAGCTTTAGTATGGTAATCTACGAATACAACTACTTCATTAACCTATTATCTTGGAATTATCGCAGAATTTTAATACACCACTGTCTGTGCCAATGTGAAACGTGTCTAGAATAGAACTTACCGCGAATGAAAATCGAGAAACCGGAAGCTGAATCCGTAAAGTATAACTGGCCGGAAATGAGAAACACACGCTGGCCGGAATTACCAGACTACACATCTAAATATCCCTAAAACTCATACACGCCACTATACGCAGGAAATTGGAAACATGAAAATGTATGCAGATTCGTGTCGCGTTTTCGGCTGCAACACTGTTAATTATTAAACCTTTGTTATGTTTTTCCGTTACTCTGCTAATAACTAACAATCCGTAACTTAAACAAGCTGACATTTACTTAACAAACTTCGTTGATTTAACATTTTTTCCAGTTGGATAATTGTAATGAAAACCAAGTCTTATTAAATTACCAACTTAAAAAATAAAACTTGTAAAATCTTTTGAATTGTACATGGTAATTACGAGACAACTGTTGTATTATAAACCGCTTGCGGATGGGGTTGTACCAAACTTCACCCCAATAAGTTGAAGCTTCATCGCTAGAGGCGCGAAAACGTTCTGTTAATGTCATTTGGTTACGAGGTCATTTGAACATTATCTTAGGGAAGCGGAAATAGGCGTTTGACTTTTTAAAACCACTATTATTTTTGCTTAAACGAACTGCTTAACCTTTATTTTTCTTATTTCCTTTTAAATTTGTTACGCACGACAGAATCGCAATTGATTTTCTCGTTAAAATCTTTTCATACTAATGAAATTAAAAGAAAAATTTATACAAGAGAGAAAATGTTTGACAGTAAATTAAGCTCTATCGATTTCGCATAAAATTTATGATTATTACTTAATTACGATAAGTTTACTGATTTTTGTACATGAACAAATTGTTAATTAGACAATACGTTGATAAACGCTATATCTTTTAGGTGGATGTTTATAGCATATATGACTTCAAATAAGCCAGATATACAGTGCGTTCGTAAAGTAGGGGGTAAATTCAATTAAAATTCGAATGGAAGTTTAGGAAGAAAACGCCCGGACCCGTCGATTTTTATTTTCAATTTAGATTGTTTTACGTAAAAGTGAAATATACAGCGTGTATCAAGAAAAAGATATGACGCCATCGCCATTTTTTTAATATGTCAACCCTAATTTGTTATTCCAGAATTAGAAAGGGCACACCTTTTGACGTAAGGCAAGGTAGATATGGATGATGATAATACAGGGTGTCCCAAAATTGCGTCCGTAGTCGATACCTCCCTTATTTGATGGAATAGGAGAACAAAATTTTGAAGTGTAGTAGAAAGACCTGAGGCCAATATTTCAAAATTATGGTTAGAAAGGGTGTTTCATTTGTACAGGGTGAACCAAACATAGAATTTTTTTAATGGCACACCCTGTATGTTATTTCAAATTCAGCCATTCTTTTAATATAAAGTTCGATTATATTATACAGGGTAGTTTAGAAGATGTGGTCATTTTGAAGACAAAATCGTACCTAAATGTATCATTTCTAATAAGAAATATTCAAATGATTTTTTTAACAAAGTATATTTTGAAACACAGACAACATTTTGGTGTTAGGCCTAATTTAGTTGATTCCACTAATTTAAATTAAATGTTCGAATTGAGCACCGTAAACAATTTGACAATAGCCAAGGCGATTAACAAATGATCCTTGGGGAATGCGTGCTTTTAAATCTTCTCAATTTGACGGTCGTGTTGCGTATACTTTACTCTTTAAGTATCCCCACAAGAAGTAATCTATAGAGAATTTAAATCTGGCGATCTGAATGACCACTCAATTGTACCTTTTCTACCTATCCAACGATTTGGAAAAACTTCATCCAAATAAGCGCAAACAGGTAAAGCATAGTGTGGCGGCGCTCCATCTTGTTGAAAGAAGAGGTCATGGTGGTGCGTATGGGGCTCTTCTAAATCCGGATACAACGTTATTAGAGCGAGTATGAGGTCATTTTTATTTTGAAGATAGTCTAAATATCTTGCACCAGTGAGAGTATCCTCAAAGAAGTAAGGACCTTCTGTCAACTATGCCGCACCAAACGTTCAATTTTTGAGGGTTATGGGTGTGATATTCGATAGAACAGTGAGGATTTCGGTTGTACAATAACCACAATTGTATCTGTTCACATGGCAGCTTAAAGCAAATCTTGATTCGTCTGAAAAACATATTCTTTTTTCATGATTGACTTCATCATAACATAATTGTTGCATTTGTTCATAAAATTCATTTCGCCAATCAAAATTATCTTCCGACAGCTCGTGAAGTAAGCATATCTTGTAGGGACGGAACCTCTCTCTTTTCAACACTTTATGCACAGTAGCTCGCACCACACTAATATTATTAGCCGTGTCCGTAATGGTGGTATCAGAATTATATTGCACTTACAACACAATGTTCAACTGATCTTCTTCACTTATCGACTATCGGCCAGATTTTTTCATATCCCGAACATGTCCAAATCCCGAAGTTTAGCCTCAACTCTGCTTACCATGCTTTGGTTAATGGATGGTCGATCAGAGTATCTCCGAAATCAAGCATGCACAGGATTTTAATTCTTTCATGTTCGCTTAATTTCTTACAATGACAGTGAAATTTTCTTATTTTTAATGCTTACGATAATTTTTATTCAATATTTCCTTATGCAACCATCGTCCATATTTACCTTGTCGGACGTAAAAATATGTACCTTTTCTAATTCTGCAATAAAAAATGGGGGTTGATATTAAAAAAAAATAACGTCATTTCTCTTTCTTGACACCCTGTATATTTCACTTTTATGTAAAAACATTCAACTAGAAGGAAATACTTGCGTATTATATTATTACACAATACTTTTTCTCTTACATGAAATTACAAAATAAATACATTGCTACAACTATTAATAATATAAACCTATCATGATAATAGTACACATAGTAGATGTTACCATGTAAGTTAACACTATATCCTAATTATACACATACCAAGTTTCTATCGAATGGAATTCATAACCCCTGTAGTTCAGTCGGTAGAGTACTCATCTAGTCAACGAGACGACATGGGTTGGAATCCCATTCGGGGGAATCTTTTTATATTATTATATTATTTGGATTTTATTTAATTCTAAATAACTGTTATCGATTTCAGAAAAAAGCAGTAGATGAACAAAAATGGTAGTATTATTTTTTATGCCCGATCTACTGGCGTGGCCACTTTTGTTCCATCTCTTGTTATTCCAAAGTTATGATATAAACTTTTGTTTTTCTAAGTGGAAGGTATAGTAGGCTGTGCCTTTATCAGATGCGCGTTTGTTTAAGCTTTGTAACGATATTAGACATGATGTATTAATTATAAGTTATAACGATTTTATTATTGATTTACAGTTGGCCATGGAAAAAAATGAATTAATTATTATGGTTTTTCGCAGTTTTACACACTTGCCACAATAAATACAGTTTTTTTTTATTTCAAACTTTGATGAGCGAAAACAAGTTTAGTGGTTTTTCTTTTAAATGTTGTAGAATAGTTATTACTAGGAATACAACAAAATGACACGAATACAAATTTTAGACATTTTAATGCGTAACATATTGGATATACTAACTTCCTGCTATCTTCAGTTAGAACAAACTTAGATTTTTTAAGTAGCGGCAATAGTTGGCTTTGATATTTTTAAAACGAACAAATTTTTCTCTTTATAATGGCATAAGGTTCGCTACATTTACTTTGATGAATAAACGCGATACAGGAATTTTCGTATTATTGAGAGTGCCATGAAGAAAAAAATAAACAAAGTACTGGTGCTCATTATTTTAGTAGAAATTTGGCAGTTTTGTAACTGCGTAAATTAAATTAAAGATGTTTTCTAATCGCGACAAACTTAATATGTTGGAATGTTTTATAGTGTGTAACAAAAATAGTGTTCTTGCTGCCGAACGGTACCAACAATTGTATGAAAATCGGCGTCAACCTTCTCTACCGACGTTCTACAATTAATACAGAAACCTGAGGCAGTTTGGTTCCTTTTCTAAACCAAAGAGGGATGAAAACATCATTAAGGTGGATATCCAAATAAATGTATTGGCCTACGCTAATCAGAATCCTTCTACTTCGACCCGACAAATTTCAAGTGGAGTTGGTGTGTCGCAAACCACAGTCAGGAGAGTTTTGAAGAAACACAAATTTCACGAATATCACCTATCAGTAGGACAGACACTTCATTCAGGAGACCAAGCTGCAAGAATTGCGTTTAGTAACTGGCACATTAATATGATTCAACAGAATCCAGAGTTTCAAAATCAAATTTTTTGGACAGATGAAACCAAATTTACTAACTGCGGTATGTTAAATAGGCGCAATGAACATTTGTGGATGCAGGAAAATCCTAGGATACTTCGTTATAGGCGGCATTTCGTGAAAGACAGCCTCAAAGGAAATTTTGATTCAATGTTTGGTGCGAAATTATTGGATCGCGAATTCTTGAACTTTTCATTTACGACGAAAATTTGACAGCCCACCGTTATCTTGAGTTTCTACAAAATGAATTTCAAGATATGTTGGATATCTTAGATTTGGAAACAAGACGTAATTTACGCTGGTTTCAACACGATGGTGCTCCGCCGCCCAAGGAACTGTAAGTGAGAGAGTACCTAAACCAACTGTTTCCAAGTTCTTGGATAGGTAGTAACGGGCCGGTCCCATGGGCACCAAGATCGCCAGATCTTTCACTTTTAGATTTTTTTCTTTTTGATACTCTAAAAGATTTGGTTTATCAGCGAATTTATGCGATAAAAGAAGAACTACGTAACTACACAATTTAGGTGGTAGGAAAATACGGAAAGCTGTAAATTCCATTGTGACAATATGCCGCTTGTGTGTAAATAATAATGGTGGACATTTTGAACATTTGCTGAGATAGATTAATTTTTTTATATGCAATTACTTCAAAGTCGAAATTTAAATTTAATAAATCCTGGTTTCTCTGCGTTCTTGTTCTATTTGAGGCCCTAATTTTTAGGTGAAATGTTATAATAAACTGAGTAATTAACTTAACCGGATAAACATGTTTTTCCATGGTACATTCTGTTTTTGCTACTCTCAATAATACAATAGTTCTGTATCGTTAGAACAAAAATTTGATCTTTTTAAAAATGTCAAAGCCAACTACTACTGCTACTTGAAAAAATCTAAGTTGGTTCTAACTTAAGCGAGCAGGAAATTAGTATTTACAACATGTTATGCATTAAAATGTCAAAAAATTTTATTCGCGTCATTTTGTCGTATATATTCCTAACAATAACGATTCTACAACATTTAAAAGAAATATCACTAAACTTGTTTTCGTCTATCAAAGTTTGAACTGAAAAAAAAACTGTATTTATTATCGCAAGGGTGTAAAACTGCCAAAAACCATAATAATTAATTCATTTTTTCCATGGCCAACTGTAAATCATTAACACAATCATTATAACTTCGTTATTTTTAAAAATAAATACATCATGTCTGATATAGTTACAAAGCTTAAAAAAATGCGCATCTGATAAAGGCACATTGCATTAAAAAACACAAAAGTTTATATCATAACTTTGGATCAACGAGAGATAGCACAAAAGTGGCGACGCCAGTAGATCGGGCATAAAAAATACTACCATTCTTTCACCTACTTCTTTTTTCTCAAATCGATAATAGCAGAGTTATTTAGAATTAAATACAATACAAAATTTTAGTTTTTTTCAAATATCTGGTAAGCCATAAACTTTTTCCAACAACTAAAAGCGTCGTTAATTTAGGTTCATAAAAGTGCAACTCTTTCCCCATTTAACCGAATCTCTATCTCCTGTAGTTTCCAAGATCGATAAAATGAAAAATCTCATCTTATATATATATATATAATATAATATATATATATATATATATATTTAAATATTTGTTATAGTCCATGAACCTGTAATCACAAGGGAAAATTTGACAAAAATCAATATAAGAATTTTTCTAAGCCGATACCAATAAACTTATTAAATAAAAAAATCTCACTTTATATATATATATATATATATATATATATATATATATATATATATATATATATATATATATATATATATATATATATATATAATGAATAGGATTAATGGCAACAATTTGCTCGCATTATTAATTTGTTGACCCTTTGTTAACGCTGTGTTCCCTTCCTTAAGACAAGCTTCCTGATGTAATTTATGAAATTTCCGTATGTCTCCTTATAATTCTTCCTACTTCAACGATCTGGCGATCCTTATTGAGCCCTTAGAGAGAAAATAAAGTGAGATGGATATCAACGTGTTAGTCGGGGTGATGATTATGATTAAAATGCGTTGGTCACGACCACCACAAATTGGAATTATTCCGAAATTGTTCCATGAGAGACCCTATTCACGTGTAGGTGCTTTGTGTCTACATTTTACCAAATACAACCGTGGATCAACTCTTGAGTTTGTTTTACGCGATTAGCTTCAAAAGGAGTAAAAGTTCTTGGAGTTCCGGTGATCCATGCGAGGTCTATCACGGAGTACATTTCTTTCATATAAATTTTGTGTGCTACTCCTACGTTGTTCGTCAACTTCGAAAGCAGTAACGTATTACAAAATTCGACACAAAGTAGTAAGATGTTATTAAGTGGAGCAATCCGACGCCCCGAACAAAGCCAGCCAGAGTTTGTCTGAATTTTGCACTAATATTTGGCGGTTCACTTTCTCCATATTCCCTTATAGTACAAAGGCATATGTTCCAAACAATCGCACAACTAAAAATAAACCACTTTAAATGCTAACACCTATTGCTGGCGTGTAATTTATTGATAAGCCCGTTAGTTGTTTTCGCTAATCAATCAAACACAACGCGCATCTTTGTAGTTGTGCTGGGTTTCTTTTTTTACTTAAAGCTCAGTATATCACTAACGATTTACTAAAGACAGGAGAGTTGCTTAGAAAAAAACATCGTTACTTTAGTGCAATACGTCGTCCCTGTGTTTGTGCTATTACCCGTGTCCGTGCTTATGCGTGCGCGTGCGCGTGTGAGTGTGCCTGTGTGTGTGCGTGTGCGTGTGCGTGTGCGTGTGCGTGTGCGTGTGCGTGTGCGTGTGCGTGTGCGTGTGCGTGCGTGTGCGTGTGCGTGTGCGTGTGCGTGTGCGTGTGCGAGTGCGTGTGCGTGTGCGTGTGCGTGTGCGTGTTCGTGTGCGTGTGCGTGTGCGTGTGCGTGTGGGTGTGCGTGTGCTTGTGTGTATGCGTGCGCCTCTGCGTCTGCATACTGTGCATGTGCTTGTGCGTGTTTGGATGTATGTTAGTATCCACGGTAAGTACACAACAACAAAACGTGCGTACTTAAAATTTCACATTTTGCTTCTTTCCATTTCTCTAATTAAATTTTTGCAGAAAATCAGCGGCGATGAGAGTAGTTTTTGATTTTTATCAAATATTTCTGAAACAGCTGTATACTTCAAAGATATAAAAATACCAACACATAGACCATAAACATAACGATTAATTATGTTCCATGGAGGTTTTTGATATACGACACGTAATTTAGCAGCAAAAAAATTTTCTAAGGAACAATTTAAGTGATAATGGTTTTTCAATATCGGAATAACGATTAATTTTATATACAAATGTGTGGACATATTTCTAAAAGAAAATTTAATTTTTCAAGAATTTTTCTTTATAAAGTTTTTTAATATAAAGCATTCTAAGACTAAAAATTAATTAAATAGGATTAAAAATTGTATTATCGGTATTTTATGCAAGCGGGTGGCTCTGGAAAATTTTTTTAAATTAGTGTCAATACAACTATTAACGCCTATCTGATATGAAGTTTTAAACGACCAATTGACATAGATGATTGTTTTTACAATGTTGCCTATTTTCGTTATGAACGTATTAAAAAGGAAGTTTTATAATTATCCTAACAAAGTTATTATTAAAATTATTTAATTCCCTTTAATTTCCACTTTGTAGGTTGGCCGTGTGTTGTTTCACACCAGATATTTTAATTCCAAATTACGTAGAATATGTAGAGAACTTTATGCTTAACTCCGTATACGAATAAAATAGTAATACAAACTAGTCTTAGTTTATTACATAAGAAACTCGGTTTATATATGAAAAGCATTGCAACTAAAACCTTATAAACAAGAAGGCGTAGACAGAAATATTTAATAAAATGTATTACATTTTACGCATATGTGCACTAATAAATAATAAAGTTGACTCCTACATTAAATTATAATTATTTTCTCGCTTAGAAATTTTGAAATGAACAAATGCTTTTGTAGTGTTTTAACAAGTACGTCTACGATTTAAGATTACTTTTGAAAACGCTAGTAAAAGCAGAAATATAATAAAAACTCAGAAAATCAAGAAATTCCTTCGTTAGAGTAATATTGTGCTGAAATACTGTCTAGGTCAACCCTCATATAAATTTTAAATTGCGTTTGGCTAATGAAAATGCATAATAAAATTATTGCCGCCCTAAAATGTGGCATAATCAAAAAAAGCTTAATTCATTTGGAGACCGCAGAAGAGAGTGTGTCAAGTCTTTAATAGCGTAGGGTCTGTACGACACGAGTGCTTTAAATTTGACGTTACAAAGGATGTCTAAAATTTTGGAAACCAACACTAATAGCTAGGGACGTGGATTGCACCACGTATCATCCCTCTACCCTAGATCAAAGACCTGTAAAATGAGGTTTAATCTCTACAAAGCTCTTCTATATTAGGAGTTGTAACCTATTTAAATTATAATGATATGTTTAAGAAGCTCTTAAAATCAATGTAAGGTATTAAAGGAAACTTCGCTTTTTATTATATCTGCCCAATTTCAAAGAAAAATGTAATTATTTAATTTCCTTTTAAAGTATAAAAATAAACTTTTTTATAGCATTTACATTACTGGCTATTAAAGAAGTACGATATTTCTATTAATTTCATTTTACTGTTACATATGATAATATTTAAATATTGTTTTTAATTTATATTTGCCAATTCAGCAAGATAGGTTAAAAGGAGTACATAGACATTCTTTATTTAATATTGTTACAGAATTTAAATGCTTATTTGTTGGGTATTAAATCGCGTATTTTTTATTTATATTTCATACAATTGTCAAAATAAATTTATTTTGACATCTCAATTAGTTCTTAAAGTTATTACCATTTACCGAGGACGCGAACTGTGATTGTTATCGAAAAGTTTAAATTTATACAAATAGGAATATATGATTTAATACGATAAATATTTTAATTATGTGTTATAATCGTGAAAGTTTACATTTTCATAATTTATATCCTTAAACCTTACTTCATGGAATTACATATTTAATAGCACTAATGTTTTAAATACAATGTAATTCCACAATATATTTTATGCAATTATTTATTTCTCAACGTGTTTCAATACAACGAGACAAAATGTATGGGTAAGATAATAAGTAGTTATGGTAACAAATGATTAAGGTGAAACGGCAAATTTGATGTAAATTATAATTTTATATTTAAAATATTTGTTAAAGGTGAGTCTGTAACATCAACCTGTTGGTTCATTAAAGGTGGTTTCTGTTTGGGTTTACGTATATTGAATGCTCCCAAAACATCTAATTCGTCTTTTTTATTTACTATTAGACGTTTGGCATAATTTGATTTGTCTGTGTGTTTATATTTGTAACATCCAATGTGTTTTTTACCTAATATCCAAGTTCTTAGCTGTTTGCCCAATATAAACATAATTTCAGAATTTGCGGTTCAATTTGTAAATAATCGACTTCAAAATGTTAGTTGTATCTTTGGCATTAAATAAACATTTAAGAACATTGTTAGTAGGTTTGAAAACTAATTTGTATTTTTCATTCTTTTGTAATATGTGAGTCTGCTATTTTTCCAAAATATGAAATTGATATGTATTTATTTTCTGTCGGTTCTGTGTTAATTGGGTAAATGCTTTTGATAGATAATTTATATTCTTGATTTTTAATTAAAATGTCGATTATATTTGAAGTGTAACCATTTATTTGTGCTATTTGTTTTATAATTGATATTTCTTTATTGAAATTTGTTTGGTTTAATGGTAATGACATTGCACTATGTGCTAATGATCTACCTACAGCTAACTTATGTCTTTTATGGTGACGTGAATCGTTTGGAATTGTAATGCTCGCATGTATTGAGAAAACTTGTTCTGTGTATTAATTTTGATGTCTAAATCTAGAAAATGAATGGCTCTATTTTGTTCTTTCGCTAGTGCAAATTTTACGTTAGGATGTAAGTTGTTGATATTAATTAATAACTCATCAATAAAATTTGATGGACAATCAAAACATTCTAACATACCATTAACATAACGAAACCAAAATTAAATCGTACCACAAACATTTAATTAAACAATTTTATCTTCTACATTATCCAGAAAGATATTAACTAAAATGGGCGAAATTGGACTGCTCATAGTTAAACAATTTTTTTTGTAGATAAATCTTATTATCGAATGAGAAATAATTTTGATTAAGACAGAAATGAAATAATTGAATTAACTCCATTCGTGTAACTAACTAAAAATTATTATTACATAGAAAATGATTTAATAAACGCAAACATACCAGTAACATTGTTATGTAGTGATAATTTCACGTTTTGTAGTTTATTGATTAGTTTGGATTTGTACTTTAAATTGTTTGTTATTATGTGGTTTAGTTCGTTTGCCAAAATATGATTAGGTGTTTGGATGTAAGAAATTACCGATGTAATGGGAATATTTGCTTGGCAGATATTTATGAATTTGTATAGCATTACCGCTTGTGAATTCCTGTATAAAATTTGTTGTTTCTGTGAATCTATAAACCATATATTGTAGTTTTGTAAGCTTTGTTTGACATTCGTTTGAAATTGTGTTGTAGAATCTCAACTTAAAATTTCTAAATTTTCATTAATAAAAAACATGAATTTTCGGTATATTTTAACAACCCATTTTGAGTTTTATTAAAATATACCGTAATTTAGGTCTTTCGTTCATTCAGTTGTAAATATAAGAAAAAATTTTAATTATTTTTGCATTATAGCTATGCATTTTGGTGTAACTTAAGTGCATATCTTCTTAAGGGTATATACTTCTTAAAGGTTTATTCTCCCACTTTAAATTATTCTGCTCATATCTTTTGCGCACCGCTATATCATCATCCAATTTCAAAGCGTCCATTTTTGTTCACTTCCTGATGAATGTGGTGTTGTTAGGAAGCTTTTTCTTTGGTTTCCACCTAAATTTTGTGAAAGTGCCATTGATTTAATGGTAAGATATATTTTAACGCATTATACAAAAAATTAAAACATTTGCTCTTTGCAGGCACTTTCTTTTATTTTTACTTTGATTTACACTTTTATTACTTTTACTTTTCTGCTTTAATTACATTTTATTTTACGATTGCAATTTTGGAATTCAAAAATTCAAGAAAATGCAATAAACGGATTATTCCATTTCATGAAGATAAATTTATTAGAAGGAAAATTCCATTTATGGGTGTGGTTTACCACGTAGTGTTATTTCGAGATATTGCGCAATATTGATACCAAGATGACATCACCTTGGTTTGCATTTCCGCATTTATTTCTGTAATATCAGGGGTTCTCAAGAAGTATTATATTTAGTGACAGGTATTTATATCAATAATTTAGTAATTTAAGGTTTTTACAATTAGTTTTTAAGATATATTTTATATAATTCTAACTTTAAATATTTAATAAACATAGTGTGCATATTTTTTATTATTTTACATTTTGATAATATTTTTAGTGTAGACCTCGGTTTAGTTATTCCGAGCATTATTAAAAAATAACTTGGCGTCCGAGATCATTTTTATTAGTGTTACATTGTAATTTTTTAATATTGATATTCAGTGGAAGTAATCTAGCAGAAATTGTGGTAATTAAGCAAATCAAAAGATTGAACCACCCTACGTTAATCTACTGACTGAATCAAAGGCATTATTTGTGGTGAATGGTTTGTATCTCGAGTTAGTTTAACGATTTGTTACGAGAACATATTTACACTTATTTCTTTATTATATTATTTAAAACACTTTTTATATATTTTATATGATTACCATTACCATTTATTATAATATAATTAGCTTTTGAAATAATTACTAAAGTACTACCTTTATCTGTTTACACAGAAATTAGATTATTTTTGTTAATTTTATTCTTAACTGATTTTAGTAAATAATTGTAAAATCTGTTGATGTAAATTTTGTTCTTTTTCAAAGAAAACTCTTTAAGTAACTCGGTAATGTGAAATTTGGTATAATCATTATGATCATAATCAATGAATACTTAAATCCTTTGTTAAGAAATTCTAATTCTTTGTTATTAAACCGAAGATTTGAGAAGTTTACGAAACTGAAGATTGAACGAACTGTACAGATTTATGTTTGTTCTATGTTGATGCTGTTATATTTGGATGAACTTTAGAATTTCATTTCTTGTGTGATGTATTTTTATGTTTGATACAACTGACAGTTTGTCTAACATTGTTGTCAAGTATATATAATTCAATATCATGTATTTTATATAAAATTTCAGGAAATAAACATGCAGGTTATTTCTAATTCGAAACCACTTTTAAGCTTCCTTAAGCCATCTTCTTTGAACGTTCTTAATTGTCTTCTCAGTTATCGAACCTTTAGTTCTGGAAAACAAGTTAACGTAAGTAGGTACTAACTTTTTCTTTAAGCATTCTTGGTTAAACCATACATTTTGACTTGCTATTTCATGTTTAACCATGTTTCTTATACAGGGTGGCCAGGTTTCGGCCAGTGTATATTATTACCCATTTTAAGGCAAGCAGTCACTTTGTTGCAACGTCATAATTAGGGTCACGTGGTATCATTTTCAAAATTTTTAATGGGGCACCCTGTACATTTTTTCACTTCGGTAAGGATTACTCTTATGCTAATTCAGCGATATCTATTTGTCTTTTGTTCTTTGGTTTTGTAGGTACTTATCCGTGATAAACGAATTTCTATGAAGGTTTTTTATTTGAATAACAAAGATGGAAACCAACATAAAATAATTGTAAAATAACACTTTTGTTACAGTTGATGCTCCAATTGATTTCCACATTCATTAATGCAGTATTAAAATTGCTTGAATCCATTCCAGGTGTAACAGATCGGCAAGCAGCTCTGATTTTATTTTTTAATCATCTATATCGATAGGAGGAGTAACATACACCTTTTAAATATCCCCCAAAGAAAAAAACCTAACGGGGTTATATCTGGTGAACGAGCCGGTCAGTGTATTGTACCATTTATCCCAATCCATCTATCTTGAAAATGCACATCCAAATGTGACCTTACTGGCCGAGCAAAATGAGACGGTGCACCGTCCTGTTGCGACCACACAGTCGCTCTCTCATTTAGTGGAATGTCTTCATGCAAATCGGGAAGAATAATTTGGAGAAAATCTAAACACCTTTCGGCTATCAAAGTCCCGTCATAAAAATACGGCCCAATCAAGCGGCCATTAAACAAACCGCACCAAACGTTTGTCCCCCAAATGGTTTGGAAATACGTTTCTCGTACCCACCTGTGATTTTCAGCCGACCCGTAGTGACAATATGTCTGATAATTATACCGTTATTGTGAACACGGCTTTCGTCTCTTCACAATATTTTATTTAAAAAGAATGGGTCCTATGCGACTTTAATTGACATTTCAGCAATAAAATTGAGCATCTTTTCTGGTTCTGTGGGAGCCATTTAGATTTGATTTTTGAGATTGGCAATTATATATTTTGTGGATTAATTAATTGAAAATAGGAAACTTTAAAGTTGAATCTAAATCAGTTTTCCTGTAAATTTTTATAAAAGGTTTCGTTAAAATAAAATGTAGTAGATAAGAAAAGTTCGCATTTAAAGTGTAGGATGAGATCATTCCTTGGTTTGCTTGTTAAAGCAGGCGCTCTTGATGTTCGTTTTACTTATTGCGTTTAAGTAATTGACGCCGTTTTTCTGCCGGAATATAGTATTTCAATCTATTTAGTATTAAGTAATTACCGTTATCGCTAAGGGAATAAATCTGTGGAGGACAATTTGCACTTGAATCGTGTACGCCGCAGTGTCAGCAGTTTTCTTTCAAGTTAAAGCTTAGGTGAGAAATGTGGTGTAATATTATGGAGTAGGGGGTTTGAGCGGTGGATTGTGCGCGGGGATTCTTGATCTGACTTTCGTGAGTAAGGGATGTGAAGTTGGGACTTGGGGCGTGCCTTTTTTTTCGAGTACCTGGAGGGCCGAACCTTTAGGAGAAGTTGTTTGCAACTAAAGCACCAGTTTAGTGGATATTTGTATAGACGTTCATCCCTCCTGGTTATTTCTTTTGAGGTCAAATAACGAACGTTTCACAAAGGGAAATGCATCTTGGTGGTGAATTTGGAGAAGCGCTAAACGCGGATTTCTATTTTCGAATAAAACCATTGTGAAGGCGCAACGTTTTGGTTTCCCCCCATAATAATATCAGCTGCAGCAGACGAAATTCTCACTGTAAATAATTTGTAAATAGACATTTTTCGTTTTAATATTAAAAAGACTTGTAAATGGAGCTACCGAATTAATGGAACCTTCAACAGATAGTGTGTAAATATCTCGTGTGTAAAAGCGATTTGTACTATATAACGTCCTGGCCAATTAACGTAAGCGTATCGCTATCGAAATTTAAAACTGGAAAATTGCCGCATGGGTTTGCCTTGTCGACTGAGAACATCAGCAGGTATCCTGAAGCCGTTCACTCCCGTATTTACTTCATTGCTACCTGATGGAGACGTATTCAAGAGTTCTGTGTAGAAGGTAACTCAATATTGTACGTTATTGTGATTGCTTTATCATAACCTTGTATGTAAATCTGGTGATATTATTTGTTGATGAGCGAATAAATGCAGTCGTTTTTTTTGGTGTTATTTTTACGGTAATTGACGCTCTCACTTAAAAGCTTGACGAACTGCTTTTATTTGCGCTCTCTTTGGTATTTTGTTTTTTTATTATATAATTAAATGTACTGCAAATTTACGTATATGAAATTCTCGCTTGGTGAAATTGATTTTGAGTGACCATTTGGTTACGTAATGTTTTGAATTTTAACCATATTTTGGTAATTTCATTTCCATAATTTAAAATTAAGATCTGGTAAGCTTACAAGGTTGACCTACTTATGCTCCCATATTCTAGAATGCAAGATTTTAAATTCACCGTAAGCAGTGTAAATTTATGTATCTTGTGTGTTTTCTGATATACGATTATTCACGTAGAATAGATGAACAATTAACTGAATTTTATAGTGTTATTTGTGATCTTCTCCCGACCAGTGAAAGCAATAATTTACGAAAAGTAGTGATTTAATTATTCAAACTGAAGAATTAATTGACAGCTAAATTTTGATTTCAATTTTATTGATTCATTTTAAAAGTAACCAGTGGTAATTTCCTACGATTGAAGCATTTAGTGTCATACAGTTCTTTTTGAGTTTTATTAAATATTTGGTATTGTTTAACGTAACCGAATAGAGGAATTTTAAATGACGTTTATCTAGTTTATGTCTAAATTATTTTAGCTTGGAGTTCAATTAACGACAGAGCTTTGGAGTTGAGTAGTATTTAAATTTGAGTTAATAAGATTCAAGCATAACATTTAACGTTAATTATTTTTTTTATTGTGTTGGAGTTATTTTGTTCACAAGCGTTGGGGGTAACGTAATGAAATATAAAGTTAAAGAAGTCATTGAAACCCAACAGCTGATTTGCGCACACGCTGTATTTGAGCGTGTTATTTTAAGATTTGTTCTAGAGCTAAAGTTTCGAAGCATCTCTGACGTACACCTAGAGGAGCCAACTTAAGGTCAGTGAGTTCTTTTGCCTGTTGAAGACCGATTTATCTACGTGTGCCCTTACCGATATCGTCTTAATAACAGTTTGGCACCCTTTACTTAATTTTATTCTAATTACGACGCACCCTTATTTGCGACTTTCGACAATACGACTAACCACCTTCAGTATTTTTAAATTCAAAAACACGCCCACGCCCTCTGTCCCACCGAGCTACTCCGGTGCACTCTAATTATCAGTTACCTGCCGTTTTAGTTTCATTTTCGACCGAAATAAAATCATGCTACACATCTTATAGTAATCACAAAACCATATTAAATTTGGTATTTCTGTAATAAAAAACACAAATTAGATGTCTTGGAAGCATTCAAAGTGTATTGACATAAACAAAAAGTATCTTTAATGAACGAACAGATTTATCTTGTAGACTCACCTTTAACAGACATTTTAAATATATAATTATAGGTAATTTACATCAAGTTTGCTGTTTTACCTTAACGAATTGTTACCATAACTACTTGTTATTTTTTTTTCGTATTTGTGGGCCGAGATTTAGACACAAACGGAAACGTTAGACATCTCTATGAGTATCAACTACTAATGGTTATTAGCACTACCAGTCACTAGAATTTTGACCTAATAAAGGAGTTCCACCTTTATTAAGGGATCTTTAACGTATTACCACGGGACCTACAGGTTTACTTTCTATTCGAGAAGCAGTGCTTCAGTTTTTCTTTGTTTTTTATAAAAAACAGCTACCTTGGTCAGGTTTGAACCCGCGCCAGTCGGGCGAAAGACAAGCACTCTAACCATTCTACCACCGAGGCAGCTAACCAGTCGTTATTATTTCTCTTATATATTTTCTCTTAATAATGATATGTTATATAAAATAAATGTTGAAATTATATAGTATTTAGACCATCAGTGCTACGTTCATAATATTGTTACAGTTCATATTTGCAATGTCTGATGAATATTTTGCTTGTATTATTGTCTGTCTTGTAATGTTCCTATCTTTAGCTTTAAAACACAAAGAATCTTCCATTTTCTAATTTTTTCATACTAAATAGAATAGTTAGGATTTATTCTACTGAGTGCTCATCATTGATGATACATAACATTATTTTTCCGTGCGATCAACTTACTCTTACAACATGCTTTTCAGACAATAGATTTGTAGTAAAGTCTATAAATTGGCATTTTCATTGTGCGCACGTCACTGGTGTAAGCACTATGAGAACAACTGTATATCTCCAATTGTATAACTCCTAATTGGAGTTATGTTAAAATATAGTTATAATGCAAGAGAGTGAATATTGTTTCCCTGAGCTCCAGTAAAAGGTACCAAAGAACGCGTTAATATTTTGTTAAAAAACAAACAACTTTAAACAAAATAATAAAGGAAAAGATGAAAAACTAAAAAAACATTACATACGTCTGCACAGATCTTAACTCTAAAAACTTGCCATTTTAAAATAATCTTCTGGATGATGATCAACCTAAAATAGAATTACCAAAATTACTGACATGAATTACTTAAGAATAATAGTTTTCCTAATATTTTAAAGATTTATAAGAATACTAATTATATGATTATTTTAGGTCTTTTAGCCTTGCTTAACTAGGTAATTAAAGTAATTCGGAACATTTAGAAAAAAAAACAAAAAACAGCATTCACAACATGCAATTCAACATGGAAAGAAGGTTATAAAAAATAGTTTTTGTTCTAATAATTCAAATATTTCTAATATTTCTAATATATATATATATATATATATATATATATATATATATATATATGTACAGGGTGTCCACAAACCCTTTTTACAAAATAAAACTGCAGATTCTAGAGCTGATTTTATATCGATTTAACGTAAATTACCTTAATACAAAAATACTTCCTAAGAGAGCTGGACCTCTTGGAAGATGGCAGCCTAACATCGGTTTAATTCAAATATCTTCAAACTGGTTTCCCTTTGAATGATAGCGTTCTGTACATTTATTTAGTGGAATACGCCCAATCGTAAGGCGTGAATATGATTTTTTAGTTGTACTCATAAGCGGCTCGTTTGGGAGGGGCATTGGACACTGTTATTCATAAGTTTCATGTTTTTCAAAATTTCGCAATTTTAACATAAAATTAAAAAAAATCGATTTTTTCAGAAATGAATTATACTCTTGTCTGGAGTCGCTACGACGTGCCGTTTTCGAAATAAATCGATTTGAACTTTTCACTTGTTAATCATACCCTTATAAAATTAACTAACGAATTCATATACAATTATGAAAGATGGGTATGGGAAATAAACAAAATAAAAATTGCGTTAACGTGAACCTGCTCTCATGTCATAAATAAATAAATAAATAAATTTAGAAAGTAAGAAATAAACTCGGGTGAAAAATAATCGTTTTTAATATAAAAAAATGTTGCTACAATGAATAATAAAAAAAAATTCAAAATAACAACTGAAAGCATGAAACACAAAACTGAATCTACAAAAGATGCTCCGCTCCACATGACGACCATCCGTTTCTATGCACAAATTTATTGGTTTATGTAAAGATTGCCGAATTTATGCAAAAATTCACCTATTGTTCATAAATTCGTCGCAGGCATCCCGAATTCTTCTCCAAAGCTGACCGTTTCTATTGGTTGGGAATAAACCATTGATTTTAGATATCACCAAACACAAAAATCGCAAGGATTTAAATCTGGACACCTTGCTGGCAAAGCAACCGGATCGCCTTTTCCGATCCATCGCTCTCGGTAATTATTATCTAAAAAAGTACGAACAGTTCTGCTATGCTGAATCGGACAACCATCATGTAAAAACCACAAGTTTCGTCGAATATTCAGATTAATATCATCTAATAAATCCGGTAAAGTATTTTGTAGAAAGTTGAGATATTCCTCGCCGTTAAAATGATTAGGCAATTCTACAAGTCCAAGCAAATTATCACCAAGAACACCTATCCATACACTAATGCTAAACCTTTCCTGATGTTTACTTTCCCTTATGGCATGCGGGTGTTCATCAACATAGGAGTAGTAGTGTGCATTGTGCATATTAAAAATTCCATCTTTTGTAAAAGCGGCTTCATCACAAAACAAAATATTAGAAAAAAATCTTGGTCTTGATTCTCTTTATTTTGCATCCAATTGAAAAATCAACACGAGCAGGAAAATCACCTGCTTGCAAAGCCTGGACTTTTTTGAAATGAAAAGGATACAAGCCTTCCTTATGTAGAATGTTCCACACAGAAAATTTTGACACATATACATTGCAGCCAACTTTCTTACGCTTATTTCGGGAGTGTGCTCAATTTCCATTAAAATATCATCCTGATACTCTTCCATTACATCAGCATGTCTTCCCGTTTCATTATTTTTAGGAATTACCGATCCTGTTTCCCTAATTCTTTGAAGAAGAAGAGTAAATGATTTAGGAGCAGGATGTCTTCTACCTGGAAATTTATCTGCATATCTACGTGGTGCTGCCCGAACGTTGCATTGCATTTCGCCGTGCACTAAATTGATATCGTCATATTATTCGTTACTAAACGAAACCATTCTAACAATATTCAACTTTTTGTATTTACAGTAATGTCACTAAACAATAAAAAATCTTTCACTTAAAATCTATTTGACACTTCAACCTCAACTAGTATCTGTAATACTAGTTATTTTGACGTTCACGCAATTGTTATTTTGTTTATTTTGCACAGCCATCTTTCATAATTGTAAATGAATTCGTCAGTTAATTTTATAAAAGAATGATTAACACATGAAAAGTTCAAATAGATTTATTTCAAAAACGGTGCGTCGTAGCGACTTCAGACAAGAGTATCATTCATTCATGAAATAATCGAATTTTTTTAAATTTTAGGTTAAAATTGCGAAATTTTGAAAAACAAAAACTTATGAATAACAATGTCCAATGCCCCGCCCAAACGAGCCGCTTATGAGTACAACTAAAAAATCATATTTACGCCATACGATTGGGCGTATTCTACTAAATAAATGTACAGAATGCTATCATTTAAAGGGAAACTATTTTGAAGATATTTGAATTAAACCGATGTTAGGGCGCCATCTTACAAGAGCTCCAGATCCCTTAGGAAGTATTTTTGAATTAAGGTAATTCATGTTAAATCGACATAAAATCATCTCTAGAAGCTGCAGTTTTCTATATATATATATATATATATATATATATATATATATATATATATATATATATATATATATATATATATATATATATATATATATATATACACACACAACGTGTCCCAGATAACATTTCCAGCATGGGGATCTCGCTTATTATAAAAGATACAGATTTGGTTAAATTAGATTAATTACTCCTAAGGATTAGTGAAATTATAGGACACTCTCCAATTTCCAAATTTCCATGTATTTTAAGACTTATGGCAAGAAAAAGAAAAATGTCAAATTTCTTTTTCTTGTAATATCTTTTTTGTTACATTAGACATATAAATTTTATTTGAACTTTCTTAAGATATTTTTTATGCAGAATTTAAATATCAATTTGGATTTTTATTTGCACTTTCTATTTTTTAGTTTCAACCCCTAAATTAAATTTTTCTTATGGGACGACAAGTCGGCTTTGAAATAATTGATCGTGTTTTTTTATCGTCTTTACAATGATATAGCACATGAAAATTAACAAAAATGTATTTTATTAAAGACTGACGTGTGTGTGTGTGTGTGTGTGTGTGTGTGTGTGTGTGTGTGTGTGTGTGTGTGCGTGTGCGTGTGCGTGTGCGTGTGCGTGTGCGTGTGCGTGTGCGTGTGCGTGTGCGTGTGCGTGTGTGTGTGTGTGTGTGTGTGTGTGTTTTCTTGAAAATGTATTCAATGAGTCTATGAAGGTCTTACATTGCGATAATTTCAACTTTGATAGATATACATATGAATCTTACAAAATATTACGTGGTCAATACGAATATCGTACACTTAATCAAGTGACAATGAGATATCTGACCACAGACATATAGTTTTTGAACTAGATCTATTTTTACACTAAAGGTAAAATTGTTGTTAAAAGAAATTTTTGTTCATTTAATATTGTGCGATTTGAAAGTGCCCTTACGGACGAGGAATAGCTGTAGAGGAAAATTATAACGATTTTAATATGCGTTCAATACAATTTATGGTATTTTCCTGCATAATTTTGAAGACAGTTTTGCTAATGGTAAGTGATGTGCAAGAACCAAACAAAAGGTTATGAATACTGAACTATTGAAATTTGGTTTAGCTGTTAAGTCGGGCAAATATAAAATATATTTAAAAACTTGGCAGGGTTGTTACTCTAACCAAATGTCGTTTTTAGGAATTTTTGACAAGCATTTCCGACTTCCGGTTTCACCGGAAATGACCTTAGCTTTTGATTTTTAAATGACACCCCCTGTATATTTTTAGTTTTTCGGATTCTGGAGGTCATTTTACGGCCGATTGCATAATATTTATATCGATTTTTTTACAAATGTAATTTTAAAATTGAATTTTATTTTCTCATGCAGAGTGCCATGACCATCTTAAAATCATTCTACATACTTAACTCACTTCCAGAAAAATGCAAACTCACTCTTATCTTTGTTAACTTTTTTACTAGAACGTTCTAAACATTATTTTTGCCGTAGCTCAAAAAAGTTAAATGGAAGCATACCACTTTCATAAAACTACTAAATGCAGTATTTTAAAACGAATTTAATGACGTATAACACGTTTTGTCATTTTTACCCATTTTCGATTTAAAACACTTTTATTTTTATATTTACGTCTTACTCATTAATAAAATACACTTCCTATGTCACAGCACATCAGAGTTGCCATGAAAACAATAGGTGGCTAGGTTGCCATGGAAACACTATGGTAAATTTAAAAGTTTGACTGGTAATAATAAAGGTTGTTGTTTATTAACATAAATCTAATATTTTACTTAAAAATTAAATTAAAGTTTGTACTTAGTTTAATTATAAAATTAACAAAAATGTTTCCTAAGAGTGAGCAGGTTGATATACTTATTATGTATGGACAATGTGCCAAAAATGCAGCGGAAACCGAACGACTTTATCGGCAAGAATATCCTGAGCGTCTCCATCATCCTACAAGACAATACATTATTTACCTTATAAGAAAAATGCGCCAAGAACCAGATAATTTGCAACAGCATTTTATTATTAATGAACAAACGGAAGAAAATGTAATAGCATATGTCATTCAAAACCCCACAGCATCCACAAGGGAAATTGCCTTTGAATTAGACATTGGCGCAGAATCAGCAAGAAAGATCTGGAACAAACATGGATACAAATCATTTAAGTACCAGCTTCACCAACATTTGTACGAGGGATATTTTGTTAGAAGACTGGAATATTGCAACTGGTTCTTGGTACATAACGATGCCGATAATAGCCTAGCCAACTCTATTTTGTATTCTGACGAGTCGAGATTTACCAATAATGGAATGTTCAACCGGCAAAATACAAGATATTGGTCAACGATAAATGAACACCGAATGATGGAAGGTAATTTTCAAGAGACATTTGGAGTAAATGTATGGGCTGGAATAATTGGTACTCGTATTGTGGGACCGATTCTTTTCCAAGGGCATTTAAATGCAGAACGATATTTGGGTTTTTTACAACATGAAATTGAAAGTTTTTTGGAGGAATTACCGTTGGAAATAAATAATCAACACCTTTATTATCAACAAGATGGTGCGCCGGCTCACAACGCTATTGTTGTGAGAAATTACTTAGAAGAACGATTTGGAGAACATGTTATCACTACCCGTGGACCAATCCGGTGGCCTCCTCGTTCGCCGGACCTTACACCTCTTGTTTTTTTTTTGTGGGGCCATATTAAGGAGATTGTTTACCGAACACCGCCAACAACGCTTAACATCTTAGAAAACCGTATACGAGCTGCATTTGCTAGCATTACCCCCGACATGCTTAGGAATGTCGTAGAAAACAACGTTTTTCGTGTTAGGAAATGTCAAGAGGTGGAAGGGCAGCACTTTGAAAATTTAATTGGTGGTTAAAAGGCTTAAAATTTATCATTTAATTAACTTAAGACGTTCTATTGTACGTCGCTGTGAAATGTGAATTGAAAAGAACGGTTTACATTTTGAACAAAGTGTCTAATTTTATTATACTAGTGTTATTGTTATTTATTTATAAATCGTTATTGCTAAGAATTCTTATTAATTTCACAATTGTTAATTAAGTATTGTTACAATAATAAATAAGGGTTGTTAAAATTAGTGTACTAATTCACACAATTCTAGTGGCGCATTGACATGTGCCATGTTATCATCAAATTTTCGTCAACTTGGATTGTAGATATCAGTTTACAGTTCGATCGCCTTTTGGATGATTGACGTTTTAGAACTATAGAACCGCTAAACAGACCACCAAGATCGACTAATATCAGCTCGTTAAGAATTTATTTATGGGACAGACTATAGTAACAAATATACGATACACCAAATAAACACCAGAGATGATTTGGAACAATGGGTGGTTCAAACACGTTGATCTCATTGAAATTAAAAGAGTCACAACAGACTGTGCCAACACGCGATTGTTAAAGTGTTTGGAAGTTAATGGACATCGTTTTGAATATTTACTTAAACACTATGTACAGTAATTTTTCATTGTCAGAGAAATTGAAAATTTTGTATTTTAAAACCAAAATTACTACGTTAAAGAAAATGTATGATAGAAGAACATAATTTAAAAATTGCTATGTTAAACGCAAAACTAAACAAAATAAAGTCTGCAGTTTAAAAATTAAAACATTTTTTTTATAGGTATTGGTGTTATAATTGCAATTTAATATACATACTACGTTTTATATAAGAATGAAGTGATGTAAGTTTTTAGGAGTATACACAGCTAAAGTCATTTTCACGAGTCGGAGCAGTTGCGTCACTAATATTAATATTGTCAGAGGACGCCGACGTTGTCAGATTGTGAAAAATAACAGTTTGACAACTGTCAAATCTCAGCTTCAGGTGTTATGTTTATTTTATTACAATAATGACGGACATCAACAAAATATCAGAAAATATATGTTACGTCAAATGTTTAATGTCAGAAATGCTTGACAACACCGGACAGGATTGCCAACCTAAATCAGTTCTATCTGTATTCTCTCGTGCACAATAGGCGGGTTCTAAAAGTGGCAATGAAACAAAGTTAGATATGACGCTAATGCTCTGAATCGTTAAAGTTGGTATTGCTAACCTAAAAATATGTATAAGCAATCAGTCTGACAACACGTACACCTAACAACGTTGATTACCACGTCATTGATTTAGTAAGTTTTAAGCTATGACGTACAACGACTGGTGACTTGAATAGTGTATACTTGGAATCCCCCTGTTGCATAAAACCTCAATGTGATGAGAAAGCAGGAATGGATTTATTCCTACGAGTGAAAGGTTCCACCAATTATTATTTATGTGCCAGAATTCCATGGCTGTATGTTATGAAAATCGAAAACGAATTTAAAAATCGTCATCGTCATACATTTCAAAAGGATTGATTCTAGATCGAAGTTCTCGAATTCTCTGTACATGGAGTCTAACACCCCTTCTGGGCTGATTTATAATCACTAATTCTTCCGAATGGGACAAAAGTTACAACAACGTGGAAGTGGACGTTCTAAAAGTAAGTTACTTATCCTCTTCTAACCAGTTCTAGTGGTACCTATAGGTGGATTGGTATTATCTATGTACTGTAAATACTTATAATACTCACGTTAAAATATTTATTCAAATATAATCATTTGTTTTTTTATTTTTGCCATAGCAGTTTCTTTCACACCTTATTTACTTCCAATTTGAGAAAAACGGCAATTAATCACAGAAAAATGGATGATTAAGCTAGTCAATGATTAAGAAATCGCAAGGAAGTTGTTATCTCTTAATCAGGCTTAGTGAAACAGTTAATCAATGATAGGACAGTTTAATCGTTTGTTTGGGTAATGGATTGCTAACTTTATTAATCGACGAAAGTGAAACATATCACACATTTTAATGGGCTGTTAAGAAGTTAACAGATAATTATGATGCTAATCGGCGAGTTCAGATTATTTTATAAGCATATGCGACGATTGATCGTGTATATTAAATAGCATGTCATTTTTACTAACCTTTGCGTCACTCTTTTGTTTTAACGGAAGAAATCTCGAGACAAATGGTGAAGAAACCTACAACTCGGCCATAGAACTTTTCTTGTTCCTTATGCTGGGTTCCCCCTAGTAAACTACCCATGTTAATAGCTCAATAAAATTGTTAAAACTTAATAAAACCAACATTTTATTACACTGAATTACAATCAACTCTTTGGAATACGCCTTATTCTAACTTTTAAAGATTACGTCTTTTAAGTGACCGCCATCAACTCTAAGGCACTTTTCAAGATTGGACAAGAAATGATTCAAGACACAATGAAGCAAAACCTGACCTATTCGCCGGACTTCTCGAGCAATTCGGATTTTGAGCTCTTGGATGTTTTCTGGACGACGTGCAAAAACCTTCACCTTTAAATAGTCCCACAGAAAAAGTCTGGTGTAGTTACGTCCGGGGACATCGAAGGCCAATTTAAAGCCCCAAATCGTGAAATGAGTCGCCCATTAAACACTTCTCGCAAAACTCTTATGGAGTTTCTAGCGGTATGCTGTTGCTCCATCTTGCTGGAATAATAACGCATTATTTAGTAATCCCCTTCTTTCTAAATCAGAAATAAAAAACTTCTCCAGAATATTTACGTAACGTTCGGACATCACTGTTAGAGGACGGTTGTTCCCATCTTCAAAAAAATATGGACCAATGATGCCAAATGATCCTACCGCACACCAAACGATAACTTTTGGGTTATGTAGATTGTTTGTAATGATTTATTGAGGATTTTAGTTTGAAAAATACCTACAATTCTCTTTATTAACAATGCCGTTCAAATAAAAATTTGCCTCGTCAGTCATTAAGAGGTGGTGAATGTCTCCTAGTTGTAAATCTAAAAATTCTTGGCAAAAACCTAATCTGGCTTATTTATCTTGATAACTAAGATGTTGCGCCGTTTAGTATTTGTACGGATGAAATTTTAAAAATTCGATGTAGGGTCCCTTTTGATATTCCCAAAATAAGGGATTGCCTACTAGCAGACTTTGTGGGACTTCTCGTGAACGCAGTTCTGACTCGTTCAATAGTTTCAGGTTTCTTCAAGAACCATTTTCACACCTATTGTTGTTGTTAAATTGACGACGTTGTTGAACTGAATAATCCATGAGGATTAAAACTAAAGATTAAATTACGTGTCAAACCTAATCACTATTAACTAGTTTATTAGAAAAATGACGTTTTACGAAAATCAATTTTATCCTAGTTTTGTGACAGGCGTATACTCAATTAATGACATGTTGATTAAAATGCCAAAGGCCATAGAAGATAATGATATACACAAGAACGTACTGACTTATCTGATATAGAATCTATTTCAATATCAAAATTGGTAGTCTATTATGAGGAATCCAGTATAATAACCGAATTATATGTCCCAATGAAAAGAATAACCATGTGTGTTACCCATTTTCGATATTTTTACTGGTTACCTTGGTGATTATTGAACTTATCAAAAAACTGATGTAGGTGCCATGAGATGTATTTGGAAGAAACTAAAAATGGCAAAAGCAGAACTTAAAAATATTGGCTGATTTAGAAGATACGGGGGTAAAACGAAAAATTGTCGATTTTAAATTTATCCCCTGTATTGTTGTTTTACTAGTAATAGAAGAAAATGTTTCCTATGAAAGCTTCTTAGTTTGCTAAGCAGAATATTATGCCGCCCAAAAATCGTATCTACCGGGTCAAGTCAAAAAGTTATCGCATCCACTTTCTCATTTTAAATGGAACACCTTGGAACATTTTAGGCACAAAAGTTGCATTTTTAATTGTTTTTTCATACATATAACATTTAATATAGTTTATTATTTAAACCAGTGAACAATTTTAATTTTTATATTAAATCAGTAGTAGGCTATGCATTATGACGCAAGAAAATGAAAGAAAATGTGGTACGACGAAAGTACTCAAATGGCCCTTCATTGCAATCAATACATTTATGGCAACGATTTCTAACCGATTTTAGAGCATTAATAATATGGACGGGCTTTATTTTTCTAACTGTTGTATGGATTGCTTCAAGAAGCTGTTCTTGTATTTCATTGGTTCGTTTATAGGTCTCTGATTCTAGATGATCTCATAAAAAAATCTGCAGGACCCAGGTCAGATGAACCCGGCGGTCATCTAACAGGTCCATATGTTCCCAACCATCTATATGGGAAGTTTATATTTAAATATTCCTTGACTCCTAAGGCGTTATGGCTGGGAGCGCCATCTTGCTGAAAATATATATTAGTTCGTCATCACCCAAATTTAGAAGGTTAGTTTCGAGAATATTTAGGTCTCTTTCAGTATTCAGGTTTTCTTCACAAATTGTATAGACGAACCTGTGTGCTTTTAAAAAGCAAAATCAAATCTACCATGTCTGCGAACTGGTCTGAATAAATACGGGTTGGTGTTGACCCAGTATCTTTGATTGTGGCGGTTCGTACATCCATCATTTGTAGTTTTTGCCTTATCGGACCATACAATTTTCTTATAAAAATTGAGAATTTCGTTACATTTATGTAAAAACCAATGGCAAAATTCGATTCTTCTCTCATATCTCCGGGGTGCAAATATTGTGCCAAGTTTACTTTATATGGGAAGTAGTGATTTTTTTTTCAATATCTTGTGAACCTTGGTTTTTGACACCCCAACTGCTTTTTCTATTGTTGGTGTAGACGTGGAAGTTAGTACTAGATAACTTTTAGTGTTCCGAAGTCCAAACTTTATTTCATGAGACCACAGTACTACAAGGTGTGAATTTGAGTTTTTTTTATTACAGTCACCATTGTTGCACATTATTTTCAATTACTCACACTGTTATTTTGTAAAAATAAATTATAGTACCAAAATTTTAGTCACTATCTGTATCGGAATTTTCAGAATAGTTCCTCACATTAATTACCATCACATCAACTGTCCTACACTTTTTCACGTTTGCACCACTACTTTATAGTATTTTCTGTATGCTGCACACAATTAGACCAAACAATTCGGTTACATTGCTTCGTTTCACATTGCAATAACATTTTCGTCTTCATAACCATCTCATCCAATGTGTATATAGTAGCACCCTTTTGCAATTGCATTAAATTCCCAATGATACATGGCAATCGTAACACTTCATATCCATAGCTTCTAATTATTTCATCTACCTTATACCTTTTCTCTATTTATCGAGAATAATAAGTGTATAAAGTTCAGTTTTGAATAGTGTGGTATCATAACTAATACTGTTGTTTAATCTTCCAGATTAAACAGGGTATTTTAATAATGTTAATAATTTTGTAATTTTATATTTAGTAATAATAGAATTGACAATTAAGAAATGTGTAAAACGAATAGCAAGCAAAACTGTATATAGAGCAGGTTAATTATTGCGACAAATTGTGCTGATACAAAAGTGTGTAAGGTTGAAATTACACATATACGATATGCATTATAACTAGTAAGCACAAAAGGCGCTTAAAAGAATAAAACATGACCTACTAACTAGGTCAAATAATAAAACACGTCATGTAAAAACATTGTATATAAAGTGTAAATATTATCGAATAAATCAGTTCTTGAATGAATCTCATCCTTTATTCAATTACTCAACAGGGTTGTGAGGACTAGTCTACAATTGGTACGAGTGACGGCGTACCCTCACATTAAACCCCAACTAATCAATCTCTAATCAGAGAATTGAACATGGTCCTTCGAGCCAACAACATCGGCAGCCAGTAAAATTAGTCATGGTCCTTCGAGCCACCAACATCGGCAACGAGGAAAATTGATCATGGTCCTTCGAGCCAACAACATCGGCAGCCAGTAAAATTAGTCATGGTCCTTCGAGCCAACAACATCGGCAACCAGTAAAATTAATTACTATTGAAGACATCAACACCACCAGCCACATTCAATTCACCACCACCACCGCCAAAAGAAGTTACAGCAGCAAGTCTACCTCTGTAAACTATAAGGATTTACGCCCCTTATAGGAAAGAAGAAACATAACGACAGTGGGTAAGAAAATCAAGCTTTATAAATAAGAAACAACACAAGACTCAAAGCGAAAATGGAGAAGATAAACAAATTGGCCAACACCCAAAATGAAATTGGCAAGGCTATGGAGAAGATGTTTACAAATATGAAGAAAGATGCGGCGGCACGGAAGAACAAGGTGTACATTAATGAACGTAGCAAGGCATTGGAAACATGGTGGGAAGAAGCGAACAGCACACATATGGAAATATCCAAACTGCGGATAGACGATCATGACTACCACACGTCAGAATACTTTGAAAAATTGGGTAAACTATATAATCACATTAAGAACTATCTGGCAGAACTGGAAAAGAAGCTAACAACCACCTCGCAAGAAGACGATGGGGTCGATAAAGAACAAGAACAGCGATTGAAACGACAAGAGATCAAGATACAACAACTAGGTGCTCTATTACAACAAGTAGAAGAAAGATTGAAGAAAGAAGAAAACACGGTCCAACTTAAGTTATGGCAAGACAAGATTCAGCGCCAATGGACTGCAATTGAAGAACTGCACGAACACATCGAGGTACATGAAACAGAACATCAGGACAACTATTTTTCAAACAACGAGTTCGAGAAAACCGAACAATGGTGTGACCAAATTAGCATCGAACTCGGAAACAAAATACAAATGGTTGGAGATAAGGCATGCAGCATCAAGATGCCAGAAATAAAGCTACCTGTGTTCAGCGGTGGCTATGAAAATTGGATGACATTCCAAGACCTGTTTGAAAAAATAATACACTCCAACAAAACGGTGACAACAATAGAAAAAATGCAGTACCTTAAAAGCAACGTCACAGGAGAAGCATCAAAACTAATCCAACACCTTCAAATAGCAGAATGCAATTACAAAACAGCATGGGAAATTCTCGAGAGCAGATACAACAACAAACGGTTAATGGTAAAAGTTTTAATAGACAAAATTCTAGACTTTCCCACCATCCAAGAGCAAGATGCAGGTGCAATAAGGCGTCTGCATGACACCACTTATGAGTGTCTGGAAGCAATAAAGAACCTAGGAGTAGAAACAGCCTCCTGGGGTCCTCTTATTGTTCACATAGTAGCAAGAAAATGGGACGCAGAGACAAACAAACTTTTCGAACAATCGCTGAAAGCACCAAATGAAATACCACTAATGGAGGAAGTAATGGAATTCCTCAAACTAAGATTCCAGTCAATGGAAGCGATGTCCCAGGCAAGAAAATCACACCATACTACCACACGAGGACAGCCCCAATGGAACCCCCAGTGGCAGAATAAACGGCAAGCATGCGTCTACTGCAACCAATATCACAAGTTGGGTGACTGCATCAAGTTCAAAGGGTTGTCAACACAAGCCAGGATCACATTCGTGAGAGAAAACGTCTATGTTTCAATTGCATGGACCACAGTTCCAACATCAGATGCCACGCAATACGGCGGTGCACAACATGTCAGTACCCGCACCACACATTACTGCACCAGGAATACAAAAAACCTGCAACACACCAGCAAACAAAATCGGCAGCGCACGCTTCAACCAAAGAAGTTAAAGAAACAAGCAGCCCAGAAAATAGAAAAAAAGAAGTTTTATTAGCAACAGCAATTATCAGAATAAAGGACATCTTCGGTGAATTTCAAATGTTACGAGTATTAATCGACCCAGGGTCACAGGCATCATTCATTACAGAAGAGTCGGCACAACTATTAAAACTACCAAGGAAAACAGTACACGCCGAGATCAGCGGTTTAGGAGGGTCTACACCAACCAAGGCAACCTCAAAAATAAATATCCAACTAAAACCTTTACATCCAAGTACCTTCTCACTAACCACAGAAGTTATAGTGCTAAACAAGATCACGGAGAATCTTCCCATGAAGCAATTCAAGTTCGACAACAGCCAGTGGACAAACCAAATATTGGCAGATCCCACACTCGATAAACCGGGGCCAATAGATGTGCTTCTGGGAGCTGAAGATTACGCAAAGTTAATACTAGACGGGGTAAAAAGAACAGGCGACGTATTAGGTCAAAACTCAGAATTAGGATGGATTTTGTCAGGGCAGATCTACAATCCTAAAAAAGAAGAAGTGACGATAGTTAGTATGGTATCACGGGAAGAAGAAATGCACTTAGAAAAATTTTGGGAACTCGAGGAAATTCCAAGGGCAGTGGAAATGTCCCAACAAGATGAAGAGTGTGAAGAACATTACCAACGAACCACGGTGAGGAACCCGGATGGAACTTACACAGTAAAATGCCATTCAAAAAGATCCAGACACGTTGGAAAACTCAAGACCATTGGCAGTCGCAAGATTACTACAGCTAGAGAAGAAATTTTTAAAAGACAACAAGTTGAAGACAGGTTACAAAAAATTCATGGACGAATACCTCCAACTAGGTCACATGAAACCAGCCACCAACCCAAATGAAGACAGGGTATACATACCACATCAGGCAGTTGTGAAAGAAACTAATACAACGACCAAGCTGCGGGTAGTATTTGACGCATCATCTAAGGACTCCAACGGGAAGAGTTTAAACGAGATGATGCACGTAGGGCCAAGATTACAACAGGATCTATGGGACCTCTTAGTAAGATGGAGAAAACATCGCTACGTGCTCATGGCTGACGTAGAGAAGATGTACCGTCAAATCAAACTTAACAAAGAAGATTACAAATACCACACTATCCTGTGGAGAACCACACCAAGGGAACCAATCAAAGAGTACCAACTTACAACCGTGACATATGGAACAGCTTCCGCACCTTACCTAGCGGTAAGGACATTGCAGCAACTAGCCCAAGATGAAGAAAACAATTACCCGCAAGCATCAGCAGTAACACTGAAAGATTATTACGTGGACGACCTGTTAACTGGAACCACCACAATAGAAGACGCAAAAACGTTACAGGAAGAATTAACCACATTAGCAGCAAAAGGAGGGTTTACGTTAAGAAAATGGGCAGGAAATCACAAAGAACTACGGAAAGAAGATAAAGAAACGTCGGAACCACTGGATATCAACCAAGACGAGTCAAGAAAATCCCTAGGAGTGAGATGGCTACCAGATCAAGACAGCTTTCAATTCAAGGTAGCAGTCAACAACAAAGCATTAACAAAAAGAAGCATACTATCAGAAACAGCAAAATCTTCGACCCGCTAGGGTGGGTCAGTCCAATAACCATAACAGCCAAACTAATAATACAAGAATTATGGATAAGCGCAATTAAATGGGATCAGCAAGTGCCGGACAACATAGCAGCAAAATGGGCGAAGTTCCGGGACGACCTAAAACTATAGAAGAACTAAAGATACCAAGATGGATCCACCACACTCAAGGCGAGTTACAGTTACACGGGTTCTGCGATGCATCAGAAAAAGCATACGGTGCAGTAATATATGCGAGAACCAGTCAAGGGGAAGTAACGTTACTCACAGCAAAATCAAGAGTAGCACCTATCAAGACAAAAGCGACGATACCCAAGTTAGAATTATGCGCAGCAGTACTATTAGCAAAACTATTGAGAAGAACAGCAGAGGCACTAGAAATTTCAAACATAACGGTGTATGCATGGAGTGACTCCATGATAACAATAGCATGGGTCAAAGGGGAGCCATCCAGATGGAAAACGTTCGTAGCCAATAGGGTGATGGAAATCAATAACCTCGTTCCACATCAACAATGGAATTATGTCAGCACAGAAGAAAACCCAGCAGACATCCTGTCAAGAGGATACCCAGCATCCAAAATAAAGACCAAATCCATATGGTGGAATGGACCGGAGTGGCTGAAAACAAATGCATGGAAGGAATACCAAACACCAAACACAACCACAAAACTAGAGCTGAAGAGATGTCTGACAACCGTAAAAATAGAAGACAGCAGCATCATAAACCGATTCTCCTCATTGCAACGACTGCAACGAGTAATCGCCTACTGCAACAGGTTCAGCAAGGCATGCAGAAGACAGCAAAGTAAACACAAACACCTAGAATTAGAAGAATTAAGCAGGGCAATGCATCAAGTCATCAGAATGACACAGCACCAGCACTTCGGCAAGGAGTTAGAAGCACTACAAAAACAGCAACAAGTGTTGAAAAACAACCAAATGGCAACACTCAACCCATTTATAGATGGAGAAGGCATCCTACGTGTGGGAGGAAGATTACACAATTCACAATTGTCATTTGACGAAAAGCATCCTATAATACTACCACCAGGCCAACAACTTACAAATTTAGTGATACTAAAGGCTCACCAAGAAACACTGCATGGGGGGACCCAGATCACACTTGCATACCTACGCAGAAAATACTGGATAATAAACGGCAAAGGGCAGTAAAATCAGTCATCCATTCATGCACGACATGCATCAGATACAAGAAACAAACTACACAACAGCTTATGGGGGAATTGCCCGCGGCTAGGGTAACTCCATGTTCACCATTCACACACACCGGGATAGATTACGCCGGTCCAATTCAAATAAGATCATGGAAAGGAAGAGGACACAAAGCATATAAAGGATACATTGCAATATTCATCTGCCTAACAACCAAGGCAATACATCTGGAAGTAGTAAGTGACATGACCACAGAAACATTTCTAGCAGCAATGAGAAGATTCACATCCAGGAGAGGTCATTGCACACACTATACAGTGACAATGGTACAAATTTTGTAGGAGCAAATAACATTCTTCAAAATGAAGTTCAAGCAATAATGGAAGAAGTGAGAACCCAAGAATCATCAGTAGGAATAAAATGGCACTTCATACCACCGTCCACACCACATGTTGGCGGCCTATGGGAAGCCGGAGTGAAGTCAGTCAAACACCACATGAGGTGAGTTATTGGAGAAGCAACATTAACATACGAGGAACTAACTACACTAATGCACCAAATAGAAGCATGTCTAAACTCAAGGTCATTAATACCAATCACATCGGAACCAGGAGGTATCATATTAACTCCTGGCCATTTTTTAACTGGAGAAGCACTAATAGGTCCATTACAGCACACAACAAACACTATTGAAGAGAACCTAAGTACAAGATGGAGACTAGTGCAGAAAATGAAGGCGGACTTTTGGAAAATCTGGTCATCGGAATATTTAAGCAGTCTGCAGCAAAGGTACAAATGGAAACAAAGCAAGGAAAACGTGATGGTAGACGACATAGTGTTAGTAAAGGACGAAAGTTTACACCCCGCGAAGTGGCCATTAGAGAAAGTAACAGAAGTCCATGCAGCAGCAGATGGCATGGTTCGCATCGTAACAACCCGCAAACCAGATGGTAAAACAAGTAAAAGGCATGTTAGGAACTTGATCCCCATACACTCTCCGGCCAAAAAACAACGCGAGCACGAAGACATCCGGGCAAGGAAGAAACAAAAGCAATCTCACGTACTACAAGTAGCACTTGGACTCTTAACAATGTTAACAGTTGCAAGAGCGAATTTTACGATGGAACATCCAGATCCAGGCCTATACGTAGAGCATATAGGTAATGCACAAATCGGAAGAGGTACATTCCGGATCGATCTACAATTCAACACAATTAATATTGAAGAGGATATCATAGAAGCAATAAACGCTACACATGGGTTTGACAAGCTGTGCCAGCAAGCCACAAGGATATCAGAAGAAATACATTGCAAGGAGCTGACTCATCACACAAGTGAATTAAGTAAACAACTAAAATGGTTACAAGAAGGAATACGAGCAGTCATCCACTCAAGAAAGAAAAGGGGCATGCTAGGGGACATTCTTACATCAATATTTGGAGTAAATGACGAAGTATACAAGGACATCAACGCATTAACCAAGAATCAACAAGAATTAATGAAAACAGCAGACCGTCAAACCAAATTCATGCTATCGGCACTATCAACATTTAACAACACAGAAATAAGACTCAACAGACAACTCGACAGCTTCATGAAGAAACTAAACCTAGGACTGGACGCAATATCCACAATGGAAAAATGGTACAAGACCATAGATGAAAACCAGCTAAATTTACACATTCTAAACTCATATCAAATAGCAGTAAACCTCATCAACGAAATATATAACCACTACAACAAAATCCTAGACGTAAATCGTGGTCACGGCAGCTTTTACGACCTTATCACTGAAGTCCATATAAAGGAGATTGTAACATCAGCATCAAAGAAGCTACCATCCAACATACAAATACTAACACGTCCGATAATAAAGATGTCTGTAAAACAAGACGAACATCAAATCCATGTATCAGGATACTTCATCATTACAGAAATCATGCAGTATGTCGTATTGAAAATAACTCCAATACCACTGAAGATTAAGAACGGGACATATGGAATAATAGAAGTTGAAGCTGGAGTCATTGCCGTAGAATACAACTCTCAACTCTACTTCCAGCTATCAGACGACGAACTAAAACCAGTGTATTCATCGGAAGACATACAATGATATGCACACCTACGGTAGTAAACAGCATAGAGCAGAAGCCAAATTGTATAATAGATCAACTATATCAACGAGTGGACAAGAATTCATGCAGGACATCAATACACACAATAGATGGAATAATCTGGAAGCAACTATACATGCCCAACACATGGACGTTCATAACAAAAGAGGCGGTCAGAGGAGCAGTAATATGCAATGGAGTAAGACAAGACATCACGTTAAACCAAACTGGCATCATCCAAATATAATCAGAGTGCTTAGTTCAAACAAAACAAAGCATTCTAAGTCCGACACGTCAGGACAGTGTATCAGTAGTTACAAGTTATCACAAACCAGTGCAAATAAACATGGCAGACACAATCCAACACAAGACGCAAGCAAACACCACTCATAGGAAACCATACTAAAGGCAACAGATCAACTAAGTGACTTAAAGCAAAAGAAGAAGAAATTCAACAAGATTTAATCAACACCCACTGGGAGAAAATAGCATCACATTCCAGATTAAACAGTCTCGCAGGTACAGCAATGTTACTAGGAGTAGCCATAGCAATCTGGGGGCATACAAGGCATGGACAAGAATACGTCGAAAGAAGAAACCCAGGGAAACAGAAGAAGAAAGATTCCAGATGGAACAACTTTACGCCATCCCAACCACCTCGTCGCGGCAGAATGTTCAATCTACGAATGAACATGAACTTCGGCCTGGCAGGATGTTTAATCTTCCAGATTAAACAGGGTATTTTTAATAATGTTAATAATTTTGTAATTTTATATTTAGTAATAATAGAATTGACAATTAAGAAATGTGTAAAACGAATAGCAAGCAAAACTGTATATAGAGCAGGTTAATTATTGCGACAAATTGTGCTGATACAAAAGTGTGTAAGGTTGAAATTACACATATACGATATGCATTATAACTAGTAAGCACAAAAAGGCGCTTAAAAGAATAAAACATGACCTACTAACTAGGTCAAATAATAAAACACGTCATGTAAAAACATTGTATATAAAGTGTAAATATTATCGAATAAATCAGTTCTTGAATGAATCTCATCCTTTATTCAATTACTCAACAGGGTTGTGAGGACTAGTCTACAATTGGTACGAGTGACGGCGTACCCCTCACATTAAACCCCAACTAATCAATCTCTAATCAGAGAATTGAACAACTGTTTTGTGTTGACCACGAAATCATCTTAGGCTTTGTCCAGGACGATGTTGGTACCTTCTCGACTAACATAGAGTGTACGGTACATTGCGCATAATAATTAATGAAAGCCTTTTTAAATTATTTAACAAATGCTTAATAAGCCATTTTAAACAGATCTCTATTCATTTCACCAACCCGCATGAATAACAATAAAGCATTTACCATCATATCCCTGAGGTTTCTGTACACCCTTTACGTCTTCATCTTGCCACAGCTTGCCTGGATTTCCTTTTGAGTAGATCCCTGTTTCATGCATAAATACTATTTGTCTTCGACTTGATAAACTGATCTCTTGAATGAGCGCATTTCTGCTATATTATGTTTTTCCAATAAAGCTCTACGATTAGACACTTTTTTGAACGTGAATCCTAATGTGTGTAATGTACGATTTAAACTTATGTCACTTAATAAAACATGACTATCACGAAGTTCAGCATTTAAAGCTCCAACTGTGACATGCTTTTCTGTAAATAAAAGCATTTCATATGTGGGAATATGTATACGTTAGATTGTACTCACTTTATGCATACCTGTTGTACAATATACCTATTCCTAATGCACATTATGGATGGATCTGGCAGATCGTTTAATTTGTTTTTTTTACGAGGTCGTTTTTTACCACGACTGGATAAAATTAAATCTACTGCCACACGCTGTAATTTTGCGATTACAATAGTGAAATAAAAATAAATATTACCTATCCCTTGAATGTAATATAGTGAGGTTATGTGCTAAAATTACGTCGTTAGTTAAATTAAAATTAAAATGCATGTTCAGTAATACCAACGAGTATTTTATTTCTCTTTTCATTGCATGAAACTATTCAATGACATATGTCGATTGTGTCAAATGCACTTCAAGTATGTTACTATCCTTTTTTTAAAAACGCTTTGATGTAAGATGGCAGCATACACAATTTGGATAGCTAGGTTCATAAATTAATGATGCAGGCGATTCAGATGAAGCTCTAAACTTGTAATTTGCATATTACTCTGAGACGCAGTAGTCTTAGTGAACAATGTAACTTTAATTTCTTTTTCTTACCTCATAATGCATGGTGTAGTATTCATTTAATATAAAAATTAGAACTATTCACTTATTTAAATAATAAACTACATTAAATGTTATATGTATGAAAAGACAATTAAAAATGCAACTTTTTTGGCTAAAAACATACAGGGTGTTCCACTTAAAATGAGAAAATTGGAAGAGATAGCTTTTTGACTTGACCCGGTAGATGCGATTTCTGGACGGCATATTATTCTACTTAGCAAACTAAGAAACTTTCATAGGAAAGATTTTCGTCTATTGTTGGTAATAAAACGTACAGCGGACAATTTTTCGTTTTACAAAACATTTCAAAACTCTACTTTTACCATTTTCAGTTTCTCCCAAATACATCTCATGACACTTATGTCAGTTTTTTGATGAGTTCAATAATTACCGAGATAACCAGGAAAAGTACACAAATTAAAGTCGGAGGCACAAATTAGGCAAATTTAAAATAATTGCTTGACAAATATAAAATAAATAGTACTTACGTTGAGTTGTTAAATTTTTTATTTGTTACTCATTTGTAAATGTCAATTTATTAAGTTAGCTTATTGCCGTAACAAGCTAGCTACTAGTTAAAAATTTACATGTTAGGGACGAAAGTTGTTGATTCTTTACAAGTTAGAGACGACATTGTATTGTAAAATAATAAATAGTACAATAAGCACCGCTGTCAGAGTAATGATTTCAAAGGTAATGAGTAAAGCTCGGGAAGTATGCACCGAAAAACTCTGAAATGTGCAAGAAAATATGCACCAAAAACACTCAAAATAAGCACTAAAATATGCTTTTATGCACTTTAGTATACATAATAAAACAACGAAATAAATACTCATTTTACCTTATATTTATATATTATTTATTGTAAGAACTACAGATACAAAAAATAAGTATAATAAGCTATTTTATTTATTTATTAATAAATAATAATTACAGTATTTTAAATTATAACCGTTTATTATATTACCTTTATTTATTTCTCTTAAAACGATATACTATTAAGTGTTTGTCTAAGTTGTCTGAAGTAAAACACTAGTTTGTGGGCGGAAAAAGTACGTTCGACTTTACAAGATGTCAATGGAGCAAATTTAAATTTATTTATTAAAGAGGGTTCTAACTGTAAATTAAATTTATCATCACCGCAAAAATTCCCTTTAATAATACTATTTATATGTGCAAGTGTTTGATAACCTTCGTTTGATAATACAAATTACGAAAATCCTTTATTAAGCCTCCGGCAACAACCCATAATATTACTTTTACGGCGGCATCTGGCTTATCGCTTAACAGGATGTACTTACTTTACCTGCTCACAAAGAAATAAGTACAATTTTTTTTTTGCGATTTTATTCCGAAAATCGCTCAAAATATGCACTTTTAATAATGCATATGCATTTATAAAATTTTGTCAAAATATGCTTATATGCACTTTATATGCATTATGCATATTTCCCGAGCTCTAGTAATGCGACACTTTTGCAAGTTAACTGTCAGTTTCACAAATTAGTAGTATTATTTAGATTCGAAAATTGTGTTCTATTTGCATCATAAATGAGTAACAAATAAATTATATAACAATATAGGCAAGGTAACGGGTTTTACTGGCTCCTTTTATCCGCCAGTAAAACCCTTTTTACCTTGCTGGTAATGTTATATACTATAAACTGCTGCTTACGAAAAAATGCCTCAACCATAGAAAAAGAGTATCGGTATAATCGATTTGATATCATAAACCTTTTCCTATAAATACACACAATAGAAACGATTTCATTTGGTACAACGAAGGCGCTATTGTGTTTAATAAATACAGTTAATCTTAGATAATACTATGTTGGACATTTTAATTGCCCCATAATGCAAGCTATAAAGATGCGAGCGAAAGACAGAGTATATCACGTTACAAATGCAGTAGAAATTAATTATTTGCGTAAAATAGTCTATATCGCTAATTGAAATTTACTTAAACCTATCTTTTTTAAATATGGAAAAATACTAAAATACTCCAAAGGATATAACAGAAAATGTAAATAAGCGTCTGGATGGTGTAAATGTTAACCATGAAATTTTATATGAATTTTAATTATGTGTTGGTAGTTAAAAGCATTTTAGAAATTGGTTGCGTCAAATCACAATAAATCAAATAAGGTTAGACTCTCGAAGTGGAAATGAATTTTAGTGTGTTTATTATTTATTAAGGAGTTTCCCTTGTCAATAAAGGGCTACACGAAATGTTACTTTAATCAGATGTTTCATCGGTGGATAATTCCGGTTTCACTTCGTTTCAATTACAAATTCCTGCGGGTCTACAGGGCTTCCATTACGAACGTTATCCCGGGACCAAGAAAGTCATCTATCACGTCCTGAATGTATACTGTGCTAAAGTGAAGCATGCAAAGTGCACATTAGAAATTACTAAAGACACATAAAGCAAGTTGACATTTTATAAATTAGTAGCATTGCTTAGTTACGCTACATCTGTTTAAGTGTTACCTAATGGATGTATACAATTAATATTATAATCATAAGCAGTATGAATTGAATTTGGTATGAAGTTTAAGTAACGGTACCTGTTGGTGGAAGTTAATATTCGTGCGAACAGTTCGGTGGTGGAGTGGTTGAAGCGGTCTGGCGTTGTTTCCTAGGGGAGCTTTCGGAGCTTCCTGTGATCCTTGCATTAATTTTCGTAGAGCGTATAGCTGTAATTAAGAAATTTATAGACATCAACTGAGATTTTAATGAAGTTTGTTGGTTAGAAATTTAATGTTGTGGTATAGAATCTATGTTGACGTTATTACTCAAGCAGCGTTGTAATTATGCACACTTTAAATATTCTAATTATTCTCTACATTCATTTAGAAATATTAAAGTGTTGCAAAAATTACCAGCATATTAAAACAGCGAATTTCAATAACATAAGGAAATGCACGATTGTCCATATTAAGATTTTTAGAAATTCAACAAAGTAATTCAAGACTCATACAATATTATCATCACGTTTCGTAACGGGTTACCTAGTTTACAAAAAAAGTTATTTGCATATATTAAAAAATGATACATCTTATACTGTACAAGAAGTATTTATTAAACCTGACTTAATAGAAACTCCTCATCAACTTCAATTCCTTCTATATAGAAAGAATATGATTAAGTATGTACAAAATTAATTAAAAGCAATGACCTTTTACAGGGTGTTGAGAAAATCATTAAATGCTAGGAACAAAATTCAGTACAGTCTTAGTAATTACAGGTCCGTAAATGAAATGTTTCCATCATACACGTACCCAGCAAGCAAAGAAGTATGATACTATATAAACTGTTAGCAAGCTTTATTCAGTTAACTGGAACAACTCTGGAAGGTTATTTGTGTATATTACGGGTCGCACATTTGCAATAACTCCTATGTGACCGCGATTGCTCGCGTCTATCAGTTAGTAATTGCTGCGCAACAAAGTACACTCCAATCCCTCACATGGGTAGCGCGATTAAATTTTCGTTAATGCTGAGTGCATCCCCACCTTGTCTACCAGGACACAGTGCAGTGAGAGTGGTTGCGAAAAAGTAGCTTTTATTTTGCTACAAAACTGTAAATTATTATAATACACAATAAAAACATCTGGTGTGAAACACCATACGACCTTCCAATCAGCAAAATGGAAATTGAAAGAAAGGAAATAATTTTATTAATAGTTTTTTTAGGGTAATTATGCAACCTCTATTATAGTAAGTTCATTATGAAAATAGGTAACATTGAAAAAACAAAAACAATAATCTCTCAAAAAGACGTTTAAAACTTCATTTCAGACAGACGTCAGTAGACATCTAGATGCTAACTTAAAAACTTAAAAGAAATGAAATAATTTTAATTATCATTTTTGTACGATAACTATGCAGCGTCTTTATACGTTCATAATGAAAACAGGCAACGTTGTAGAAACAAAAACAATAATCTATTTCAGAATGTTTAAAAATTTAATTAATTTTTAGATTTACCTTGAGTTACATTAAGAAACCTTATAATGAAAAGTTATGTAAGATTAAATTAATCGTTAATCAGATATCGAAAAAAATTGAGCTAACACTTGAATTCTAAATATACCGTCCCTCTTCACAGCTGGATTTCTCCCAATATCTAATTAGCTCCAAGCGAAAAGAAACCGAGCTTACATACAAAATTTTAAGTACGTAGATGTTTTCGTTCTGGAGTTATCGTGGATACCAACATACATCCACACACGCACGCACGCACGCACGCACGCACGCACGCACGCACGCACGCACGCACGCACGCACGCACGCACGCACGCACAGCACACGCACACACGCACACACACACACGCACACACGCACACACGCACACAGCACACACGCACACACGCACACACACGCACACACGCACACACACACACACGCACACGCACACACGCACACACACACACAGCACACACGCACACACGCGCACACGCGCACACGCGCACACCGCACACGCGCACACGCGCACACGCGCACACGCGCACACGCCGCACACGCGCACACGCGCACACGGCACACGCGCACACGGGCACACCGCACACGCGCACACGCGCACACGCGCACACGCGCACACGCGCACACGCGCACACGCGCCACGCGCACGCACGCCACACGCGCACACGCGCACACGCGCACACGCGCACACGCGCACACGCACACCGCACACCGCACACGCGCACCGCACACGCGCACACGCGCACACGCGCACACGCGCACACGCGCACACGCGCACACGCGCACACGCGCACACGCGCACACGCGCACACGCGCACACGCGCACACGCGCACACGCGCACACGCGCACACGCGCACACGCGCACACGCGCACACGCGCACACGCGCACACGCGCACACGCGCACACGCGCACACGCGCACACGCGCACACGCGCACACGCGCACACGCGCACACGCGCACACGCGCACACGCGCACACGCGCACACGCGCACACGCGCACACGGGCACACGCGCACACGGGCACACGCGCACACGGGCACACGCGCACACGCGCACACGGGCACACGCGCACACGCGCACACGCGCACACGCGCACACGCGCACACGCGCACACGCGCACCCGCGCACACGCGCACACGCGCACACGCGCACGCGCACGCGCGCACGCGCGCACGCGCGCACGCGCGCACGCGCACGCACGCGCACACGCGCACACGCGCACACGCGCACACGCGCACACGCACACACGCACACACGCACACACGCACACACGCACACACGCACACACGCACACACGCACACACGCACACACGCACACACGAATAGACGCGCACGTGCCTACCCACACGCACGCACGCACTCACCCACGCACGCACGTACGCACCCAAGCACGCACGCACGCACGCACGTACGCACGCACACACATACACATCCAGATATCAGGGCTGATCTTGGTGAAACTTGGCCAAAGGTAAAATGTGGCAAGAAGTCGATTTAGCGATTGTGAAGAAAAGTCGATTGCATATCCTCCTAAATCAACATATGTACATGTAGGTTGGAATGTAAAGATATCATCAAAGATCTCTTTCTCTTCGGATTTTTTTTGCGAATTCCCTCCAACTTCGACCGTCTGCCTGCTTAGATAACTCGTACGCCTGCTTTCAAACCGCTTTCACTTCGACGAGCAATTGATGTCAGCTGTACTTTCATTCTTGTTGATATTTTGCGTGGATTATTAAAACAAGAACTATACATATTTAGAAACTTTTCCGTATTATTAACGTTACATATCACATTATTCATTTGAGACAGCTTCGTCAACATAAATTTTGAACAGCTTTTTTTAGCAACGGCAAAAGTTCTTTCTAAGTTTCCCTTACATTCCTGTAGTTCTGTTACAAGGTGTGTTATGAACGAATAAGTTCAAAAGTAAATATGTAATTAAGCATTATTATTTATTTTATTTTACCTCGAGTAGGATTTGAACCTACGACATGTATTTTGCCAGAGTACCGCTCTAACCAATTCAGCTATCTCAATAACCCCAATTGATGTAAATTGTATAGTTCTGATTGGTATTCTACAAGATATTCATTTCTTTTTCAGCAGATTCGGGAATGTCTTGTGGTTCATTAGCATTTTCGTTTTAATTTCTCATCGGCTGATTGAACTTTTGTCACAAGATACTATTGCTTTCTGTAGATGGTGTTGCAACACATGTTTTTATCTATATCCACGAAAAAGTATTGTCAACAATGCTTACAAGAGCCAAAGTTGCCAATTCTACATGATCTTGATATCAGAGTGGTGGTGTGTGAAATAAATGTATTCCTCTTTTATAAACGGCACATAAGTGTTTCCCCCAGCTCCATGGGTACAATCGCATTGTGGTATATCTGTATTAACGGTGTAAATTGGAATCAGCTGAAGGTGTAACGTGTTATTCCGATTTGGAATTTTGGTTAACCTTTAAATGTTGGTGGATAAAGGAGTAATCTTGGCCGGAAGATGTGAGTGTATAAGTGTAGAATGTTTTAGAAAATATGTAGGAGAAAGATTTGGTATGTTAATTGTTGATTATAGAAAATTCTCGTAATGTTGTGCAATCAGTTTTGAGAATACGCGTAAGTATATAGGATTTGAGACCTTAGACTGTACTTATTTTTGCAAATGTTGCGGAAGGAGGACGAGCGCATGTGAGAGATAAACGTTGAAAGTTGTGTAATGGTCCAGAGTGGCCACTGAATGAATGTGATGACGAGAAATGGCTTCTCCATAAAGTAATTGTAAAATTTACAGGTAAGAACAAACATGGCGATGCATTGTAGTTATAAGCGTGTTTGTACAGATGGTAGCATCTGTCGTCACTAAGAAAGTTTGAGTGAATACTATTGGTGAATATAGCGAGGAAGTCGGATATGTTTAAAGATGGATGGCTTAAGGTATAAATAGGAAAGTCAGAGATTGACGTGTGGTTGTTGTTGCTTTTAGCTTTTTGGTGAGAGCTCGGTGAGATACGCGCGCAAGGTGAAGTGTGAAATTAGAATGGGTTGAGTTGGAGTTATATTTGTGAATAATATTGAAGGCAGTCATTGTTTAAACAACTGCGTAACCCGAAAGGGGATGAATCGTATAAGACATTCATAAATAAAACAATTAATTAAATTGAGATTGAAGATAAAATCAGTTTGTTTATTTTCAAGAAAGTAAAAAGTGCGTAAGCAGATTTATAAAGGATAACAGTTATCACGTTATAGTGTTGAGTGCGGCGCGTGTTCTTGTAACGATATTTAGTTAAAATTATTTATGGGACCACCTTTAAGTAAACGAAATATTCAAAATAAATTGAGCCAATGTTAAGGTAATTTTATATGACATTAAAAGTTTATTTGTGTTAAGGAAGGGCTTAATTGTCCTAAAGGTTGCGAGAAACTTTAAGAGGCAACCAAATGTGTACAGATGATTACGTTATTAGAGTAATAACCTCGCATAGTTGGACTAATTGCGAGTGCAGAAACGAATAAGTGTTTGTGAAATTGTGGAGTATTTGTTATGTGCCTTCAGGCAATCTAAGGAATACAAATGGACTACAAATAATTGGTTTACGGGAAGAGAGAAGAAAGAAGAGCAAGGATTAATGGACAATTTTGTCTTTAAGTAAGAATTACATTTAAGAATTAAAAAAAAAAACTCAGATAAGCACGATTATCTTTTTGTTTAGTTGTAATTTGCGTATTGTTGGCTAATTTTATTAATTAGTGTTGAAAGGAAAAAGATAATCGGTCTCGAGTTATGTTGTATTGGTTGTTTTAGTAGTAAGAATTTTTGCAAAAACGCAAATTTGTATTGACAGTGGTTTTTCAACCACGCTGGTGTCTATGTAAACATTTGTTTATTATTTTATGCAGGACAATATATATTTATCGTTAACTTTTATTTTGTTGTTTATTTAGCCAGTTATGAGATACATTTGTGACGTTTACTTAATTGGTGACCTAGTTTTCGACAACTTAAATGTAAACTTTGTATATTTTGGTTTTAATTAATGAACAACCTGAAAGGTTATATTTGCCAGGTTGATTGCAAAAATTTTCATGTTAGTTTCTTTTAACGCAATACACTAATGACGGATCAGCTGTTAATTAAAATTTCATTAAGTATAACTAAGAGATGAGTTTTGAGAACTTACATATTTGCGAATGTCTCATACGATTCAGAGGTATCATAAAAGAAATAGTTTATTCATTAATAAGTAGAAATTTAACTTTATATGTATACGAGGGATACGTAGAAAATATAACTGTTGGTTGCGTGAATGCAGTTGAATTTGAGTGATAAATTTTGTTGTGGAAATTTTGTTTGAGTTGAATTGTTTGGGACGAGTGTTTGTTTTAGAACCCTTGTGTGAGAGTTTACTGAGTAAGCACAATCCTACTTTCCACAATCAAGTAGGGTTAATTAACACCCAGCTTAAGACAATTATTTTAGCAAAGTTTCGATTGTGGTGGCGCCTGGAGACATATTTTCCCGGACTGAGCTGTTTGAATATCGGTGTAAGGTGTTTGAGCGTATTAATCATTCATTTTACTTATTATTTCGACCACGCCCATCTCCCTGTTAGCTGGCTTGGCAACCCGCTTACATTAGTAAGCATACACGACGCCTAGTGCGGTTTGGACGTGTAACATTGTTTGAAGTGTACGTATTTTAACTTGTTTTTATTACTATTACTTCGTGGGTTGTTTTTTTTTCGTTTTGTTTAGTTAATTCATAATTGTAATTAATCAATAAGTGTATCTATGGAAAGACGAAGTTTTACAAACGAAGAAAAGTTCGATATGTTGACATGTTACATTTGTCCCACAGAAATTGTGTAGTTACTGATCTGATGTATTTGGAAAAAAGATAAAAAGCTAATACCGTTTTACAAGCCGTTATTGAAAACCCCGAAATATCGACAAGACAATTGGAACATCGTACTGGTATAGCTAATTCTACAGCACAATTCATTTGAAATAAGCATCCATAAAAATTTCGAGTTTGTCAGGGTTTTAGACCAGCTGATCAGGAGCGGCGAGCAGGTTTTTGCGAATGGTATACTAGAAAATGTGACGAAGATCTAAGTTTTCCTTTTAAAATAATTTGGTCTGATGATGAGATAACAAACATTATTGGGCAAAACAAAATCCTTATTTAAAAAAAGAGTCAAGATATCTACATAGATTTGGTTTTAATATTTGGATGGGTATTTTGGGAGGAATAATAATATCACCTTTTATTTACCACAACGATTTAAATGCCGAACGATATCTGAACTTGCTAAGGACTGATTTGGAAAATGCCTTGGATGAATTACCTCTAGCACTTGTTAACAACTGTTCAACAAGATGGTGCCCCAGCACATAACTCAATAAATGTACACTGTGTCCCATTTTGGATGAGATTGCAGGGTTTTTCGGCTATTAATAAAGATAGATCCATGCGGTTTTCGGGGACCGTTGCTACTTTTTTGTGAAACGTTTAATGCCATCAAAATACTTTTAGATTTTTTTGCATTCTAAGTTATAGGGCGATTTTGAAAATTTGTACTATTTGGGGCTACCCTGTATCTCTACTATTGCAAAAGTTTTCAAAAAGGTAAGAACGTTAGCTGATAGATATTTGTGCGAACAATTCATTGGCGTACCCAAAAAATTTTTTTAGGGTACCGTTTTCAAGATATAACCCAAACTTATACTTTTTTTAATGGAACACTCTATATATTTATAGCTCGTTAAATTTGTTATTTTTTTCTCTTTAAAATGATGTATAACATTATATACTTATATTTATTATTAATCTCCTAAATCATTAAAAACTGTAAAATATTAATTTTTTATAGATTGGCTATGATATAGGTAATAAAAAACTAAACATGCTTGAATACTCAATTAGTCATAAAACAAAAATAAACAAATTTACAATTTGAAATACTGAATAAAATATGATTAATAAAACTCTTCAAAGTGATGTCCATTTTCTCTTACACATAAATCGCATACTTTTCGTATTCTTCTTAACGCGTTTGACAGTTTTAAGAGCGATGCATCTAAATCCCGAAACGCTTGCTCTGTTGCTTCACGAAGTTCGTTAATATTATTGTGACGATTTTTGTATATTTGATTGTTTAAATATGACCATACAAAAAAATCGAAAATTGACAATTTTGGTGACCTTGCAGGCCATCGAATTGGCCCATTTGTTCTAATCCAACGATCATGGAAGTTGTGATCCAAAAATTCTTTTACTATTCCAGGATTGTGAGCAGGGGCTCCATCTTGTTGAAAGAATATTGAATTTCGGTTAGCCAGCGGCACATCATCTAATACTTGGGGTAAAATCTCTTCCAAAATATTTAAATATTTGTTTGAAGTGAGCCCTCCTTCAAACATATAATAATAAATATGCGTTCCAAATATGAAACAGGTCACACTAAAACCAAATCTTCCCTGTTGATGGCGTTCAAAAGTAATGTGTAGATTTTCCTGGTATCAATGCCTAGTGTTATGCCTATTAAAAATTCCAGCGCTGCTGACATAGGCTTCGTCTGACCAAATCACATTTCGTGCAAAAAATTATCCTTTTCCCTGGTTCACCGGGATGTACATGTTGAACTAGATCGACCTTATATGGTTTAAATTTATGTTTACGTAAAATTCTCCGAGACTTTTTGTTCATGTTACCATTGTTTCCGTCTTAATTTTACTGCACAAGTTTGGGGGACTGCTTGAACATATGCGAAAACGTTTATTTCCTGTTCCTTGCGATTATCTTTATTGTAATTTTGTGATCGTGGCTTGAAGTATGATCCATAATTTATTAAATTTGATTTTAGTCTATAAATAGTATTTCGGCTTGGTTGGTGTCTTTCTGGATATCTAAAATTAAAATAAGAAACAAATATTATGTAAAACTATTAAATTTAATAACTACATTTCTAAAGCTTCGGTGACATTGTCGTTGCACTGATTTAAACAGTTTATTACATCATACTTCTCAGGGTTTGAAAATCTTTCTATTTCAGCCATAATTTTAAAAAAAACGAGAATTTAAATATTAAATATCTTCTTTGACAGATTTAACAATATCTGTATAGATGTTCATTTATTTCCCTAACCAATTGATAAATGTGTTATTATTATTATAATGAATTTAAATTAGAATTAGAGTTGTTTTAATAAAATAAAGTTTTTATAAGTTTTGGATATTTGCAAATGGAAATAGAGAAATAACTACTTTTTTGTTATTTTTAAGGAAAAAATATTAAAGAGAACGACAAATAGCATGGCCAACCTATAAAAAATTAATATTTTACAGTTTTTAATGATCTCGGGGATTAATAATAAATATAAGTATATAATGTTATACATCATTTTAAAGAGAAAAAATAACAAATGTGACGGGCTATAAATATACAGGGTGTTCCATTAAAAAAGTATAAGTTTGGGTTATATCTTGAAAAGGGTACCGTAAAAAAAAATTTTGAGTACGCCAATTGTTCGCAAAAACATATACAGAGTACCCCCAAATAGTACAAATTTTCAAAATCACCCTATAACTTAGAATGAAAATAAGTTTCAAAAAATACTTTGATGGCATTAAACGTAAGTTACATGTTTAATTGGAAAACGTTTCTTTTTGATAACGTTCGCCATTTGGTCAAATTTACTTACTAAAAACAGCAATTTATTCTTAGGTTGAATGCTTTCAATTCACTATTTCGCAAATTTTTACGCATCTCTAATTGTATTTAAATTAACGTATGTAACTTTCGTACACATCTCTTATTTAGTTAAAATCAGTCAAATTTAATACCTTCAGCGATATCTCTAAGATTTCGGATCATTTAATATAAAGCAGTTAAAAAGAAACCCGGGATCTCCTAGGGTCAAATAATACATATACATATAATAAATATATATTTTCTACACATTTTTAACTTTTGGTAACAATGATTAAACGCAAATTTCCTCAAGTTTGTAAAATTGATCTTTAAGGTGTTGGCCAATTTTTCTTTCTTCCTTTTAAGAACGCCCTTGATGGGGGATGTTGAGTTTCTAGAGAATTTTTCGTTTCTGGTTCTGGATGCTGAAGCATCATTTTTTTGAAAAATTCTCACTTAAAGGAATAGTTGGTTAAGTAAAAGTATTACTAACGCTTTCAAAAAGCGGGATAATTGAAATTATTCATTCGTCCACATCTTCGGTTTTCGAATATAAGAGCATTCAATACTAACTCTGTACATATGTGACATACATATATAGACACTTCAATCGAAATTACGTTGAATGTTCACTACCGGCTCGTTTGTCACCTGTAAGAGCACCTCTGTACTACCTACCTAGAGCATCTCTGTACTATCTACGTAAGAGCATTTCTGCACTACCTACATTTCTAACAGCATTCCTTCTTACATTTTCTGCTCACATTTTACTGTTACGTTACATCCAAAGTACCTGATTATCGCTGGAAGGCATAAGACCCTTACGATGACATCTATGACCATATACGTGAAGGCTGCTAGATCATTGGAATGGTACCCGAAATTTGCAAGATCAAATAAGTAATAGTTTCAACAATAAAGGTTAGATTTTTTTCTTATCACCTGGTTACACGATTGTGTTTACAAATTTCAAATACACCTAGGAGGTTCTTAGTGAATTTCTACAACGAAAATAAATGGACTAGTAATATTAATTTTGTGCTTTCAGCAGTTCACTTTCACAAAATTCTTTTATCTAAAACGGTATATGTATATATATATATATATATATATATATATATATATTCACTAATTCAGTTTTGATAATTTTTTTGCACTCAATCGCAAGTAAAACTTCGATTAAATATTAAAAGTGACTGGATAGACCGCACCCAAACAGGGTTAGCTTCCATTTTGACCTAATTAATTCTAGCTTCTGTGGCTACATTCACCCGACGATTCAACTTCTGTTTTGATTGCAATCTACCGGGTGTAACAATTATCTGTATTACGTGAACTACTGCAAATGTTAAACATTTAATTTCATATGAATTTGTAATTTTTTCTCGTAATTTTTATGTGTTATGTACATTACTTTTTCTTGTGGACAAGGTTGCTCGGGCCAGTTTATTTCCTATAAATTTCTAGATTACCTTGTTTGTTAGGTAGTTATTTACTGTGGACCGAACAAGCTTTCCAATTTACTGTATACTGTGTGAAGCGTAAGGCAAGCAAGTTCATTCATTAATTTTTTTTTTATTTTTTTATCTTACTAACCATCCCAATGGGATTATGTGTTCAATTAGCCAATTCAGAATACGAACAGTAAGATCTTACAGCGACCGGAAGAGGGCATATAATAATTTTACTTTTTTTTTTTAATTGAAATTTAAATTATAATTGCCGTGGGCACAAGCTGAGGCTCACTGCTTGCCATCGTGGGCTTTGGTGGAATGTTAATTTATTTATTTTTATTCTTTTGTCAGGATATCGACAATAAAATTACTTTATCGGGGAATTGTTAACTAATTCTACTTCTTCCTACATTTTTACTTATTTTTTTGGTAAATCCTGTTTCAGGCTTTACGGGTTTACTCTCCTTTCAACACTTGTTGAGTATTTCTTTATTAAAGCCTGTGGTGCCTACTCATATCCGGTTTCTATCTAACCATATTATGATCACTTTAAGCTATACCTTCAAAACAACCACGCATCCGAATGTTCTGCGGTCTTCCGATCGTACGCCTGAGCTAGTCGAGCCCATTCCTTTTGTGCCATATGATGGTTAGACATGTGGCACGTTTCACAAAAAAGTAGCAACGGTTCACGAAAACCGCAAGGCTCTATCTTTATTAATAGCCGAGGAACCGTGCAGTCTCACCCAAAATGGCACACAGTGTACAGGACTATCTGTCATTGTGGATTACAGGAAAATGGATTGAACTTACAGTGCAGTATTGGCCAGCCCGATCACCTGATAAATCTGTTGGATTTTTTTCTGTGGGGTTACTTGAAAAGCCAAGTATATGATGGGAGTTTTGAAAATGAAGAGCAGTTGTTAGTGTAGTGCACAATGCTGATGTAAAAACTAAGAATGTACTCCCTCTAACCCTTCGGACCAGTGAATTGGTCATCTTTTTTTCCTTTGTTACGAGAAACGCCAAGCTGGAGAATAAATTAAGTCAAATTCCACTTTACGTAGGGTATAAAATGTAAAGGTTGTTAATTCTGTACTAGCATTTAAAAAGTATTGTAACTTTCTCTAGATTTACAGAACGTGAGGTACCAATTGTGAAAGAGACAAGACAAGTTCAAGAATCACGTATAGATAGTCATGCGTGACAGCCCTTATTAAAAAACTTGAACTTAACATAAAATCTTAGTTTATAAACTAAAATAGTAAATTATTATAAGTTTTTGTTATGAACGAATAAGTTCAAAGGTAAATATGATATATATATATATATATATATATATATATATATATATCATATATACATAAAGACAAAATTTACATCGATTGGGGCTTGAACCTTGGTGGCGCAGTTGGTAGCGCGGTACTCTAGCAAAGTACAGGTCGTAGGTTTAAATCCTACTCGAGGTAAACTTTTTATTTATGTATTTAATAAAATTAATAATAATTTTTAAAATAGTAAGTTTCAGTTTACATTATATTCGCTTCAAAATTTTAAACTACATTACTCAGACACTTAACGGACTCTACTGCAAAGAAAATGACTCAAAGAAGCATAGCATGTTTGTGCACAATAACATATATAGTAATTTATCTCATTTTAACCCTTTTATGAAGTATAGAATAAGCACAATCATCTAAGAATATAAAAACGAGTCAGAAACAATGTAATTACATCACGTGTTTTATGAGCAAATTATATCAAAATTGTTTCAAAGCAAAAAAAAAAAAAAGAAATTAGTAAGTTCAAAACATATAATTTATTCTGTACACAATTAAAATTAGCATATAAAAGGAAAATAAATTATAAAACATTTATTTGGTGTAAGTGAACAATTTGAAATTCATATAGACACGAACTAAACAAATTCTTTATAACAGAGTTAACTTTTAACTCTTGATGAATATACAAATAGAATTATTTACTCTATTTAAATTGCAAATGGGAAAGTTTGACGAAATATGTATTAAGTTTTCAGAAGTAGAATTTTGCCTGAGTGCACTAAAAAAACTTTATTACTATTATACAGAAATCATCAAAATTCCCAATTATTAAACGAAATTATTTACTTACATTTTATGGTAAACAGTTTATCTAAAATGAATATGTAAACTTTCACCATTACTACACATATGTAAAACACTATCTTTTTGGGGTTTTATTATGGTGTATTTTTGTATTTAAGTTATACAAATCTAAACGTTTGGATAACACTTACAGTTATCTTCGTCAGTAATAATAATATCTTTCAAAATTGATTCAGATGTTAAAACAATTTTGTGGAGTTTGAAAAATTGAAAAACGCAAACATAAACCTGCTATTAATGCAACAGTTTGATAAACGTATAAACCCACTATGGAATTCAATTTTAGTAAAGAATAATTAGATCATTAATAAATTAAATATTGTTAAACTGTTTTGAAAACAACAAATAACAAACCCTCTAACTGTCGAACGCTAACAGTGAAAAATGTCATAAACAAAGAAAAATTTTATAAATTTTAATCAAGGTATAATATAAGTGTAAAGTTGAGAAAACTTTAATTTCAAATTGATAAAAGCATTCACAAATAGAAACTTGACATCAATTAAAATAATTCAAATCAATAAGTGGAAGTGTTATTTAACAATGAAAAGCATAATGTAATACATTTTATGTAATTTTTAATTTTAATTGCAACTACTTCTGTTAAATTATAGTGCAGTGGTAATTTAACATATAATTGACAAAGCATTTACTTTAGGTCATACTAAAAACTGACATTAAAATTAAGATGTACAATTATTTCTTTTTTTTAATTATAAGATGCCAAAACATATTTGAACGGAGATTGTATTCTTGCCTATTAAAGTTATTTGGATGTTCATATATCTCAATAGCTTCAGGTTTTAAACGAACATAATAATGAGTTTGTCTTGACAATATTAGTAGTGATTAGGGGCCGGTTCTGGACCAATTCAAGGTCACTCGCCCTCTGGTGGTGAGAAATGTAAGCTCTTCAAGGTTAAACTTTTGTATGTCAAGGTCAAAAGCTAAAAATAGAAATTGCAATGTCATCATCATATTACAATTCTTAGTAGTCTAAAAATAGAGTGGTCAAGGTCAATGATTATTGACCTATAGGGGTATCGTATGACATTTCTTAGAAGTATAAAAATATAATCAATTGATGGAAACAAGAAGAATGCGGGTTGTTGTCTATGCTAAAAAGTAGGCCAAGGTCAAATAGTGCTTATATTGACTAAATTGAGTCAAGGTGAAATAATTTTCTAAGCTAAAAGTAGGTGGGTATTTAACAAGTTTAAACATGTTGTGATATATACTCAAGTCAAGGACACATTTTTGTGACATAAACCACAGCGAGATGTGTTGAGATCAGCTAGTTAGCAACTTGTAATTGTTAAACATGGAATTAGCAGGGTTAAACCAAATCACCTATTGCAAACTTTTTAAAAATGCATGTGACCTCGAGATATCAAAAAAGTATAAAGTGATTAATGTGGCAGTAATTAATACTGAGTATGGTGAATGTATAGTGATGGAAACGGATGATTTTAAATGTATATTACCTCAACGCTTTTATGAGTATTTGAAAGAAGAAACTCGAATGAAAGAATTTAAAACGCAGCTAAACACGAGGGATGTCTTCATGAGTAGTTTGGGTGCAGCCGGGAAAACAACAAACATAACCTTTTGTTTTTAATAGTAGTGCCACAACCCCACCACATGATTTAACTAAAATCATTTCTTAAACAGCGTTTAGTCCTAGTGCAATTGCAAGCAAGTACAGTCGTTATAATGCAGGCAGCAATAACATAATTTCTGGAACGATCCAAACTCAGAAGTTCACCGGTATATATGGATACCCCACATAGTTGCAGTAACAATATGAATAACAATTTTAGCTTGTGTTGTTGGTGCTGTCAAAATAGTGATGGTGGTAGTAGCAGTAAAAATGAAGAGAAACATGATGAAGGTTATTCTTCTAACACTGACAGGCAGCCATATGATTTATCTGAAGTGTATAAACAAGCAGCTAATGAATACTTAATCGATTGTATTTATTATAAACTATCGAACGATACTCATCATGCAAAACATATGGAAATTGAATACAGTACACACCTCAACCTTGTACCGGTAGTGCGTTTGGGTGTAGCAACTGTGATCAAAGCAATAATGTAGTGTTGAATATGAAGGAATGGAATGAGCTTCTAAGATGGCATTCATATGTAGAATTACAATTTTTCCGATCCCAAGAAATTGAAAATAAAATTGATTGGTCAAATTTAAACGAGGATGAAGATATAATCTATGATCAACATTATGAATCTCTATCTAGCAATCTTGGTATTTATTATAATTGGGAATTGATTAAAGGATATGACAGAATTTTGAAAACTGTTATGATGGAAAACTACAACTGCTGGTCTTGCACATTCAATTCATATAGTATAGAAGAACTATTCAATTTAAAGGATATAATAAGCTATAGATTGGAATTTCTGGAATCTTACAATCTGGTGTGTTTTTATGAAAAGTTCATATAACAAGTTGTTGACTACCGTCGTTTTTGTGAGAAAGAATTCCGTGGTGATGATGACATTAAAAAGACATTGATGATGTTATAAATGCTAAGTGTAATATTAATTCACATAACACTGTATGTTTAATGGATATATTGTAGCTTATCTAATGAATAGCATTTACTGAATAAAGAAATGACTATGATTTGTTTTCTCAATTCACACACCTCCAACCTCTTCTTTCGCTCAACAATAGTTAATACTTGTTCTTTTCTTGCGCTTCTTAGCTTGCATACTACCATTTTCGTCACTTTTGCTAATACTTAATCATGCGCACCAAGGAAGCCTTTTATTATAAATCCTCATCCTTCAAAACCGCTAACCTAGCCAAAAATGTCTTCTTCTTTCAATGAACTTATTCTATTTTATAATACATCTTCAGAATTACTGGGTTAGGACTCAGGACAAAAAAACGGTTTTATGAGCAACGTTTCATTTAAATACTTAAACTTCTTCAGGCTACAAAGAAACAAGAGTGTTTACATAAAATTGTGGCGTGATAAAATAATGAGCCACCTACTCAAAAAACCCAATAAATGATAATACCACAACGGTAGTACACGTCATAATTATTCTATTATGGGGTTGGTAACTCAATCTGTAACATTACACTATTAAAACCAAATCCACAATACATCACGTTAAAATTTACCTATTAGTTATATTACTTATATAATTCACAAATTAAAATTTTTTGTTTAAAACACAGCAAATTAGCTAGTTCACTAATTACTTATCAACAATGATAACATGTTATTAAATATTCATATACGCATGCTAGAACTGATTTTCTATACAGAATTTTTACAACACAGTAATTTGTACGTTAGTTTCTATTATAGTACATAACAAGGCCAAAATAAATCTAATCATACACACACATTTATCTATATGGCTCAATTAATCTAAAGAAGATTTAGAGTACGTAGCATTAAGCAATTATAATGGCAATCCAATAACAACAGTAGACTTAGTGTTTTTATTTCCCTTCTTCCTTTTTGTAGTCAATTAAGTGTTTATAAATGTTACTTAGATTATTAACGTCTGTCCTGAAATTGATACTTTTTCATTAGATTGAATATGTAACATTTTAATTTGTGAATTATATAAGTAATATAACTAATAGGTAAATTTTAACGTGATGTATTGTGGATTTGGTTTTAATAGTGTAATGTTACAGATTGAGTTACCAACCCCATAATAGAATAATTATGACGTGTACTACCGTTGTGGTATTATCATTTATTGGGTTTTATGAGGATGGTCATTATTTTATCACGCCACAATTTTATGTAAACACTCTTGTTTCTTTGTAGCCTGAAGAAGTTTAAGTATTTAAATGAAACGTTGCTCATAAAACCGTTTTTTTGTCCTACGAGTCCTAACCCAGTAATTCTGAAGATGTATTTTAATTAATTAATGTCAATATCAAACATAGTATATTAATGTTCTGGAGTTTTCCACCTAAATGATGGACCTGTTCAATTCCGTCCAAGAAACTTATGGAGTGGTTTGTAAAGAAATTGAGAATTTAAACATTTAATTTCATATGAATTTGTAATTTTGTCTCGTAATTTTTTTGTGTTATGTACATTACTTTTCTTGTGGACAAGGTTGCTCGGGCCAGTTTATTTCCTATAAATTTCTAGATTACCTTGTTTGTTAGGTAGTTATTTACTGTGGACCGAACAAGCTTTCCAATTTACTGTATACTGTGTGAAGCGTAAGGCAAGCAAGTTCATTCATTAATTTTTTTTTTATTTTTTTATCTTACTAACCATCCCAATGGGATTATGTGTTCAATTAGCCAATTCAGAATACGAACAGTAAGATCTTACAGCGACCGGAAGAGGGCATATAATAATTTTACTTTTTTTTTTTAATTGAAATTTAAATTATAATTGCCGTGGGCACAAGCTGAGGCTCACTGCTTGCCATCGTGGGCTTTGGTGGAATGTTAATTTATTTATTTTTTATTCTTTTGTCAGGATATCGACAATAAAAATTACTTTATCGGGGGAATTGTTAACTAATTCCTACTTCTTCCTACATTTTTTACTTATTTTTTTTTTGGTAAATCCTGTTTCAGGCTTTACGGGGTTTACTCTCCTTTCAACACTTGTTGAGTATTTCTTTATTAAAGCCTGTGGTGCCTACTCATATCCGGTTTCTATCTAACCATATTATGATCACTTTAAGCTATACCTTCAAAACAACCACGCATCCGAATGTTCTGCGGTCTTCCGATCGTACGCCTGAGCTAGTCGAGCCCATTCCTTTTTTGTGCCATATGATGGTTAGACATGTGGCACGTTTCACAAAAAAGTAGCAACGGTTCACGAAAACCGCAAGGCTCTATCTTTATTAATAGCCGAGGAACCGTGCAGTCTCACCCAAAATGGCACACAGTGTACAGGACTATCTGTCATTGTGGATTACAGGAAAATGGATTGGAACTTACAGTGCAGTAGCTTGGCCAGCCCGATCACCTGATAAATCTGTTGGATTTTTTTCTGTGGGGTTACTTGAAAAGCCAAGTATATGATGGGAGTTTTGAAAATGAAGAGCAGTTGTTAGTGTAGTGCACAATGCTGATGTAAAAACTAAGAATGTACTCCCTCTAACCCTTCGGACCAGTGAATTGGTCATCTTTTTTTCCTTTGTTACGAGAAACGCCAAGCTGGAGAATAAATTAAGTCAAATTCCACTTTACGTAGGGTATAAAATGTAAAGGTTGTTAATTCTGTACTAGCATTTAAAAAGTATTGTAACTTTCTCTAGATTTACAGAACGTGAGGTACCAATTGTGAAAGAGACAAGACAAGTTCAAGAATCACGTATAGTTAGTCATGCGTGACAGCCCTTATTAAAAAACTTGAACTTAACATAAAATCTTAGTTTATAAACTAAAATAGTAAATTATTATAAGTTTTTGTTATGAACGAATAAGTTCAAAGGTAAATATGTATATATATATATATATATATATATATATATATATATATATATATATACATAAAGACAAAATTTACATCGATTGGGGCTTGAACCTTGGTGGCGCAGTTGGTAGCGCGGTACTCTAGCAAAGTACAGGTCGTAGGTTTAAATCCTACTCGAGGTAAACTTTTTATTTATGTATTTAATAAAATTAATAATAATTTTAAAATAGTAAGTTTCAGTTTACATTATATTCGCTTCAAAATTTTAAACTACATTACTCAGACACTTAACGGACTCTACTGCAAAGAAAATGACTCAAAGAAGCATAGCATGTTTGTGCACAATAACTATATAGTAATTTATCTCATTTTAACCCTTTTATGAAGTATAGAATAAGCACAATCATCTAAGAATATAAAACGAGTCAGAAACAATGTAATTACATCACGTGTTTTATGAGCAAATTATATCAAAATTGTTTCAAAGCAAAAAAAAAAAGAAATTAGTAAGTTCAAAACATATAATTTATTCTGTACACAATTAAAATTAGCATATAAAAGGAAAATAAATTATAAAACATTTATTTGGTGTAAGTGAACAATTTGAAATTCATATAGACACGAACTAAACAAATTCTTTATAACAGAGTTAACTTTTAACTCTTGATGAATATACAAATAGAATTATTTACTCTATTTAAATTGCAAATGGGAAAGTTTGACGAAATATGTATTAAGTTTTCAGAAGTAGAATTTTGCCTGAGTGCACTAAAAAAACTTTATTACTATTATACAGAAATCATCAAAATTCCCAATTATTAAACGAAATTATTTACTTACATTTTATGGTAAACAGTTTATCTAAAATGAATATGTAAACTTTCACCATTACTACACTATGTAAAACACTATCTTTTGGGGTTTTATTATGGTGTATTTTGTATTTAAGTTATACAAACGTTTGGATAACACTTACAGTTATCTTCGTCAGTAATAATAATATCTTTCAAAATTGATTCAGATGTTAAAACAATTTTGTGGAGTTTGAAAAATTGAAAAACGCAAACATAAACCTGCTATTAATGCAACAGTTTGATAAACGTATAAACCCACTATGGAATTCAATTTTAGTAAAGAATAATTAGATCATTAATAAATTAAATATTGTTAAACTGTTTTGAAAACAACAAATAACAAACCCTCTAACTGTCGAACGCTAACAGTGAAAAATGTCATAAACAAAGAAAAAATTTTATAAATTTTAATCAAGGTATAATATAAGTGTAAAGTTGAGAAAAACTTTAATTTCAAATTGATAAAAGCATTCACAAATAGAAACTTGACATCAATTAAAATAATTCAAATCAATAAGTGGAAGTGTTATTTAACAATGAAAAGCATAATGTAATACATTTTATGTAATTTTTAATTTTAATTGCAACTACTTCTGTTAAATTATAGTGCAGTGGTAATTTAACATATAATTGACAAAGCATTTACTTTAGGTCATACTAAAAACTGACATTAAAATTAAGATGTACAATTATTTCTTTTTTTTAATTATAAGATGCCAAAACATATTTGAACGGAGATTGTATTCTTGCCTATTAAAGTTATTTGGATGTTCATATATCTCAATAGCTTCAGGTTTTAAACGAACATAATAATGAGTTTGTCTTGACAATATTAGTAGTGATTAGGGGCCGGTTCTGGACCAATTCAAGGTCACTCGCCCTCTGGTGGTGAGAAATGTAAGCTCTTCAAGGTTAAACTTTTGTATGTCAAGGTCAAAAGCTAAAAATAGAAATTGCAATGTCATCATCATATTACAATTCTTAGTAGTCTAAAAATAGAGTGGTCAAGGTCAATGATTATTGACCTATAGTATCGTATGACATTTCTTAGAAGTATAAAAATATAATCAATTGATGGAAACAAGAAGAATGCGGGTTGTTGTCTATGCTAAAAGTAGGCCAAGGTCAAATAGTGCTTATATTGACTAAATTGAGTCAAGGTGAAATAATTTTCTAAGCTAAAAGTAGGTGGGTATTTAACAAGTTTAAACATGTTGTGATATATACTCAAGTCAAGGACACATTTTTGTGACATAAACCACAGCGAGATGTGTTGAGATCAGCTAGTTAGCAACTTGTAATTGTTAAACATGGAATTAGCAGGGTTAAACCAAATCACCTATTGCAAACTTTTTAAAAATGCATGTGACCTCGAGATATCAAAAAAGTATAAAGTGATTAATGTGGCAGTAATTAATACTGAGTATGGTGAATGTATAGTGATGGAAACGGATGATTTTAAATGTATATTACCTCAACGCTTTTATGAGTATTTGAAAGAAGAAACTCGAATGAAAGAATTTAAAACGCAGCTAAACACGAGGATGTCTTCATGAGTAGTTTGGTGCAGCAAAACAACAAACATAACCTTTTGTTTTTAATAGTATCCACAACCCCACCACATGATTTAACTAAAATCATTTCTTAAACAGCGTTTAGTCATAGTGCAATTGCAAGCAAGTACAGTCGTTATAATGCAGGCAGCAATAACATAATTTCTGGAACGATCCAAACTCAGAAGTTCACCGGTATATATGGATACCCCACATAGTTGCAGTAACAATATGAATAACAATTTTAGCTTGTGTTGTTGGTGCTGTCAAAATAGTGATGGTGGTAGTAGCAGTAAAAATGAAGAGAAACATGATGAAGGTTATTCTTCTAACACTGACAGGCAGCCATATGATTTATCTGAAGTGTATAAACAAGCAGCTAATGAATACTTAATCGATTGTATTTATTATAAACTATCGAACGATACTCATCATGCAAAACATATGGAAATTGAATACAGTACACACCTCAACCTTGTACCAGTAGTGCGTTTGGGGTGTAGCAACTGTGATCAAAGCAATAATGTAGTGTTGGATATGAAGGAATGGAATGAGCTTCTAAGATGGCATTCATATGTAGAATTACAATTTTTCCGATCCCAAGAAATTGAAAATAAAATTGATTGGTCAAATTTAAACGAGGATGAAGATATAATCTATGATCAACATTATGAATCTCTATCTAGCAATCTTGGTATTTATTATAATTGGGAATTGATTAAAGGATATGACAGAATTTTGAAAACTGTTATGATAGAAAACTACAACTGCTGTTCTTGCACATTCAATTCACATAGTATAGAAGAACTATTCAATTTAAAGGATATAATAAGCTATAGATTGGAATTTCTGGAATCTTACAATCTGGTGTGTTTTTATGAAAAGTTCATATAACAAGTTGTTGACTACCGTCGTTTTTGTGAGAAAGAATTCCGTGGTGGTGATGATGACATTAAAAAGACATTGATGATGTTATAAATGCTAAGTGTAATATTAATTCACATAACACTGTATGTTTAATGGATATATTGTAGCTTATCTAATGAATAGCATTTACTGAATAAAGAAATGACTATGATTTGTTTTCTCAATTCACACACCTCCAACCTCTTCTTTCGCTCAACAATAGTTAATACTTGTTCTTTTCTTGCGCTTCTTAGCTTGCATACTACCATTTTCGTCACTTTTGCTAATACTTAATCATGCGCACCCAAGGAAGCCTTTTATTATAAATCCTCATCCTTCAAAACCGCTAACCTAGCCAAAAATGTCTTCTTCTTTCAATGAACTTATTCTATTTTTATACTTCTAAGAAATGTCATACGATACCCCTACAGGTCAATAATCTTTGACCTTGGCCACTCTATTTTTAGACATATAAGAATTGTAATATGATGATGACATTGCAATTTCTATGTTTAGCTTTTGACCTTGACATACAAATTTCCGCCAAAACGTTTGACCGCAGAGTGACCTTGTATTATGATGATGACGATGACATTGCAATTTCTATTTTTAGCGAGCTCCAAAAATTTAAATTTCCTGCCAAAAGTTTGACCTTGAAGAGATCCAAAAGCTTACATTTCTCACCACCAGAGGGCGAGTGACCTTGAATTGGTCCAGAACCGGCCCCTAATCACTACTAATATTTCCATATTATCAAATTGAATGTCATGATTTAAATTACTTAAGACGTGGTCAGCTACCGTAGATTTCTCTGGTTGACCTAATCTACCAAATCTCATGTAACTTAAGTCTTGATACTGCACATTTAAGTAATATATTAGTAGATACATACAATTCAAAATATTTATAACTACAGGGTGATTCATAAATATATGAAGGTAGTTTTTGCAGAAACTCACTATTTTCAGTATAACTTCAGCGAACCATTTTTCCAAAAGGTACTATCCAATGTGGCATTTTGACGATAAAATGTTGCACAACAAATATTTAGTATATGGGTGTGTTACAGAATGAGCCACAATATACAATTATTTTTTTATGATATAATTCAAAACGTTGTACTTCCGAATTGATTTCTGAGAAAGTTGATACTATTAATATATTTGTATATATAAGCTTCGATATACACAGGGTGATTTATTTATTAAAAGTTATTGCATTTTAAGAAAAGTACAAAAACGATGAATACCCTGTTTTTAAAAATTTCCTTGGTTAAATGTAACCATTTTTCAGTATAAATTATCTGTAGTACCCACTCACAATTTCGCAATCTACACTGTTCATACAGGGTGAACCATAAACGCACACTGTCAGGTACGAAAAATAAATAGGCTTTGAAATTATTACAACGATACCTTGTATTTCGTGAGTGACTTTTGTGCTAATTTCATAATATTACATTAAGTACGCATGAACATAATATACACAGGGTGATTTGGTTGTTTTATATTTACCTATAAAATATATCACACCTTGTTCCGATACACGTGACAAGTTTTTATACACTAGACAATATAGATAATGTCTATGTTAACTGGAGGATGTCATGTAATTTGTCTTCTAAGAGATGAAAAAATCAGTATTTTCTTCCTTATTTAAGTAAATTAACTGTCTGCCGTTAAAATGTCTATCACACGCATAACAGGTTAATCGGTTTGCGAAAGCCATTTTCAATGAAAATAAACACACTCAATACAACTAAAAACTTAAAAACACAATACAACACATACAGAGTTAAACAGCATAAAATAATGAAAAACTTGGTAAGAATTTGGCAACAGTAATATGTCATTTATTTTTACTGAGGTAACTAGTTGAGTACAGCCAACTATGATTAATTCTCCTTTAATATTAATATTTAGGTATTGCAACAGTGATATAAAGGAATGCATCTGTTTTATTCTTAAATCAGAAGCAATTTGTGTAAAACATTTTATCGTCAAATACAAGGTGTTGCAAAGAGTAGTAGAATCTTAAACTATTTTTTTAAGGATGCCTCTTGATTTGTTTATTGATAGATAAACCTTTCATGTGACTGTTTTCGTTAAAAAATACGTCGGCAAAGTAAGAGGAACCCTACAATTTGTTAATCAAATGCTGAAAAAAATATCTGGTGTGGAACACCACAAGACGTTCTTAATGGAAATTAAAAGAAATGTAATAATTTTAATAACAGTGTTTTAAGATAATTATGCAACCGCTTTTATAATAAGTTCAATACGAAACTAAGTAATAATGTAAAAACTAAAACATTGAGCCATGACAAACAGCCGTTTAAAACTGCATTCAAATGAAATAATTTTAACTATAATTTTTTTTGTGTAACTATGCAACCTCTTTCATACTGTCATAACGCCAACAGCCAACATTGTAAAAACAAAAATTTCATTTCAGCAACAGACATAAATAGATATCAACTTAAAAAAATTCCAAAGCCGCCCGCTTCCATAAGATATCAATAGTACAGTTTAAACATTTTGATTGATACATAATTATTTTTTATCTTACTAACCTTGCGTTATATTTAGAAACATTATAAAGAAAAGTTATGTAAATTAAATTTTCTTTAAAAATATATCTACACTTTTTCTTGAAAAATTAATCGTTATTCAGGTATTGAAAAAACTAATACTTAAATTCTACCTTAGGATTTTTTTTGCCTCTAAATTACGCGTCGTATCAAAAAATTGCATTGAACATAATTAATCGATATGTTTAAGGTCTATGTTTGGGCATTGTTACATCTTTGAAATATGCATAATATTTGATAAAAACCAAAAACTCACACTAATAAACCCCCCTCTCCGCCTCTAGATTTCTCCCAATATAATCAGATCTAAGTCCAGTGAAAACAAGCTTAAATACAAAATTTTAAGTCCGTAGGTATTTTGATGTAGTGAATATATTTGATAAAAACCAAAAACTACCCCTAATAAACCCCCCTCTCCGTCGCTGGATTTCTCCAAAATCTATTCAGCTCTAAGCCAAATGAAAACAGGCTTACATACAAAATTTTAAGTACGTAGGTATTTTCCTTTTGGAGTTATCGTGAATACTAATGTACATCCATGTACATCCATCCATGTACATCTATGTACAGACATGATGGCCGATCTTGGCGAAACTTGGCCAAACGTTGTAAAATGAGTAAATGAGCTAATAAAAAAATGTCGATTGCATCACCTTCTATACCTACATATGTATATGAACGTTGGAAGGTAAAAATGGAACAGAGTATCATAACAAAGATGGTTGTTAAAAAGCAGACAGGTAGAATTAAAGCACAAACTGATTTATTACGCACAGTTATACAGAGTAATTAAAGCATTACTTTATGGACAATATTTTGAGCATCATTTAAGAGGAAAAATCTTATATTTTTTCTTTAATGTCGCAGATCTTAAAAGAAGGCGCCCAAAAAACACATTTTTTTATGATAGCTATCAAACCATGGTAGATAAGTCCATGTAATACGACAGTCCATTTGTGAAATTTGCTATACTGAAGTTGAAAACGCCGACACGTCGGTGATGAAAGAGGCGGGAGGGGCAATACCCTTTCTTCCAAAACATTTTATTACTAAAGTCGCAAAAGATCAGCCGTTTAAAGTGAAAAAAGGGTACGCTTGTGTCAAATCTCTCAGAGTAATAGTTTTTAAGAATACGCGGTTTTGTACACGTCTGTCACTAAATTGACGTTTTCCAGTTTTTGAAGTTATAGTGGTAAAATCAAGTAAACAAGTACAAAACAAACAAAAGATAATATGCTATCAATTATCTTTCAAAAATGTACACATATTTTTTTCTAAAATTAGTAGTTATCCTCAATACGTGGATTAACGACCTAAAGAATTATATATTGTACGAGTTTCGAAAAGCGCAGTTTTCGCATGAATACGACGGTTTGGTGAAATGACATACGAGTGTGAAGAGTCATTTTAAAAAGGGCAAACCGCTAAAGCTTTATTTAAAATTGTAATCAAGTGTAATATGTGAAAAATTTTGTAAATTTAGTCCCCGAAAGTTCCGTTTCTTAATTTGGGTAGAAATGCTCGTATTCTTTGCGCAAGAAGGGTGATGACCTTCCGATAAGGTTGGTATTCTGTTTCTAATGTTTGTGAATCTGCCGTTTCACATCTCGCATCCTCCTCGGTTATTTGATTGATTGATTAATCTAGCTATACCTTCAAACAGCGCGTATAAAGTATTTAGCGTGTGTAAAAGTTGTTGCTTTACACACCCTAACCACAGCCTGTGTAACATACAACTTTCGAAACCATTTTGCATTTGTTTTTGTGCATTTTCAGGGCAGTCGTAGTAAAAGTACTTTTGCCTATACACCTGTTTTAACCAATACTTGATAGAACCGAAATATTTTAGCGGTAACAGTAAACATGAAGTAAATTTAAGAAAACGCACTTTTGTAAGTGGTTGTCACAGCGTTTTCCAGTCTTTGAAGTTATTGCGAGAAAATCAAGTATACAATTATGAAACAAACAGTCAAAAGACACTCTGCTATCTATTGGTGTTGTTACTGTGTAATTGTGATTAGTTTGCTATTGATCTATAGTTGTTACATTAAAATCGCAAATTTTTTAAATCATGGAATGGTAGACATGCATGTAATGTATGGTCTTGCACTCAATCGCACTGAACCAAGGCGAATTTATGCGCCGAGTTTTCCTGACATACATTTATTTACCTGAAGAAAACTGTTTAAAAAAAAGTCAGAGGCAACTAAGGGAAACAGGATCATTAACTCCATAGAAAATTTTCATAATCTTACGACAGACCAACCGTAATAAAAAACTATGCATTAGAAGAGCATGTGCTTGAACGGATTGAGGAGGACCCCACAAAGCAACTTGCTTTAGCTGACAGATTTTTTGAACGCAATTTTTGAGAAAGGGTGGCATTTTGTCGTTGACCAAAACTTTTCATCATTTCCATCACTTCTATAGTTCATTGACTTTATCAAAAGAGAATAATTAGTTTTCAACACCCTTATAGATCACAAAACAACACTGAATGTTTGGTGGGGAATGATTGGTGGTTTCATAATTGGTCTCCCTATGACTCATCATCAGCTACCAGGGACAGTGTACCGACAAGTTTAGGAAAACGATCCATATGTCTTGGTGGAATATATCCAAATGTCAAAAAACAACAAATGTGCTTTAAGTATGATCTTACACCGATGTATTTGAGTGCAACGGCGAGGAATTTCTGGACTACACGTTATCTGAACAGTAAATTAATATTTATGGGCACATTTAAAACAAATCGTTTGTTATAATGTTTGTCTGTAGCATGCAAATTGTGTGCATTAGGTATCTCGACCGGTTATTAATTAATTAATTATTTTCCTTAATCAATATTAACTAACCTTTAACGATTTTGCTACGTCAGAGTTTCACTATTTATCCCCATCTACGATAGACATATGAGAGATACTTACGTTACACTAGTAGCCTCGAGAGACCATAGCTCGTTTGTGTAATACCAAAAAACTCGCTATCAAAAGTCGAGTTTGTCTTGAAGTCTTTGCGATATTGGGGCTTTGTTCGATAGTATCTGACCATTCCAGACCAGTTTTAGGAGTCCTGCTGGAAGTATGGCACCCAAACTCGCCTGAGGGACCGTCCCGGATCGAAGCCGTTTTATTGCACTTGAGTTTGAAATTTTATAGACACAGTTACTAATACACCGGGCAAAGGCGGCTATTAGGGCAGACTGACAACGTCGCATTTTTGCATTAGTTTGATGTTGAACGTGGGGCAGTCGGTCAGTGATCGCATTGGTCGGTCGTCGACTAGAAAGGAACTCTTTTCGTCTAACACAGCAGCTCTCCTCAAAAGTGATCGCCCTTGTCCACTAGGAACGCACACACAAACTACACAATCGTCATAAGGCATATCATACGGGCAAAGCAATACCTTAAAAGGAACTATCGGTCATGATCAAGGTATTATTTGCTGTGATGAAAACATCAGACACTAGATCGTGTTCCAAAAGTGAATAATATTTAGACTCGTTTATTGTAAGTGCTGCTTTAATATATTTACCTTATTACGAAGCCTAGATAGAAAACACAGTATATTTCAAACAAACCCGCCCTGTCCATATTTCTTGCTGCCCCGTGACCCAATGAAATTAATGCGGAGAAAGGTAAACTCGGTTCCTAAAACACTTAATTCTAATATAGTCTTCGGAAGAGTATGAAACGACTTTCGCAACACACCAAATGTTTGCAGAAGAGTAAGAAAATCCCTCAAAAGACGTTCAGAGTAATGCTTTTTAGCTGGAGGCTAACATTTGAATAATTGGTTCAGTTTTGTTTTACGTTCAATTTGTTTTGACAAAATTTGAACACAGTTTTGCTGATAATCGGTTTTAAGATATGGTCCTTAATTACTTGCCCGAACTAATGTTCGGAATGAAACGTTTAATTTGAGGCCATGGTAGAAATGGCATAAGCGGGAATTTTCACACGAGTGCGTCAGCCAAAAAAGACAGTCACCTTAATATTTTATGGATCATAAATTAAAGAATTATAAGTGTAGCAACTTTGATCGCGACCGAACTCGCCGTCAGGCCGATGACAACTGGTGGTTACTACGGTTTTACTTTCGTATTGGGTACCATGAGAAAGTGAAACGCACTAGTGTGCGACAGTATTGTTTTCTGTACGGTTAATTGTGCGGTATGAATCACTTTCGTACACGATCGTAGGAAATAAAATTTTCACGATTTATATCCACAATTACAAATATTTATATTTTGGGTGTAAATCTATTTGCTGTCGAAAAGCATAAATTTTGTATAATCTACAATTAAATACACTATTTACGCCTTTAGTTATACAGTGCATTTCACTTTTAATCATGACACCTTTCTATCTTACTATTTACTAGCACGTAAAGCCAAGTTTTTATTTAGCCATTCATTCCACTACGATTAAAAATTAGGGGTTCCTTAAAGTATTGTTTTATTACTGATAAAAAAGTTAGAAAAACGAGTGGTTTTCTATTTTTCGAGTCCTGCTATGAAGGTAATTAACGATAGATCCTCATGTACCTTTGCGCTATAGAAATTTGTTTATTAATAGTATTATCTAATATCACTTGTATCCAGTCATCTCTACCTTGTGACCTTCTATTCCATATTATTACTGCGTCTTACGACGTTCCAGATATACTATTCTGTTTATAATATTGTCATCGTTTTTCCCTTACCCAATCGTTTCTCTTCTTAATGTGATTATAAGCGTAGTTCTCACCTTCGACCCCTGCGTTACTTAGATTATTGTTTTCTTCTGTTTTGTTTGCGAACATACGTAAGGACTCGCGGCACTCATTGACCAATAAGTCTAGTTCTCAAATGTTGTGGAATCTTTCCATTTTGTAAGATTTTTGATAGTTTTCTGATCGCTGCCCACTCGTAATCTCCTTCTACGTTCTATTTCAATATATTGAGCCAGAATGACTTTGCTTGGTTTAAATTCACCTTTCGTCAGATGTTTCGCACTGTCACCGTTATTCTATTCAGCTATATTCTAACAGGTTCCTCTAGATCCTTTTTTTGCTTTTTTTCCTACATTACCTGTATTTATCAGTTTTATACTTTCCTTACATGTACAATGTTCTTCTTCACGTCTCCACCTTTCTTCAAGGCGACTTAAAGTGATGCTTTTTATGTTTCTACTTCGCTTCGGTCCAGTACATTTATTTGCATTTTTTCTTTGTGGCCTGCTTTTTGTGTCATTGTGCTTGAATCTATTTTTGGCCTTTGCTAAGTTGTACGTTTCTGGGTATTTGCTATCCAAGATGATCTTTCGTCTATTCAATGCCTGTATTAAAGAAGTTAGAGCTGTTACATCTTAATCTCTTTCGAGGGGCACAACACGTAATTTCATTCTTAGATTATTCGTCTAGGCTTATCCATGTCTACTGTGTTGCTTCTTTTTATTGTAGAATATTTTAATGGTATAAAGCTGTTAGTTCTACAAGAAGTAACCCAGCATATGTACTGTATAATTTCGTTGTCCTGCTATATATTTCCATGTACTTGTGGCCTATTCTGCATTTTTGCAATTAATGCGTTGACATCTCATATTGTAATGACATATGATCACATGTTTTCATTTCTTGTTTTTGTTATGTTTGCATACATGGTTACTACTCTCGTCTGGGTGCGATGTTGTGGAGACATATATTTGTATGTCTCATCATACAATTCTTTTGTATTTCTAGTACTCCTACTAGTTATGTTATCCTTTCAGACATTTCCTTATCGATTTTTACTTTATCTTTTAAATTTTGGTTGATCAGGCCGAGTCCTTTCTGGCTCTAATTATCGCTACCTTTGTAACAACAGAATGCGACCTTCCTAGATGTAAACTTTATTTACTGTTAAATAACCTTGTCGCTTAAGCTGATAAATAAATGCACATAGCATTGCATTGCATTCTAAAGTGTAACTTTTAATCCCAAGAGTGAGAGTTGTAGCTCAAGCGTAGGCGCAAGTACTATCTACTTATTAGTTTTGTAATTATTAAATAACATAAAGTAAAATAGAATGGATATAGTTCTACTTCTGACACACATTTTGACTATTAAATATGTAGATGTTACTGCCACATTCGGTATCTATAGACTGAACTGTGCGTACTTATTTGACTTATTTAATCACGGTTATATTTCTGAACATTATTTACATTGAAAATGTACCTATATTACATATTCGATGACGAAAAATTGCAGAAACAACATTATGCGCCTTATTACAAAGATATTCCGAAAGATACTACGTCTTATTAAAATTATGCAAATCTTACTGCTTCCACAACAAGAGTATGTGTATACATCAGTAAATAACAATTTGATTCATCATTCATTCAAATATTCTAAATTTCAACAATATTGCTATAAATTAAATATATTAATCATAAATATAATAATTTAATATTAGTCTTTGGTATGTGTGAATTCTTGCGATATTGCAGGATCACATTCCATTAATATAAGTAATTTGATTGTAATCTCATTATATTTAGAATTTACATCAGGTCTACATACACAAACACAAACGATACTCTAGCAAAGTACAGGTCGTAGGTTCAAATCCTACTCGAGGTAAAGTTTTTATTTATGTATTTAATAAAATTAACAATAATTTTTAATTACGTATTTAGTTTTGAACTTATTCGTTCATCACAAAAACTTATAATAATTTAATCATAAATAATAGTTTTATCTCGCTTTAGTTACTATAAAACTGCTATTTTTTCGGTTCTTAGTTTAGCTTATTAATGTAAAAGCAAATAGCCAGCCGGTTTTAGTAGTATTTGTTACTTTTAATCTTAAGGGAGTAACAGTGGTACTTTAATTTCTAAACTAAGAGGTTAAAGTGTATGTTTTAGTTCATGCGGCACAAAACAGAATATTATTTTATTCGGAGCTAAAGTGATACTTTTTTCTCTAACTTTGCCAGCCGAGCACAAGCGAGGCTGGCAATTAGAGATGAGGCAAAAAAGTCATTTTAACTCCACATAATATATCGTATTTTTGTTCAAACCTAACCTAGGCCCAGTTATTTTCAAGACAAATTGTTTACAAAAGAGGGTCTACCGTTAACCTGGATTTGTACAGTTAGACGTTAGACGTGCGTAGCTATGGATTCCGCAAAATAAATCATTAATGTAAATTAAAAAAGTTGACATTTGGCGGAACTGGAAGCGTTTTCGAAATTTGTAAGTAATTTTGCAATTTGATCAGTTTTTTATAATCATTTGTGGATATTTTGTAGAGTTTTCGTCACGTCTTACTCCGAAATGCCACGTACGCCTCAAGAAATCAGTGCAGCAGCCAAAGATCTGCTCCCAACCAAGTCGTGCAATATTTATACAGCCAAATATGAAGGCTTTGTTAAATGGTGTAATAATATCCGAAAGTATCCTACTGACCTGTTTTTCGGAAATAGTAACTGCAGAGAATATAAAGAGTTCAACAGTTTGATCTAGATATTCCATGATAAAATCGTTGTTGAATATCAAGCATCTTGGAAATCCCGCCAATTCAGTACAAGGTATTTTCTTATGTTTACTTATGCAAACAAAAATGCGAAGTTTTGTTAAAATTCCAAGCATAAGTAACTGCTATGTTTGGAACACGAATTTGTAATTTTAGAGTGGACAACGGATGGGAATATTCTTCGTTTAAGAATTTTGTAGGGAAAAAGGAATACAAATACAATGTACTGTCCCAAGAAATCCAGAACAGAACGGTGTTAGTGAACGCAAGATTACAAAAGGACATGTAGGGGGAATCAGTAAGGTGCACAACTTATGAATGTAATAAATCGACTAACCACTAAGGCACATAATAAGATCCCTGCATAATTGTGGTTTAGAAGACAAGTAGATCTGAATAATATTAGAGGTTTTGGAAGCACAGCCTATGCTCACATTCCCAAAGATAGAAAAACTACACTAGATTACAGAAGCAAGAAAACTATACAGGTTGGTTACGCCGCAAACGGTTATATGCTGTTTGATCAAAATTTAAGTAAAAAGATAATTGAAAAATCTGTCGTCTTTGATAAAACTGAGATTAAAGATGTTCTTGTGGAAGACGAAAAAATTGATATCGAACAACCTAACCCAGTACAAATTGATTGTTCAGAACCAAAAGAAAAGCAAACTGAAATTGTTCAAAATGATCACGAACATTTAAAAAGATGAAGCAGAGTGAAGAAAATGCCGTCAAAATTTGAGCAATACTAAATGGACCTTATAATTTGCATTAACTTGTGGGGCTCATCTGTCATATGAAGGGGAAATTAAAGATGAGGGATGGAGAAAAGCAATTAAAGAAGAGTTAACTAACCATGAGGGAAACGGCACTTGGGAGATTTTTGAAAATGATGATGTTATAGATTCAAAATAGGCGTTTAGTATCAAGAAAGTGTCAGGGAAGATGAATAAAAACGCTCGCATTGTATGCAGAGGATTCATGCAGAAAGTATCACAAGAAGATGTTTTTGCTTCAGTGGCCAGAGTGACGACTCTAAGATTGATTTTATGCCTGGTGGTGGAACGTGACTTGAAACTTCACCAAATGGACATTAAGGTTGCATTCTTAAAGAACTTTGAAAGAACCAGTGTATACGGTTCCTCCTAAAGGACTGTTTCAATCAAATAAATATGTGTCTAAAGTGAAAAAATCCTTGTATGGTCATTTATGTGCTCCAAAATGTTGGAATGATTGTGTTAATGAGAAATTATTGTTAATAGGTTTTATTAGGAGTGTAGTGGACCCTTGTCTTTATTTTAAATATCAAAGTAATTGTTATATGCTAATCTGGGTCGATGACCTACTCTTAGCTTCAAGTGATCCCGCGGAAGTAAAAATGAAATTGAAATCAATTTTTCAAATTACGATTTAACCGATAAAATAAATTTAAATTCTTAGGAATAACTTCTGAGGTTCCTATGGAACCGGGTCTAAATTTGGAAATTGGTCCAAACCAAGGTTTCAAAGCTCCTTACAAAAAGCTCATAGGATCATTAATGTATATTATGGTTGGCACTAGGCCTGATCTATGTTTTTCAGTTAGTTATTATAGTCAGTTTAAAACTGCTGTGGTAATATTCATTGGACCTATCTCAAAAATGTTTTAGGGTATCTTAGAGAAACTGCAAACTTAAATATGACATTTGAAAAATCAATATATGCAAATTAAAAATTATTATTTATTTTATTAAATACATAAATAAAAAGTTTACCTCGAGTAGGATTTGAACCTACGACCTGTACTTTGCTAGAGTACCGCGCAAACCAACTGCGCTATCGAGATTCAAGCCCAATAGATGCAAATTTTGTCTTTATGTATAATATTATGCTAATATTGAAGTAAATGCTTAAGTATATTCTGATTTTGCTGCAAATATTAATTATAGGAAGAGTGTTGCAGGATATGTTCTAAAAACTAATGAAAATACTGCACATTGGAAAAGTGCGAGCACAGAGTCAGAGTATATAAGATTGTTTGTTTGTGTAACTGAATGTATATTTTTAAGTAACTTGTTGGAAGAAATTTTACAAATGAAAATATATATCATGGCAATATTTATGAAGATAACCAGTCATGTATAAAAATAGCCAAAACTTGGCAAACCAAACGTAGCAAATAGTTATTTTTGTATTAAGTGTAAAAAATGAGTGTTTTGTAAATGGCACATGAGAGTATTAATTTTTGGCCGAGACTTGCCAAAAATCCATTCCAATGTGCCATAAAACACGAATTTTGCCACGAAATACAAATAATATATTTTCTATAATTGTTATATTTGAGAATTTCTTTGAACTTTGTTCGTGAGTGACTTTTCCTGTACATCACCAGATATACAGGAAATAGCAAGTTCCGAGGTTTAGTACTTATTAGTTTCCGTGAAATTAAAAGTTTTTTTTTTATTCAAGTGATTGATTCTTACAATTTTTTTTGCGCCCTATTGTGCAAAATATTTTGCGCATGTTGCTATGGGCAACGTGAAAACATAGTTTGCTATTAAAAAACTGACATTTCGCACACTGACATTGGTATAAAAATATTAATATTTTTTGACAGTTATAGAAAAAATATTGATGTACGATATCATTTTGTAAGAGACTGTGTTATAAAAGATAAAATCAAATTAATTTATATTCCTTAGGAGCAATTGGCAGATGCTCTGACCAAGAGCTTAGGTCCAACTAAATTTAAGTATCTTTAAAATAAGTTAAACTTAATGATGTTTATATTAAAATACTTATCTTTTTTGTGGTTTTTAATGGTGTATTTAAATTATACAGTATAAACGTTTCGATAACACTTACAGTTATCTTCGTCAGTAGTAATATTTGTAAAAATTGTTAAAGATGTTGTAAACAATTTTGTCAAAGTTGAAAAATTAAAACATAAACATCAGCCTGCTATTAATACAACAGTATGAGAAACGTATAAAGCCAACTATAAAAATTAAATTTTAAATTTTAGTAAAGATTTTCTTAAATACTTATATTCATCATTCAAAAATTCAGGGTCACAAATTCGTTTTGCTCGATCTACTAAAGAATTAATTACACTAATTTTTTGACGTGGATGGTGGTTGAATAATTTATGAAGGTATCTATCAGTGTGTGTCGGCTTTCTGTAAACCTTAAAAGATAGTGAATTATTATTTTTAGATATTAATATGTCAAGAAATGGTAAACTTCCATTAGTTTCTTTTTCTATGGTAAATCGAATACTAGGATATATATCATTTATAAAAACCAAAAACTCATGCAGTGCTTCTTCTCCATGTTTCCAAATAACAAATGTGTCATCTACATATCTATACCAAACTGAAAGTTTTTAGGTGTATTTTGTAACGCTAATGTTTCAAATTTTTCCATATAAAAATTAGCTATAACAGGACTAAGGGGACTACCCATTGCTACACCTTCAATCTGTTCATAAAATTTACTATTCCACTGAAAATAAGTTGTAGTAAGGCAGTGCTGAAAAAGAATGGTTATGTCCTTTGGAAAAAGATGATCAATGTATTCAATAGTTTCTTTGAGAGGTACTTTTGTAAAAAGTGAAACAACATCAAAACTAACCATTATATCACCCCCTTCAATTTTGAAATTATGCATTTTTTCAACAAAGTCGGCAGAATTTTTAATGTAATGGGGTGTTTTTCCTATATGAGGTTGTAATAAAAATGTAAGATGTTCTGCAAGGCTATATGTAGGAGAACCAATTGCACTAACAATAGGCCTTAAAGGAATATTAGGTTTATGAATTTTTGGTAAACCATATAGTTTTGGTGAAATAGCTTCAGAGTTAGTTTCTTTTTTATTTCTTCAGGAATAGATGATAATTTAATCAGCTCTTTAGTTTTTAAAAGAAACTTTTTTGTTGGATCTTTTCGTATTTCACGATAAGTTTCTGGTCCCAACAATTGTTCTACCTTAATGTTATAATCGTTCATATTTAATATAACAGTTGCATTACCTTTATCTGATTTTAATATTATTATACTTTCATTGCGTTTAAGATCTAGTAAAGCACGCCGTTGACGAAATGATAAGTTGCTCTTTGGAGGTTTTGTTTTACGTAATATGTTAACTATGTTATATCTAACTTCATTAGCAGCATCAAAAGGTAATAATTTAATGGAGTTTTCGATGTTGGAAATTAATATCTTCAAAAGGTAGTTATCGCATATATATATATATATATATATATATATATATATATATATATATATATATATATATATATATATATATATATATATATATATATAATAATAGCTTTTGGTATGTCTAGGTTTTTTGCTGTGTTTTTCCTAGACCTTGAAGTAAATGCTTTACCAATTATATGTTAAATTACCACAGCACTATAATTTAACATAAGTAGTTGAAATTAAATTAAAATTAAAAATTACAAAAAACGTTCTACATTATGTTTTTCATTGTTAATAACACTTCCAATTATTGATAAAGATATCTCTTTGTTAGATTTAACTGGGTTATTTTATTTGATGTGATGTTTGGATTTGTGAATGCTTCTATCATTTTCAAATTGAAGTTTTTCACAACTTTACACTTACATCATAACTCGATTAAATTTTGTTAAATGTGTTTTTTGGCTGACAAATTTCATTATTAGCTTTCGTCGTAGAGAGTGTTCTGGTTTGTCATCTTTAAGGCAGTTTAACAATATTTAGTTTTAATGACCTCTAGTAATTCTTTACTGAAATTTAAAATTTAATTTTTATAGTTGGCTTTATACGTTTCTCAAACTGCTGTATTAATAGCAGGCTGATGTTTATGTTTTAATTTTTCAACTTTGACAAAATTGTTTACAACATCTTTAACAATTTTTACAAGTATTACTACTGACGAAGATAACTGTAAGTGTTATCGAAACGTTTAGATTGTATAATTTAAATACACCATTAAAAACGCCAAAAAAGGTAAGTATTTTATTAGGATTATTAATGGTGAAAGTTTACGTTTTCATATTAATGATGTTTAGTTAAGTAATTAGAAAAAAAAACGCTGAATTGAGGGAGGGTGTTGGAAATCCCGCCAATTCAGTACAAGGTATACTTTGTATTTCAATGTTGGCAAAACTGCTACGGTAGTTTGTCGTTTTGTTTTTAATGAAATCCTTCTGTTCTTGTAAAACCTTCAACACGAGTGTATGTCATATTTTTATCCAGTTTTATCAAGGGAATTTAATAAAGGATGGAATAGACATTAGTAAATATTCGAAACAAAATGAGGGACCTTTGAATATGGATATTAGTTCATCTATGACGTTCAGCAGCGGTTTAATTTTTGAAAAAGCTTCATTTAGTAATTGTAATTTTTATTTTCATTTAACAAAATCAAAATATCCACTTATGTTTACATTAACGACTTTTATTGAGAGGGGCATCGATGGCGTTATTTTGATATAAGTTCGACTGCTGGTGCTTCTGCTGCGCACGGGGCCTCTGTTACGTTACAGCCGCTGGTGAACGGCGCTAAAGTTTTTTAGCGCCGCTCGATAATGACAACAAAAGGATAATCTAGTATCTTGTATTGCGTCACTAAATGTCATGTTTACTGATGTTTGAAGAAAAAAATATGTTTTTTTCGTCAAAGAAACTTTGACATTTTGTATCTTGATAAACTCACTTGCAGTGACTTTTCTCACTCGCTATTCTGTTTTGATTAGCAACGTCAGCAAAAATACTTTTGTCGCTGCTTCCCTCGTAAACGCGGTTATTGTGTTTATTTGTTACTCATTTGTAAATGTCAATTTACCAAGTCAGCTTATTGCCGTTGAAAGTCAATTTTAACAAGTGATAGCTACTAGTTAACAAATTTACACCTTAGAGACGAAAGTTGTTTATTTTTTACAAGTTAGAGACGATCGTACCTTGTTCACATAGGTGCTGATTAGAAACCTACCTAATCGACCTACACCCAAACTGCTGACACAACGATCACAAATAAGCGACAATTTTGTTGAATTACTTTATTAAACTTTCAAATAGTATTTAGCAATAATTATGAATTATTATTAATATTTGAAAAGTCGGTTGTATTACTATCATAAAGGGTCATAGTGCAATTATGATTTCTATAAATCCTAATAATTTTTTTGAATCTATCATGCCTTGGTCCCGCACAATCTGAAGATTATGTTGAAGCAAGTGGTAAGGTATTCCGACATTCAATAATAGCATTGTTAACAGCAAATATTCTTTGTACATCGAAAGTTTCTCGTTAACGGAGTCGTCCACATAACTGGTGGCAATAGCCGCTGACTTCGTTCCTCTTGCTCGTTTCAACGCCAAAATATCGCCACTGCATCGACAACCATGGTGGCCCCGGTTCGAGGAAGAGTGTGGTCAGTATACAATTCCGGGTTTCTAATCCTAAGTACTTCGCAATTTTCTATGGTATTCCACTAATTGTATGTTGGCCAGCATTAAGAGAAATACGTTTACCACTTTGATATGGTAAAAAAAAACTACCTCCAGCAGGGGGGACGTAGACTTGCATACTGTCTATATAAAGTACAAAGCTGAAAGAAGCACCCACCATCCGTTAAAACAAAATCTCTAGTTGTCAAATTTTTTGTATCCCGAAATTTTTCAAAATGCATTTGCCAATGTCTTCCACGTGGTTCATCTTCAAAGAAAGTAATTGATCGTATCGACAACAGCCGAAAATTCGAAAAATTGTAATAATTCTAGCAAACAACCAGTCGTCATCGCGAGGTTCTAACAGGAACTTTTTAACTTCTTCCTTCGTTAATACCTTCGCCTTTTTAGGGTTGTAGCGCTCACTTTTTCGTTTTAGGAATAAAAATATATTGCGAAATTAAATTCTATAAATCACTTACAAACCTGTTAGCTTGAAAATTTCCCTTCATTTCTAAACAGCCCTTTAACATGCTCCATTTGCATCTTAGTGAATTTGGACTAAACCTTGCTGACAGCTGATTTAAATAAACCAGTAGGTCGTCTTCTGTCACCCCGATTACCACGCTTTTTTTCTGCCACTTTTTGAAATTTGCGTATTCTCGCTCGTACCTTGGAGACGATTTCTGTGGCAATAAATTGGCTACCACCCTGGTCGCTTCGTTTTTTATAGCTTTTGGTACGTTTATTTTCAAGAATTTGAATTGTGTGACTTTACCTTATTAACAAAATAATAAACAGTAAAATAAGCAATGCGCGCCGTTGTAAGAGTAATGATTTCAATGGTAACGAAACATTTTTGAAAATATAGTAATTGTTATGGAAGAAAAGGAATTTTTTTTCATTATGAGTTTTCGGGTTATTTACAAATGAAAAACAAACAAAAGAGTATACATGACACGCCAGGTAGCCGCTTTTACTGGTTCAAGGATGTGACGGCTTGCCAGTCATCCTCATTCTATCGCCAGTATAACCTGTTTTACCTGGCACTTCTCTCTCGAGGCAGATGTTCCAGTTACCCGATCGGCAATGTGCTTTTCAATTAAAATATGCATTTTTCATCTAAACCTAGTAAAGACAAAATTTACTTTTTCTGGCATAGGACCATCTCCCAATTCCGGATTAAATAGTTTCATATTATGCATCCTTATTGTAGTCTGCTTTTTGCTTCATTGGGTTGTCGAACTACTAAGGTTTAGTACCTCTTCTTCCTTGTTCAGTGATAGTATCCACCACAGAAAAGAAAGGGCTTGTAATATTCACATATTATGCAACAGCCTATAGGTCATCAGACGTTCCCAGTATCTCATCAAAAAATCTACGGTGTGGTGTCAAGGGTTTAAGTAAAGTTGGTGGATCAGGCTTCAATAAACTTCTAATTGTTGCAACTGAAGTACTTGTTGGTATCAAGTGTCTGGTGCAAAAAATGGGTTTTTGGTTGAAAATTGCTAGCTTAGATACATACAGGTTTAATTTATATTAAAACTAAAGGACATCAATAATTGAATTCATTTTGCAATAAAATTTCTCACCTAAACGTTCTTGAAACGATGTACCCAAGGTCGCTTTTATTGTTTGTTTACGCGTTTGGGGGAATTTGTTTATACGTAAGAAACAATGCTATCTGCTGGTGCAGGGTGTATCGGACGTATGAAAGGTATGCGGACAGCGGTTAACACGTACCGAAGCGGAATACGCATACTACTATCTGGTTAAATGGACACACTTAATAGAGTGACCGGAGCACTAACCTCGGGGTACATTGCCAAAAGTTAGAACAGAGCATAAGAAGATCTGTGTTTAGCGTACTAACACCCCAGTAATTAAAGGAGGGACTGAGCTATCCTTAAAGAGCAATATCGGAACGGACAAAGCGGATAACGCCAACAGCTGCACCGTTTAAGGAAAGAAACCAACGGAAGGGAATCATTACTGAATTTTAATCTTGGTAAAGGTAAAAACAACGGGTAGTGTATAAAATAGGTTCGGATATTTCATTAATTCTCATCATTGGGAATAAAAACTGCCTATGCCGAGCTACAGACTGTTTTGAGAACCCTAGTCCATCAGTATTTTCTGCCATTGGGCGCTATATAGCCTAGTACTGAATGATTGAGGGTTATGATGACTGCTAGAAAAATTATGAATACGCTAGCTCCCCAAAGTTGTCAACCCACACTTATTTTTATATCATTTGTAATAAGAGATTATGAGTACTCCTTAAGGTGTTTGTGTGAGTATATCCTGGTTTACAATAAATTCCACTCAAAGGATTTTAATTTACTTTTCATATCCTCCTTACCAGTTTTCGTTACAAAACAAAATATTTATAGGAATAACACTGTGTATCCTTCTCTGAGCTTTCAGTTGTTAATAATTGATGTCTTACATCGGTGATATGAAAATGAACATGTATATTCCATATCCAAATAACCGCTAAGGTGACGTCCCGGTTACAAATCTTTAAACCACATCACCCATCGTTTGGAAGGGTACATATTTCACTCACTTTACGCAGCTTTTGATAATCGTCAAATTGCAATGTGGGTTGATGATATATCATGCAAAACAACTTTGCAACTTATACTTACTTATTGTGTATTTATCATTTTGGGGAGGTGACTGTTTTTTTAGAATTAGGTAAATTATAAATCCTTAAAGTAGGCTTGTTCTCATTAAAATGAAGCTGACCTGTTTTACAATTTTGTCACACAGTCACCCCTACAATTATTTGGTGTTTTCCTCTTGTTTATTTGTGGGAAGTGTTTTTAGGTGTAAACTGTGTCAATAAAAGCATTTGTGCGACTTGTTCATCAGTTTATCGTAATTGGTGAGATTGAAAAAGTGTAGTGCTCCTAAATATTATCTTATAAGAGGCGGAACAGTTCACGCACATTTTCAACGCCAAGTAATTTGATAGAAAGTGTTGGGGTTAATATTTCTATCTTTTCCATAAAAAAAAACCATTTTCATTTTTCCTATTTTCCTTCATTAAAAACTATTTAAACGCAATATTCAAAGATGTGTTGTTACTAGGTTTTCGATACCCGAAAATTCGAATTGTACTACTAATACTAAATAACTAAAGTTTCCGTATCTACTTTGTTACCAGGACGACTCTATGGCATGCTGTGCGCGTCCGTGCGTGTCCGTGCGTATTCGTGCGCGCCTGTGGGTGCATGCGTGGGTGTGAGCGTCTTCATGTGTGCGTGTGTGCGTGCGTGTGTGCGTGCGTGTGATGCAAAATACAATATTTATTAATGCTAAAAAATTCTTTATGTATATTTGCTGACTGAAAAGAGTGTAATTTATATATATATATATATATATATATATATATATATATATATATATATATATATATATACAGTGCTTCTAAATTTATTAGGTGATAGCCCGTATGAAATTATGATGGGTCTTTCCTATAACAAAGTTTCCTCATCCCACCCCCTTCCGAGATATCACCCCTAAAAGGCGGTGAGTAAAATTGAGTTTTTATTTTTTTTCTCAAATTAAAGTAAAGATGGAAACTTGAAATTTTGTAATTCCCGTGCACTCGCAAAGAACCAACCAACGGTACTTGTTCAATATTCCTGTTACATTATCATTGACAGGATATTGTATTTTATTTTTTTCTGTGAATCTATTGGTTCTAGGAAAAAACTTTAAGATTAAGAAATATTTTTAAATAAACAGGGATATTTAGTAACATTTTTATTTCGCAAAACTCAATATCGAAAAAAAAATGATATTAAATAAGGCAAGGGTTGCTAATTTCATCCCTTTATAATGTAACAGGAACGTTGAAAAAATACCGGTGGTTAGTCCTTTGCGAGTGCATGGAAATTACAGAATTTCAAGTTTCCATCTTTACTTCAATTTGAAAAAAAATTAATGATCTTTAAATGCGTTTTTCTCGGAAACCGCTGCTCTTAGCGATATCAAGAAAGCATACAACAAAACAACTTTGCAACTTATACTTACTTATTGTGCATTTATCATTTTGGGGAGGTGACTGTTTTTTTAGAATTAGGTAAATCATAAATCCTTAAAGTAGGCTTGTTCTCATTAAAATGAAGCTGACCTATTTTACAATTTTGTCACAGTCACCCCTACAATTATTTGGTGTTTTCCTCTTGTTTATTTGTGGTAAGTGTTTTTAGGTGTAAAGTGTGTCAATAAAAGCATTTGTGCGACTTGTCCATCAGTTTATCGTAATTGGTGAGATTGAAAAATGTAGTGCTTCTAAATACTATCTTGCAATTATAAGAGGCGGAACAGTTCACGCACATTTTCAACGCCAAGTAATTTGATAGAAAGTGTTGGGGTTGATATTTCTATCTTTTCCATAAAAAAAACCATGTTCATTTTTCCTATTTTCTTTGATTAAAAACTATTTAAACGCAATATTCAAAGATGTGTTGTTACTAGGTTTTCGATACCCGGAAATTCTAATTGTACTACTAATACTAAATAACTAAAGTTCCCGTATCTACTTTGTTACTAGGACGACTCTATGGCATGCTGTGCGCGTCCGTGCGTGTCCATGCGTGTTCATGCGTGCTCGTGTGTGTACGTGCGCGACCATGCGTCTCCGTGCGTATCCGTGCGTGTCCGTGCGTTTCCGTGCGTGTCCTTGCGTGTCCTTGCGGGTCCGTGCGTGTCCGTGCGTGTCCGTCAGTATCCGTGCGCGTGTGTGGGTGCATGCGTGGGTGTGCGTGCGCGTGCGTGTTTTTTAATGTGTGCGTGTGTGCGTGCGTGTGATCCAAAATACAATCTTTATTAATGCTAAGAAATTTTCTTCAAATGAATGTAATTTATGTGTATATATATATATATATATATATATATATATATATATATATGTATATATAATGTTTCTAAATTTATGAGGTGATAGCCCGTATGAAATTATGATGGGTCTTTCCTATAACAAAGTTTCCTCATCCCACTCCCTTCCGAGATATCGCCCCTAAAAGGCGGTGAGTAAAATTGAGTTTTTATTTTTTTTTCTCAAATTAAAGTAAAGATGGAAACTTGAAATTTTGTAATTCCCGTGCACTCGCAAAGGACTAACCAACGGTACTTGTTCAATATTCCTGTTACATTATCATTGACAGGATATTGTATTTTATTTTTTTCTCCGAATCTATTGGTTCTAGGAAAAAACTTTAAGATTAAGAAATATTTTTAAATAAACAGGGATATTTAGTAACATTTTTATTTCGCAAAACGCAATATCGAGAAAAAAATGATATTAAATAAGGCAAGTGTTGCTAATTTCATCCCTTTATAATGTAACAGGAACGTTGAAAAAATACCGGTGGTTAGTCCTTTGCGAGTGCATGGAAATTACAGAATTTCAAGTTTCCATCTTTACTTCAATTTGAAAAAAAATTAATGATCTTTACATGCGTTTTTCTCGGAAACCGCTGCTCTTAGCGATATCAAGAAAGCATACCTTTTTTTAAGCACAAAAGGTAGGGAAAACTAGTATTCCATAATAAAATGGCCTACAGTGTAGTACAAAAAAGTTGTAGCGGTTGAAACACGCCCTAATGGTCGCTTGTAGCGCCCTCTAGGAAATACACCGAAATCGATGATAAATTTGAATTTCTCATCCCAAGAAACCCCCTTGCAAGAATTTTTTTAAAATTAGCTCAAAGCTGTCGAAAGATATGAAAGAAAATGTAATTTATTTTTTTAAATTTGACACCCTATAGCTTCGTTATAACCAACCTTTGGACTAAGGCAAGTTAAATCGGCTTATTTTTACGTAAGTAATCTTTCTTATACTTTTGCTATGCAATTTAGGGACACCCCTGTATATATATATATATATATATATATATATATATATATATATATATATATATATATATATATATATACAGGGTGTATTTTAAAATCACCGACAAACGAACACTGGAGATTCTATGATTCAAAATAAGACGGCTTTTCCGAAAATGCTTCCTTGCCGAGATACAGGTTGATTAAAAAATACTCTTTTTAAGGTTTTTTTAAGATTCGTCAAAAACTACAAAAGATATTGCACTGAGATTTGGTACACCTAAATGTCTAATTAAATACAATTAATCAGGTGAGTTGGAGTCAACTGACTCCATCCAGTGGCGTAGAATATTTTAAGTTAATCAGTTTAAGCAAAAACAAAACGCACGCCCCTGGTTTTTTTGAAGAAATATTTTTTTGATAGATTCAACATTTAATTCGGCAAATAAAATCATGCTTAGTATTTTTTCGATTCGGCACCCCAATCAAAATTTGTTTTATTTTAACTATTATTTATTTAACTATTAGGTACATTATTAAAGAGATGTTGAAGGAATCAAAAACAAAATAATAATTATTTTTATACATATTGTTCAAAATGTCCTCCTTCCTTTTGCATGCAAGCTTGTATTCTTCTTAGCAAATAACCTAACACGTTGAAAAATTTGTGGCATAGCCCTAATCTCATCGCATGCCATCTGTATGCGATTCCAAAGTTGCTCTCGATTATCAATTTGAACAGAATAGACACGAGTTTTCAGATACCCCCACACAAAAAAATCCAATGGGTTTAATCTGGCGATCGTACCGGCCAGGGCTTTACTTCCTCGTCCAATCCAGCGTCCAGGGAACCATACATTTAAAAATTCTTTGACGTTTTGTGTAGAATGTGGTGGTGCACCATCATGCATGAAATACATATACAATAAGGGTTCGTCGTCAAACAATTCTGGCAAATCTTCTCTCAAAAAATTTAAATAGAATTCTTCAGTAAGTCTTTGAGGAAAACGGATAGGTCCGATTAGGTTATCGTCTAGTATACCTATCCAAATATTTTCGCTAAATCCATGTTGGTGAGCTGTAACTACAGTTGGATGCTGATTTTCATCTAACCATTTGTGGGAATTATGCAAGTTTATTATTACATTTCGGGAAAAAATACAATCATCAGTAGTCATTAAGTTTCTAACAAATTGTACATCTTCAGCATTTTTATTCAAAAACCATTCGCAAAAATTCATTCGAGTAGGATGGTCAGCAGGCAATACTGCATGCACTTTTTGTAGGTGGAAGGGATGTAAATTTTGTTCTCGTAAAACTTTCCAAGACTTGCTATGCAACACACCAAATTCTAAACCTAACCCACGCGTATTTATTGATGAATTTTCATAAACTCTATCTAAAATTTATTCCTCAATTTCAACTGGTACACGAGCATTTCGTCCGGAATTTTTCTTTCCTTTTAAACTTCCATACTTTAAGTTACGATGAACGGTTCTAAACGTAGTATGATGTGGATGTCTTCTATTTGGAAATCTTGCTTGATAAAGTCGAGCATTGCAATTAGTATTACCATGACATAAATGCATATCGACCAGTTCTCGTTTGGAATAATTCATTTTTCCACAGTAATTAGACACAAACAATGAATTACAAAACACGCGTAAATGCAACTATTTTAGCAAACATAAGATACGTAACTGTCAAATGCAAAACAATCTCTGATTTATTTAATTTGGTTATTACTCAATAATGTAGTCGTTTATGTTAATGCAAAATAATTCAAAAACGGGTGCCGAATCGAAAAAATAATAAGTATAATTTTATTTGCAGAATTAAATGTTGAATTTAATAAAAAATATTTCTTCGACAAAAGCAGGGACGTGCGTTTTTTTTTACTCAAATGATTGACTTAACATATTCTACGCCACTGGATGGAGCCAGTTGACTCGAACTCACCTGATTAATTGTACTTAATTAGACATTTAGGTGTACCAAATCTCAGTGTAATATCTTTTGTAGTTTTTGAGGAATCTTAAAAAAATCTTAAAAAAATTATTTTTTAATCAACCTGTATCTCGGTTAGGAAGCATTTTCGGAAAAGCGCTTATGATCATTTTTGTTTTATTTTGAATCATAGAATCACCAGTTTTCGTTTGTCGGTGATTTTAAACACCCTGTATATATATATATATATTTAAATAAGACATTTTTTCTTTAAAACTTGTGTAAATAAACGTAAAAATTAATTCAACGTTTCGGGAACGTCCTTTGTTCCCTTTGTCAAGAATTTATTTGACAATTACAGAAATTGAAATAAGGTAACTATTTTTAACAAGTACAAAATATGAAACAAGGTAACTAATTTAAATGTAATCTGGACGAGTGTGTTTGACTTCGGGTAGTTGGTCTAGTATGTGATGTAGAAGGTGCAGAAGTGGGGACGCCAGGAATAGTTACAGCATAAGTGTTTGAAATTTCTGGAAGATTCCTATATAAGTTCTTCGACTTTGTCCCAACTTTTAAGAAACCCCAAAGACAAAATTCCTAATGAAAGCCAAGGAGTGTATGAGATATTTCTGTAATTGTCAAATAAATTCTTGACAAAGGAACAAAGGACGTTCCCGAAACGTTGAATTAATTTTTACGTTTATTTACACAAGTTTTAAAGAAAAATGTCTTATTTAAACATGAATACTTGTGGAAATCTAAATAGAACATATATATATATATATATATATATATATATATATATATATATATATATATATATATATATACAGGGTGAGTCAGTTTTTTGTAGACAAACTTTAACAGGAGATAGAACACATGTTTCTAAAAAGAAAAGTTCCTATAAACATATGTCGTAGAAGGCTTCGTTTCCGAGATACAGGGTATTGCATGTAATTTTTTTTCTCAAATTTTCATTATAACTCATAAACGAATGCTTAGATTTTTTCATGTTGGGGGGTAATGTCTATTAATTAAGGGGCATAAAACAAGCGATAAGAATGTTCACAAACTTGCACAATGGGTGAGTGGAGGGGGTGCTCAACCCCTTTCATAAACAGAACTTCTACGCCAATGACTATTTTTTAAAAAAACTGTTATTTTCATTATCTACATACAGTTTAACAAAAATAATGTACCTTCTTCTGTTTCGAAATTCCTGTGCGTTTCCGAGTTATTTTGATTTTTAGTGTTTGATGTGGTACTAAGTTAAGTAATGTGCTTTATGTGAATAATTGAATATAAAGTTTTTAATAAAAAAGATATAATAAAACATTTAGAGCCATTTTGGTACCTAATGATCGTTTCTTTAAAATTTCAAATACATTTTCATTTATAAATAGGTAGGTTATTGGTTTTTTTTAGTATCCATTGTTATTATCCTCGTATAAAAAGAAGTGTATAATTATCGTTATGCGGTCAATACTTTCTGTATAATTATGTATGTATCAATTTCGCCATAAACATGTATGTAGTTTTTAAGTGAGATTCTAATAAGTTATAGACCGCTGCTCACTTGCTCTCATTAAAGAGCCGCCACTGTATCAAGCCATACTCAAATACAAGACTTTTGTAAATTGAAATCTGTTTAGTACACTAATTTTAACGATCCTTATTAATTATTGTAACAATACTTAATTAATAATTGTGAAATTAATAAGTATTCTTAGCAATAACCATTTATAAATAAATAACAATAACACTAGTATAATAAAATTAGACACTTTGTTCAAAATGTAAACCGTTCTTTTCAATACACATTTCACAGCGACGTACAATAGAACGTCTTAAGTTAACTAAACGATGCACCCTTATTTCATTGCAACAAAATATGATACTCCTTGGAAAACAAGTAAGTATTAAATTTTATATTTTGAAACGACAGTTTGACTTTTTACAAACACTTGCTTCATCTTGAATAATTTCACTGTTATTAATTATTGTTTTCAAGTTCAAAAAGTTATTTCATTTGATTTGCCAGCTTTTAATTAGTGTAACATGCCGTTTACATTTACAAATAGCGAACAAGCCGACATTCATTTTATTTATGGGTTCGCAAATGGGAATTCAAGGTACGCAGCTAGGGAGTATCGGAGAAGATTTACAAATAGACGACAACCTCATCATTCTGTTTTTGTGACACAACATACTGTGGACTGATGAATCCTGTTTTACTCGTCGTGGTATCGTAAACTTTCACAATCTGCATATATGGGCACATGAAAACCAACATGCCATTCGACTAAGTAGTTTTCAACATGAATTTAGTACAAATGTCTGGATTGGAATTTACGACAGTTTGGACCTTATTTCTTGCCACAACGTGTAAATTCAGAAAATTTCCTACAATTTTTAGAAGAAGAACATGTCAATATGTGCGAAGACATTCCTTTGAATATAAGAGGACATTCTTGGTTTCAGCTTGATGGATGTCCGGCCCATTATGGCAGAAATGTAAGAAATTAACTAAACTATAACTACCCGGGGAGGTGGATAGGTCGTGGAAGTCCAGTGGCGTGGCCTCCTAGATCCCCCGATTTAACGCCACTTGACTTTTTTGTATGGGGATTCATAAAGGAAAAAGTGTATACCACTCCGGTTAATACACTTGAAGAACTTCACAATCGTATCAGAGATGCTTGCAATGAAATAAGGGTGCATCATTTAATTAACTTAAGACGTTCTATTGTACGTCGCTGTGAAATTTGTATTGAAAAGAACGGTTTACATTTTGAACAAAGTGTCTAATTTTATTATACTAGTGTTATTGTTATTTATTTATAAATCGTTATTGCTAAGAATTCTTATTAATTTTACAATTATTAATTAAGTATTGTTACAATAATAAATAACGATTGTTAAAATTAGTGTACTAAACAGATTTCAATTTACAAAAGTCTTGTATTTGAGTATGGCTTGATACAGTGGCGGCTCTTTAATGAGAGCAAGTGAGCTGCGGGCTATAACTTATTAGAATCTCACTTAAAAACTACATGCATATTTACGGCGAAATTGATAGATCTGAAATAAGGACTTTAAATAGGGTATTGTTTTCTATTTTTATAGGTGAGTGAGTTTTTCTTTGTTGAGAGCTGGTGTAATTTTGTAAATAAAATCTCTATTTTTTTAGAAACGCAATTGTCTTTGTTTTATTATTAATGAAAAAAATACCATTATTTATATATATATATATATATATATATATATATATAGTACTTGCATTAATCGGCCTATTTCCATAGTTTTTGATTTCCTAGCGCGACGTTTCGGAAGCGGGTTCTGCGTCCGTCGTCAGGTTTAGTCCTGACAAGGACTGTTTTCGCACTTAATGCGAATTCATATGTTATGATTTTTTCCCAAGCACTTGACTACTCTCAGGTTCGTACTTCGGTACCTTTTACTTACACGTTTGACATCTTTACCGCTGAGCTACTGAGTAATCAAACATACATTTTTGGAACTTACACATGCCTTACACTTTTTCGTGATTGTGTAGTAGTAACCTTTTGGGCGGGTGTATTGCGCTTAAGCTCTTCACGAATTATTGGACTCTATATGAGTTTCATTTCCACACTAGCTTGGCTTATTGGATTTTCTGTTAGTGCAGTGTATGTGGCTTCTGTGAGTTTCCGGCGAGTTGTATTCTCGTCCTTTGCTACTGTCTGTATGTTATCTCATTGCATGCGGTGATCTTCGTGCCACACATGTTCAGCGGTTTTTGATCTTTCTGTTTCGCCATTGCGAACGTTAGGTTGCCATTAAAAAATAAATAAGAAAAGATAGCGGGATTGAAGGTGAGCAGTGACAACTACTGTAATTAAAACTTACACAATATGATTTTTAAATCCGACCTCTCCTTTTTAGTGAAAACTTATGTTAGATTTCTCAGTTTACAGTTGGGAGTGAGAGTGCTTCGGTAATTACCTGCTACTATTCTGCATTTAAGACAATAGTCCCTATCTTATTTAAAAAAAAAACAAAATGTTTATAGGTGTATTATGTTTCGCACAAAACAATTATTATGTTCTAAGGACGTAATAAAGTAAATCAGAAATGTAATTCATAGATTTAATTAATAGATGAGAGCGTTATTAATTCAAAAATCATACAACGCGTTTGTGTTTTTTTGCTCAAACGTATTTTTCATAATGAAATAGAGAATTTTGCTTTTAATATACCTAGTATGTAACGGTATGAATAATGAAAGCAAACAAAAAGTATGCTAAATATTTTATGCAATTAAACAAAATTAGATTGTTATTGTAACAATGTCCTTTTTGTGTATGTACATGCTAACATCATAATGTATACGGACTGCTCGAATTTCAATTGAAAACACGTTCATAAATTGATTGAATTAATTAATCAATCTAAAAAATAAGTTTACCTCATGTTTAGTTATATAAATGGGCTTATTTAGAATAATCCATACTGTGGTTTCCCAACAACCGGGATGTGTCGTCGAACCTTCGTACGTCATGAATTGTTCCGTGTCGGGAAGAAGACTTCTAATGGATAAATGTTTTATCGGCGTAGATGCTCCTGAAACAAAATAACTTGATTTATTAATAAAGAAAGGACAAAGTTTGTTTGTCGAAGTATATTATACAATTTACTGGACTTTGAATTACAATTTCAATTCCGTAGGGAATAAATGCAGAAAAGCGCAGATAGGACGCAATGGAGTGATTTACTTGATGATATATCGACAAGTAGGGAAATACGTTGTATGGAATACTATGCAGGTGCAAATAAAGAATATTTGTCATTTTAATACTGCACAGTATTTCTAAAGCGCACTCTAGAGACTAAAATGCTAGAGAGAGAAATCAATTACAGTTGATGGATCTTGGTAACTGTCTTTTGGAGTATTCCTATGTTGGAAACATTCTTCAAATAAATACAAGTAATATTTTATAACTTGATTACGTCATTACATAAGAATTTCTAATTTTCTTCAAGAGTTTTAAACATATCTACATTTACAGCTTATTAAGGTTGTTCAAAGTAAGCAAAACCTTAATTAGGCTCTAATTAAAATTAATGAACATAATCGCGTTCTATAAAAATCTTATTTCTTTTTGAAGTCATTAAAAATATGCATACTTTAAAATAATTATAATAATTTCAGATTCAATATATACATTATGAGCTGTTTTCAAACGTATTCATTTTGCAATACATAAACATTACAGCTTGAAAATTACAACCCTTTTCTTGTTGAAACTGAACTTACTTGTTCTAGTTGTTATAAGTATTAGATTCCTATTCCTTGTAGGTTAAGAATTTATATAAAACCATTCGTTACTAAAGCCGGTCGAAACCTCCAAGTGCAGTATGGGCTCTTTTACTAAGTTTAGCTATCTACAAAAAAACGCTACCCTTTTCTTACATGGCAAACATAAAATGTCATTTAGGAACACATAAGCTCTTTATACTTTCATATTATTGTTCATTTCCACTACGTTATTTTTCAAATTAAAGCAACTCCATTTATTAAAATCGTTCCTTTCAGAACGCTTAAACTTAGTACAAGCGTCTTTTAAAGCAATTATATTATCGAACTTAATTTTGTAGAAATTTCGTTAATTCTTCGATATGGAGGTGGAAATTCAAGCTGGCCCTTCAAAACGACGTACTGGAGAATATATCACCCGTAAGGAGAAACGTCTCGTTCTTAACGTACTAAATTATTTCTGGGCCAAACTGAATGTTAGTGCAGCCGTTAAAGAAGCATGTATGTTGTGCAGAACGAACTATCTATACTACTCGTATTAAAAAAGGAATATCAAACTGCAGCAATAGTTAGTCCGAAGAGACGTGCGAGACTTACTGGCTTCTCTAGCTCGAGTGAGGCATCAATATTATAATAAACTTGACGTTATGACACAAGAAAGAGGTCATGCTATACTTCGTTTACCGCCATACCATTGTGAATTAAACCCGATAGAAATGGTATGGGCACAAGTCAAACATCATATTGAAATGAATAATACGACGTTTAAGGTAAACGACATGAAACAGTTAATAAAATCTAGATACAAAGAAGTGATAATTGAAAACTGGCAACATTACGTAAATCACACAAAGTTTATGGAAAAAAATGTGGATAGCAGATAATCTGCAAGATGATATTGAACGTTACACAATCTTCTTCCGAGGAGCTAGAGGTCGACTCCAGCGATTAAAGCGAATTGGTAGGAATATATCATTTGTACGAGAAATATTAGGTTATGTTGAAAATAAATTATGTACCTATAATGAAATTCTAATAAAGTTATTTTGTTTATACACAAGTTCCCACTATAGACAAAGTTTCAATTTCTACTACATCGAATGTTGCATGGTGTCAGTTATAGTGTTTCTTTTACATGTCAAAGCAAATTCTGTGGCAGTATCGATTTCATGTTACAGGTCAACCATTTATTTAACCATTGTCTGTGAATCCTCCCCTACATGAAATTGACAATCTAAGTTTTAAAGTTTTGATTTATATAGTAATGTTTATTTGATGTTGATAAATTATAATAACTTTATTGCTGTTAGAATGCAGAAAAAAAAACACTCACAGAAGTTTAAATAACTAAAAATTAATACCTTAAGGTGAAATTCAACTTAAATGACTGTGCTCGAAATCATACATGCATTTGCAGCAGTCAAGAGAGATACTGGTAAAAATTATGTATGTCACAGTTACAGTTTTAACAAGATGTATCTAAAAATTATTTTCGTAATTAAGGTATTCGTTATAGTTACAGAAAGTTGCTTTATTACGTACTCCTTAATGGTTAATGTGGCCATAATGTGATTTTTGTTTCCAAGTCAGTTCTTACCTCAAGACCACATCTCATGTGAAGTTTGTGAATCATCCCATGTTGTTTAAATGTAATTAAGATTGCTTTTTACGTATTGTAAATATTCATAAACATAAATACATGTGAGCATGTGCACCTAGAATAAAATTCATTAATTGCAAAAATAAAATTTAATAAAAGTAATCTTTATAGTTATCTCGGAGCCCACGTTTAGTTTCTAATGCGACCAGCTTCTTATGAATCGAACTTCTATTCGGTATATTCACAACTCGATGTATAAGTTCATTTAAAATTTGCACTCGTCTTTTATTTTAGGTTAGAAACCGTGTCTCTTACACCGTAGTTACTGGGCCCTGTATTATAAAACGGTGCAGTAATCTATCGGTATAATAAGTTTGGCAAGCATGCACTGCCTTCCGATAAACCACTTTGGTCTATATTTGTTTGGTAAAATCAGTTTTCTTCCCTGTATTAAAAGGGTAAGAATTAGTGCCAAATTCATTAAAATGAAAAGCAAATCATTAACGTGGCGCCGTCTATAAGAAATTTTGTTCATCTAGTTACTGTTTCTAGAACACTTTTGTGTTTCTAGGCAAGTTTATAACGATGCCGTGGTCATCAAAAAGCACAACCGTACTGTGTTTGTAACCCTAAGATCGTATAATTGAAAAGAGGAAGGTAAAGTAAACGCTTTAATAAACAAATATGAAGGTATATGTAACTATAAATGAAATAATTTTTGTTGTAAAAATTTACAGTAATCGTAGAATTACTGCAGGATGAAATGGAAACACCAGAAACTCCAACACGATTTTCATTCCTAAGTGCATTATTGATACACTCATTCGAAACTGGATAAGAATAGGATGGGTCCGACGCTAAAATTTGTGTTAGATGATCTTACTTTGGATCGCTTCTTCACCATAACCTTCCGCAACTACCGAAGATCTCATCCTCTATGCCTTTTGACAGACAAAAAATCAGCTCCTTTCTTTGCTAGCAAAGTGTCACTACTTCTGCGAAAGCAGTAGCGCGTATATTCTTTCGTTTTTACTAATGCTCCTATTTTTAAGAATTTCTTATTAATTCGACTCATTCATCCTTGATTACGAACACAGATGATTTTATCTCTGTTACGACAATTTCTCTTTTACCACTAGTTTTTGTTTCTGGTACAGAAATCATTATTATTTCATCCTTAAAATCAATGTAGCGTGTTAAAATTTTACACAATTCTTCTCTACGGCAAGGTCCAGAAATACCAATAATTAATTCTACCTATCGGAATGAATTTTAAAATGTACTAGATTTGTACCTTCATTAATAAATATGTTGTATGGAGCGCACCTCTTACAAATTTTAAGATTTGTTTTTCATCAAGTATTCTCGATTTCTTACGATTATGGTGTTCTGTTGCCCTTAGAAAAGCTATTGACTTCGTGAATTTTTAAATATCTACTACTATCTAAAAAAATTCCAAAGCCGCCCGATATTATAAAATAGCCATAATACAATTTAAGTATTTTCAATCCTATTTAATTAATTTTTAGACTTAGTTTGCTTTATACTAAGAAACTCTATAAATAAAAGTTATGTAAAATTAAATTTTCTTAATTATGTGAGTGTTTATTAAATTTCTGCTTTTACTACCGTTTTCAAAAGTAATTTTAAATCTTAAACGTACATGTTAAAATAGAACAAAAGCATTTGTTGAAATTCCTGAGCAAGAAAATAATAATTTACAGTATAAGTCAACTTCATTACTTGTTAGCACACGTATGCGTAAAGTTGAGTATTGTGTAAAATATTTTATTAAATATTTTTATACATGAAGTTATCTTATTTATAAGGTTTTAGTTGCAATGTTTTTCGCATATATAATATAATTGTGTTTAAAAGCTTCTCCATTATTCCATATGTTCTTCAGTGTTTCAAAGAAAAACTGGAAAATGGTACCAAATTAAGTTGCTTATGTAGTAAACTAAGACTAGTTTCTAATTAAAAATTAATTTTTAATTACATATTTACCTTTGAAATTATCCGTTCATAACAAAAACTTCTAATAAGACTAGTTTGTACTACTATTTTATTCGTATACGGAGTTGAGCATAAGTTCGCTACATATCCTGTGTAATTTGGAATTAAAATATCTGGTGTGGAACAAAACACGACAATCCAACCTACAAAGTGGAAATTTAAAGAAATAATAACTTTGATATTTTCTTTAGGATAATTATGCAACTTCCTTTTTAATACGTTCATTACAAAAATAGGCAACATTGTAAAAACAAAAGCAATAATCTATGTCAGATGGAGGTTTTCAAATTCATGTCTGATACAAAAAACCGCCCGTGTGTATGAAATTTAAAAAAAAAACAGCTTAAGCATTTTAAATCTTATTTAATCAATTTTTAAACTTATACTAAGAAATATATATTAAGAAATTATAAGAAAAAGTTATGCAAAATAAAATTTTCTTTAAAAACCATGTCTACACATTTTCTTATAACATTAACCGTTATTCAGATATTGAAAAAATTAATATTTAAATTCCACCTTAGGAATCTTTTAGTCGACAAATTACGCGTCGTATCAAAAAATTGCACAGAACATAATTAATTGATATCTTTAAGGTCTGTATCCAGGTATTTTTATATCTTCTAAATAAACAGCTGTTTCAGAAACATTTGTTAAAAACCAAATATTGCTCCTAATAAACCCCCTTCTCCACCGCTGGAACACTCCAAAATTTACACATCCAAACACGCAATACGCATACGCACCCGAACAGATACTCTCCCACAGGCACGGACGGACGGGCGCACGCTCTCACGCACGTACACACACACACACACTCACACACACACACACACACACAACACAGACACACACAGATACACACAAACAGACATGCACACACGTACTCACGCACGAAAGTACGCACGCACGCAGCCACGCACAAACCCCCACACACACTCACAAACATGCACACACGCACAGTCACACACACACACACACACACACACACACACACACACACACACACACATACACGTGAACACGCTCACACCGAAAAACGCACACATCCAAAGACGCATACGCACACGCATCCGAACAGGCACGAACTGGCGGACGCACATACGCACGGACACACGTACGCACGCACGCACGTAAACACACGCACACACGTACACACACTAACACACACGCACACACACACACACACACACACACACACACACACACACACACTCACATACACACACACACACACACACACACATCACACACACACACACACACACACACACAGACATACACGCACACACGCATACTCACACACGCATACACATACACTCACACACACACACAAACAAACGCACACATATTCACACAAACACTCGCACATACACGCACACATACACACACACATCCCAACACGCATACATCCAAACACGCACACACGCATACACGCACACCTACACACACACACACACACACACACACACACATACAGACACACAAACGCACACATATTCACACAAACACTCGCACATACACGCGCACACACGCACACATAAACCCAAACACGCACACATCCAAACACGCACACACACATACACGCACACACACACACAACACACACACACACACACACACACACACACACACACACACACACACACACACACACACACACACACACACACACACACACACACACACACACAACACACAACACACACACAACACACAACACAACAACACACACACACAAACACAACACAACGCACAACGCACAACGCACAACGACACAACGCACAACGCACAACGCACAACGACAACACAACGCACAACGCACACACGACAACGCACAACGCACAACGCACAACGCACAACGCACAACGCACAACGCACAACGCACAACAACGCACAACGCACAACACAACACAACGCACAACGCACAACGAACACGCAACACGCACACACGCAACACGCAAACGCAACAACGCAACACGCAACACGCAACACGCAACACGCAACACGCAACACGAACACGCAACACGCAACACGCAACACGCAACACGCAACACGAACACGAACACGCAACACGCAACACAACACGCAACACCAACACGCAACACGCAACAACAGCAACACGAACACGAACACGAACACGACAACACGCAACACAAAACACAAACACCAACACAACAAAACACACAACAACACAAACACACAAACAACACACAACACAACAAAACACATAAACAAAACACAACACAACACAACACAACAACACAATAACACACAACACAACAAACAAACAACAACACAACACAAAACAACAAACAATAACACAACACAAACACACAACACACAACACACAAACACACAATACACAACAACACAACAACAACACAACACACATACACACAACACACATACACACAACACACAACAACAAC